>CM073547.1:25817500-26252500 GCA_037074615.1 Leucaena leucocephala
AACCTTTTTAATTTTGTTTTGAAGGATAAAATTTGGCACTTTCGTGTTTTGACGTTTGGAGTTCTCTCTTTTCAATCCATAAGTACTCATATCAGAACTTGCATCTTAATTAATATCTAATTAATTTAAGTTGAGAAATCCTATATCAGTAATAGCAAATAGCATTACTTTCCAATTTCTATTAATTTAATGTTTTATGCATTTTGCTTATTTCTGTTGTTGTATTCAATTGAAGGCACCGGTTTATCCATACCCAGATCCTTACTATAGGAGCATCTTTGCTCCATATGAGACGCAACCTTATCCCTCACAACCCTATGGAACACAACCAATGGTTAGTTTTAGTTCTTGTAATAAAATTGCGATGGCTTCTTGTGAAAACGCTTTCTTGATTTGTTGATCACTAAACCATATCTTGTGGCAGGTTGTTCTTGTAATAAAATTGCGATGGCTTCTTGTGAAAACCTTTCTTGATTTGTTGATCATTAAACCATATCTTGTGGCAGGTTCATCTTCAGTTAATGGGAATTCAACAAGCTGGTGTTCCTCTACCCACAGATGCAGTTGAGGAGCCTGTATTTGTCAATGCAAAACAGTATCATGGTATATTGAGACGTAGACAGTCTCGTGCCAAAGCTGAATCATTAAATAAAGTCATCAAGAATCGAAAGGTATATTATTCTGTGCAGCTTTTCCTTATCATTCTTACTAAATAGAAAAAAGTGGTTATGAAAGATCTTGAAAGTTGCGTTGGAAGCCACTGATTTTTTATGCTGAAATTGAATTTTTGTTGCCATAGCTGTATTAACTCACATTTTCCTGTGCATTCTAGTGCTTCTTCTATGATGTACTTGATCATTATTTTAAACTTGCAGCCATACTTGCATGAATCCCGGCATTTGCATGCACTGAGAAGAGCACGAGGATGCGGAGGTCGGTTTCTTAATTCAAAGAAAAGCGATGACCAACAGAATGAGGTGTCATCAACAGATAATTCACTGTCCAATACCAATCTCAATCCTGACCAAAATGATATTGCTTCATCAAATAGGATTTCCTAAAACTAGAAACGGCGAGTCTTAGATAGCAGGGGTCTAATGCATATCAGGAGACAAATTTCCAACCAATACTAGCCTTAGATGTGGCACTATGTGCTTCAGTTGAGTTCTGCACAACCCCACAGGTTTTGCGTAGTAAGGTATGTTAGGGAGGTTGCAAAATGAAGCAGGTAAAATGTAAATTAAAGGGCTTTGGACCATAGTTTTTCTCAACGTTATCCTTTCTAGCCTTGGATAGATGAGATTTTTTTGGTGTGTGTGGGCATTTCTTTGTTTTTGTAACGGGTAATGTGGATCCTTAAGAGATTATCCAAAGTCATGAGATTTGGTTGGTTGGATATTTAGCTTGTTAAAGATAGAATGAATGGGTCTTGTCATGATTTAACCCAGAATTGTGTTAGATATCGGTAGGTCTGGTGAGGAAATGTTGGATATCGTAGTCCCTTGTGTATTTATATGTAATGATTTAGTCATTCCTCATATGACATTTAGGTCTTATTTTTGCTCAATGAATTGTGATCATTACATGTAAATGCACTTGTTTGGAATTTTTGAATTTTCTGGTTGAACTGACGGTGAAAGGTATATATTCATTTTTTTCTTAAAAATTATAGTCGATTCCTTGGTATTTTGATATGTATTGTAAAAGTATATATTTTTTATTTGTTTTCTTCAAAAATTTAACATGAAATTCTAGTTTTATTTTTTAATACAACAATAGTAGTCATTAAATTAATGTTAAGTTCTAAAATGGGATTGTAATTTTATTATCCATATGATAAAATGGATAATTAAAAAATTCTTTCAAAAAAATGAAATTTGTGTAAAAGGAATTTGATTGACAAAAGAAATTATAGTGAATTAAAGTATACTCAATAGAATAAAAGTAGCATTAAATAAAATTTAATCAAATTTTCACCAAAGGTACTACGGTTTTTAAACTATTTTTTTGGCTGTGTTTTGTTTGGCTTTGTTTTCGACTACGGATGAATTGAATATGCTTGTTGCATACTTTTAATATAACTTATTCTTAATATGATTTGTTTCTAAAATTTTCATATATAAATATTGCTTTTTATTTAAAAAATTATACAATAATATACTTTGTATTTGTTGATGCTACTTATAAAAATTTGGATATCTTTGTATAATACACAAATCATATACAGTTTGAGTAATAAAAAGGGGCTAGAATAGCATAACTCAGCAATAAAGGATATATTGATAATGGGGTTGATCTTAGTGTTAAACGGTTTAATATCGCTTAAATAATATCTCAAATTTGAGCTTTAGCATATGTAGAAACTCCCCGTTAGGAGATTTATCTACTATAATCAAATATATGATGTAGGTATGATTTAGATATAATCGGGATAAATTTTTAATGAATTAGGTAGATAATTAACCAAAAAAAAAGGAACTAGGGGGAGGCATTCGACTAGTGTGGTGGGGATAAAGCACTCACAAATCTTATGCATAGCATGTTTCATTTGATCATTTTTCATTGCATGTGCAATATGAAATAAATGCAATTTTTAATACTTTATAGGATTTTAAATTTAAATATTCAAATAAAAAATATCAAGGCAAATGCACAAGTGCATTATTTATATTTTAAATTCCAATATTTCGTTGGGAATTAATTAAATGAGCTATTAACTTTAATGAAATTGAACACCATAATCATATTCGTGAATCAGATGTAAATTGTTGCCAAATATTTGGGGAGTTTGAGGATAATTTAGATGATGAGATGATAAAAGGAATGGGAAATGTCGGCCAATGAATTGAGATGAGGCACCGGAGGGTGAAAATGGATACACGTATTACTGATCCAAACATGGCGGCATTAGAAGACAAGCACTACCAAACGGAACTTTAAATATTCCTATCCCTCACGCTATCCTTTATCCGCAACCAAACAGAACCCAAATCCTGCACTTTTGTTCTCCCCATCCTTGATAATTCCAATAAAACTCTTGTTTGACAAAATCAACCCATTTTGTCCATTTCACGTTTAGATTTTTGTTTCTTTTTAAAATATCATTCACAAATATCATGCCCTAAAAAACAAAAACAAAAACATAATTATATATATTTATACACTATTTCTATCTTTAATATATAATATAATTAAAAAGTTGATATTAATTATAATTATAAGATATATTTTTTATAATTTTTAATTTTTTAATTATTATTATTGATATTCCTTCTACAATAATTAAATAAGAGAAAGAGTGAAAAATTAAATGAGTTTATTATGATATTTTAAATAAAATATTATATATTAATTTTTTAATTTAATTAAAGTAGTTAAATATATATTGATACTTTTGAAAATAATATTTGTCTTATTAACAATAGTAATGGTAATTTGTCACTTCAATGGAGTCCACTGCAAATATCTTGGAAGCCAGAGGTCTGGGATTATTTATGTAAGCAATTACATATTATATGAGACTATGAGTCGTCATTCTAATTGATAATAAAGTATTGTTTTCACTATTGATAAAAAATTGGTTTACATGATTAAATACCATTATAAATACAGCTACACAATTTATTTATACAACTAGAAATTACTCCCACATGAGCAGCGTGAGAAAATATGTTGTGTTATTGAGTTTAAAATCTTTTAAATATCAAAATAATTTATAAGTATTATTATTATAAAATACTATTATAATTAAAAATTTAAAATATTATAGAATTATTAATTAATTAACATCATGATGTTTAGAATTTTTTAAATAACAAAATATTTTATAATTATTATGAATTATCATTATAGTTAAAAATTTAAAATATCATAAAATTAATTAATAAAATTATTAATTAATTATTAACATTTAACTTAAAATCTTTAAAAAATTGAGTGGGATTACTAATTGCAGCTAATAAAACCCAGATATATTTGTATTGAACTCTATATTATAATATTTTAATAGTATAGTTAATGAGTTATGATTAAAACTTATCTATCTGTTATAATTACAATAAGAAAAAATGATAGAGTACATATATTAGCTTTCCCAAAGAATATTGAAAAGGTTTGTTGATAATTGTTTGGGAAAATCATTTTGTAGGTATGTATATTTTTTTTTTAATCTTTAATTTAGTAATTATGCATTTTTCTTTTTTTTTATTGAATCTTTAGCTTTGTTGCGATTATACAAGGGTTAAAAGTGGTAACTTATAGAAACTAATAATTATAATTGATTATAATTAAATAATTTAATAAAAAAAAGTATAGATTCTAAATTAAAAATTAAAAGGCATGACATGGGATCAATTTTGCCCACATGTGTTGGACATTTATCTTGGGTCACCCGAAATGGATCTTTTGTTTTCTGTTTTTATATTTATGCTACTTGTCACCCATACTTCCTTTATATATATATAGTGACAAGAATATTAAATTTTTTAATTATAGGTAATGTTATTATTGCTTTAAGAAGAGCAGAAAAACCAAATTAATGTGTCATATTAAACTCAGCAGCATTTATTAATTATGTTAACTAGTCATCAAACGCTTAATTCATTTTATTTAAATATTTTAATTGTTCTCACTTATAAATACTCAAGTGCTACATCAATACATGTTAGAATGACTCTCATATCTCAGTTAATTATAAAGATATATTTTTAAAATTTCATCAAAATTGTACTTAAAGATTAATTCTATAATTTTCCAGCTTATTTAAATTACATAGATTTTTTTCTTTATTTCTTAAATGTATAAAAAATTTCTTAATAGTAGGTAAAAGTTCTGTATGATTTAAAAATTAAAGGGACGTGCATGATTTATTATTTTCTTAAAAATATTTATATAGTTTTTGAAAAATAAACATTTAAATGTATCCTAATTATTATGTCATAATTAATACACAATAACATATTCTCCGGCCAGAGAGAAAGCCCTCAAAGCCACCCGCATTCGCACATCTCATACCTCTCTACGCAAAACCTGAGAGAGAGAGAGAGAGAGGCTCTTTCTCCAAACCTTATCTCTTCGAGGCCCCTCTTCTTCTTCCTCGCTCTCTATTCTGTTTATCAGAAACCTAATCTTCTTGTTCCATTTCCTTCATTCAACTACACCCACAGTAACCCATGGACTCCGAGCGTGCTGCACCAGAAATTGACTCCCATGCTTCGAACCAATTGGCCCCTGCTCGTTCATCTTATTCGCTTGATGATTGGGATAAAGAAATTTTGAGTAAGAAGCAAAGTACCGGTGGTATGGATGCTGACGATAACAAGGATACCAATGTTATTGTTAATGGCGGCGGTGACGATGGCGGGTCCGAGAATGATGGGTTTGTGAGTGGCAGCGAGGAGTTTGAGACGCCTTCCACGGGGCCAGTTCTTATCTACCCAGATGAGAAACCCGTGGAAGGGGAAGTCGTTCGTGCCCCTCTTGTGAATTCTGAGGATTTTTTCACGCCGAAGTCGGCGAGGCCTATAGCCAAGGTATCCGTGGATGATGACGAAGATGATCGTTTGGGAAGTGGTAAACCGGAGCAAGGTGGTGATGGCAATTTGAATTTAGCTGAAGAGGCTACGGCGGAGAAATTTGACATTGGAGCATCGACGGGGGGATTGGAGAGGGATATGGTGCAAACGGAGTCGCTAAAGGATTCGAATATCGGTGAAGTGATGAAGGAGAGTGGTTGCGATGATAGCCACGAGGAATCTGCTCAGCCTTCCCGTGACATCAATGATATGGGGTCTGAGGGTGGAAATGTGGAGGGAAGCGTAGACTCTTTGTCTAAAGGTGGAATTATTGCTGAGCAGAATGGGGTAGAATTGCACAACTTGAAGGATGACGAAGCTGACAAAAACCAGAACAATGAGCTCGTAGATGATACACCTCAAGTGACTGCAGTTGAAGCTGACACTGGTTCTGGTGCTCAAGGGGTGACAGCAGGTAACACTGACACCCATAGTTATCAAACTTATCATTTAGATTCTTTGGTTGTAAATCATCGTAATGTAATTCTGTTGAATTTGATGATATCAAATGTACAGGCGCTGTAGACTCGATTGTTGACACTTCACAGGCCAGTTTGTTGGAGTCTGGAGCGGATCTTGTCAGTGATAAGGAGGACACTGGGGCCTCTGAAGCTGAAGGGATAGCTGCTCCAGCTAGAGATGTTAGCCTGGATAATGGGTTTGATTCAGTTGAAGGGGCTGCTGAAGAACCTTTAGACAAGTTTGTGATGTCAGATGTCAAGTCTGACCAGAATGTTGATAATGTAGTCAATGGTGATAGTAAACCTGCGGATAAGGAGCTAGATGATTCTCTGGAAAAGAGTGAGAAGTTGGATTTTGATAGTCATGTTGATACAGAGGTGAAGGCTCTGCAAGGTGATGTAAATTTAGAGGCTCGAGCTGACGAGGAGGACACTAGCAGGAATGTCAACGCCTCTGGTGAATCTCATACAGCTGAACATGCTGATCCTAATTCTTCCTGGAGTGAAGCAATAAGACAAGATGAGGATGATGAAGAAAAGCATCATCTTGGTGCTGGAGAACCTGATGGTTCAGTTTCAAATCAGGAGGCTGAGACTGAGGGTATGATTTTCGGGAGCTCTGTAGCCGCAAGACGGTTCTTGGAGGAGTTGGAACAGCATTCAGGGGTTGACTCGTACTCTGGTGCTGAAAGTTCACGAGAAGTCTCACAGAGAATTGATGGTCAGATCGTGACTGACTCAGATGAAGAAGTAGATACTGATGAAGAAGGGAATGGCAAAGAGTTATTTGATTCTGCTGCCTTGGCAGCTCTTCTAAAAGCAGCAACTGGTGGTGGACAAGATGGTGGAAATATCACAATAACATCTCAAGATGGGTCAAGGCTTTTCTCTGTTGAGCGCCCAGCCGGCTTGGGACCATCACTCCACTCTGTAAAACCTGCAGCCCGACCAAATCGTCTTAATCTTTTCACTCCTCCAAATCTCAGAGCCGGTGCTGATTCGGATAGCAATTTAAGTGAAGAAGAGAAGAAGAAACTGGAGAAAGTGCAGCAACTCAGGATTCAATTTTTAAGATTGGTTCAGAGGCTGGGTTTTACTACAGAAGAATCTATAGCAGCTCAGGTTCTATCCCGATTGACGCTTGTTGTAGGTAGGCAAAGCAGCCAGCTATTTAGCTTGGATGATGCGAAGAGGAGTGCTTCCCAGCTTGAATCTGAAGGAAGAGATGATTTGGATTTCTCCCTGAACATACTAGTTATCGGCAAAACAGGTGTGGGTAAGAGTGCCACCATAAATTCCATTTTTGGCGAAACAAAGACCAGCATTAATGCATATGGACCTGCCACAAATGCTGTGACTGAAATTGTTGGGATGGTAGATGGAGTGAAGATTAGAATTTTTGACACCCCAGGTTTGAGTTCTTCTGCCATGGAACAAAGCATCAATAGAAAAGTCTTGTCTATGGTGAAGAAGTTCACTAAAAAATTCCCCCTTGATATTGTACTCTATGTGGATCGTCTGGACGCACAAACGAGGAATCTCAATGACTTACCATTATTAAGATCAATCACTAATGCCCTTGGCGCTTCAGTCTGGCAAAGTGCTATAGTCACTCTGACCCATGCTGCTTCTGCTCCTCCTGATGGGCCATCAGGCTCTCCACTTGGTTATGATGTATTTGTTGCTCAACGATCTCATATAGTTCAACAAAGTATAGGACAAGCTGTTGGTGACCTGCGACTCATGAATCCAAGTTTAATGAATCCAGTTACTCTGGTTGAAAATCATCCTTCTTGTCGAAAGAATAGAGATGGTGAAAAGGTGCTTCCTAATGGTCAAAGTTGGAGACCACAACTGTTGCTCTTATGCTACTCCATGAAGATTCTTTCTGAAGCTAGTAATCTATCTAAAACTCAAGATAAATTTGACCATCGAAAACTTTTCGGTTTTCGTGTTCGCTCCCCGCCACTTCCATACTTGTTGTCATGGCTGCTGCAGTCACGTACCCACCCAAAACTCCCATCTGATCAAGGTGTTGACAACGGTGATTCTGACATTGAGTTGGCCGACTTGTCTGATTCTGATATAGATGAAGATGAAGATGGATTTGACCAGCTCCCGCCATTTAAGCCTCTTAAGAAATCTCAGATTGCAAAGCTTAGCAGCGAGCAGCGGAAAGCATATTTTGAGGAGTATGAATATCGAGTGAAACTTCTCCAAAAGAAGCAGTGGAGAGAAGAGCTGAGACGGATGAGAGAGATGAAGAAAAAAGGTAAAGATACTCCGAATGATTACAATTACTTGGAGGAAGAGGATCAGGAGAATGGAGGCCCAGCCACTGTGCCAGTTCCCTTGCCCGACATGGCCCTGCCTCCATCTTTTGATAGTAGCAATCCAGCTTACAGATACCGTTTCCTGGAGCCAACTTCCCAGCTCCTGACAAGGCCAGTGTTAGACACCCATGGTTGGGACCATGATTGTGGGTATGATGGTGTAAACATTGAACAAAGTCTAGCCATTATCAACCGGTTCCCAGCTGCAGTCACTATTCAGATCACTAAGGATAAGAAAGACTTCACCATCCATTTGGATTCCTCAGTTGCTGCAAAGCATGGAGATAATGGATCCACCATGGCGGGATTTGACATACAAAACATTGGAAAGCAGCTCGCATACATAGTCAGGGGGGAGACAAAATTCAAAAACTTGAAAAGAAATAAAACTGCTGCCGGGGTATCTGTGACATTTTTGGGTGAAAATGTGTCCACTGGACTGAAAATTGAGGACCAGATAGCTCTGGGGAAACGTTTGGTGTTAGTAGGTAGCACTGGGACTGTGCGGTCACAGGGAGATTCTGCTTATGGTGCCAATGTTGAAGTGCGTCTCAGAGAGGCAGATTTTCCAATTGGGCAGGATCAGTCTTCGCTTGGTCTTTCTCTGGTGAAGTGGAGGGGAGACTTGGCTTTAGGGGCAAATTTTCAGTCCCAATTTTCTCTTGGACGCAGTTACAAGATGGCTGTCCGTGCGGGATTGAACAACAAGCTCAGTGGACAGATCAGTGTGAGAACAAGTAGCTCAGACCAGCTTCAGATTGCGCTCGTTGCCATCCTTCCAATTGCCAAAGCAATCTATAGAAACTTCTGGCCCGGGGCCACTGAGAAGTATGCCGTCTATTAAATTTTGTTTGCTTTCACGATACTAGTTCAAGAAGTAGAATATGAGTTAGCATAGCTAGTTGCTACTTGCATTCTCTCCAATAATGAGTTTGTTATGCATCTTGTTTAGACCAAATAGATTTCCTACTATTTTGGGGTGATTGTACTGGAATTGAGACCAAACCACGAGGGAATTTATTGATGATTGTTGATTGTTGTTTCCTGTTATTTCTTCTTCATTGCTAATAAAAGTTTGGAATTGTCCAAGATACTTAGGACACAGCCGCATTTAGTGGTACCATGAGCTTAGTGCGAAGAACTGCATGAACCTTATCATTGAAATTAGTTTCTTTCGGGGCTTACCTTCCCATTTTAGTTCCCTTATAGACATAAAAGACTTGCCGTTTGAACTTTGTTACCTCTTGTTTGCTGGAGTATTTGCTTCCAAGACAGTTGTTTTCTCAATTAGAGGAAGATAATGCAGGACACCTACCTGCTGTGTTATTAGATGAACCCAATCAACAATTAGAATTATTTTCTGTTTGTTTGATTGCCTTGTGTTATTAGCAGACCTTGCTTGGTGGCTGTAGGGTAAGGGCCATCCGATGTATGAGGTACAAAAGCATCAATGACCCGTGCTTTTTTAGGTGTGCATTATTTGAAGAATTGAAGTGCTAATAATGAATACATTTTGGTTCTTGTGGGGGATATTCTGCCTTCCTCAGTTTAGTAGAAATTGGGATAGACTCCCACGTCACCCTTAAGAAAGAAAGAAAGAAATGTGGGGACGGATTGCTTCATGTTAAGATGACTCATATCAATGTATATTTTTTAACTCGTATCCGTTTATATCAAATGGCTTTGATATTTCCTTTCTGTGCTAATGCTGAATTTGCATTGAACAATTGGAGGAATGTCAAATTGACATGATTGTAGACTCAATGGTCTTCTATGGTGTCCCTTTGATTGGAGGGTTCTTCATTAGCTGCTCTTAACTATGAGTTCAAGCTTCTTCTGGTTTTTTCGTCGAGTTCACTTCTGGTTATTATTGACTTTGGGCTGCTTATTTATTTAATTTCTGCTTCTTCTTTTTTGTTGCAAATTTTCCTCTTTTATTTAATTTCTGCTTCTTTTGTTCGTTAGGTAAAGTTTATCTTTTAATTTTTACCTGAATGGTGACTGGTACTAGATCTTCCATTTCATACGAGAACCGAATACATGGCCACAGGCCTAACGCATAACATAAGGACCAACCAGACCAAGTAGAAGAGACGCTAGAACTGCATTTCCTTATTCATTTAATCCTATTTTGCGTATCAAATGAGTGGGAGCCTCACATTGCAAAAAGTGTGATTTAGTTTAATACTATCTTTTAGCTAAATTTAGTTTAATAAAAGTATACTAAGTTTGACTGTGTTCTGCACCATTATTATACAATTATAATTTGATGAATCATATTGAAAATATGCATAGATTACATATAGATGGGTTAATACGAGGAAAATTTTTGGCCCAAAAAAACAAAGAAAGAAAAGGAGGAAAAAAGAGAAAATTGAAAAAGGGATGATAAGAATATAAATAAATAAATCACACATCTATAAATTCAACACTTTGGAGTTAAAACACTAACTAGTAGTTAATTTGATATCACACAAACTGAGCTTCTGTGTTTTTTTTATTGTTACAACACACAAATTGAGCTAATTAAACTGAATGAGCCAATTTTTTTGTGAATTACAAAGTGGGGCTTGAAGAGATTGAAAACCAATAATGCAGTGCATAGCAGAGTGAATAATTGGATGAGTCAATTAATATTCCAATCAACATGATTAATTAACATTTCAAAAAGAGCACTATGAATAATGTGGGTTTTGTTTCTTGGATTATGTGTGATTTTCAAAGGATTAGTCATATCACATACACATATATAGTCACTGCTAGGCCTTTCCCTATAGCCATAGGATTTGTCTTTATACATGTTACACAAAAATAAAACTGAATGATTTTCTGGTTCTTTCCTTTTACCACAAGTTATTGAAGAATGAGTTATGCATGGGTTGAATGTGAAAGGAGGGGTTCAGGGTTCAGACACCCTTATCCTTCACACGCAGACAGAGACAAAAGTGAAAGAGAAGAGAAGAGACATGTTAGAGAATCTTGAGAGATGGATCAGAATTTGAGCAATCTTACTTTTGACCTCTAACAACTCATTCATCATTTGCATTGCAGCCTCACAACAACCCAAGAAAAAGCTCTCATTCATTCATTTAAATCCCTTTCTCTTCACCACCAATCGAGTTAATCTGAGTAGTAAATAGTTTAGTATTATTTAAGCGATGTCTCGAGTTCGAATCTTGGCGTATACAGAAAATTCTCGTTAGGAGACTCACCTACCATAGTCAGGTGTGCGACGCGAGTCAAATCCGAATATAGTCAGAATAAGCTCTAGTGAATTGGGTAAGTAACGGAAAAAAAATCCCTTTCTCTTCTCACTGATGCATCATCCCCATATGTTTCTTTTAATTTATATTTTCATTACTTCTTTTATCTTTAATATATGACATAATTTATAATATAAATTATATAGAATTTTTTTTCCATTTCGTACATATTATTTCTTCAAATAAAACATTCTTGTGTCTGATTCTTTTCTATATATATAACCTCTAAATTCCCTGAATCATTTGTCTTCAAATGGTTCCAATTTCTTATGTGATTTTTTTATATAAAAATTTTTAGAAAAAAGATTGGACTCACCTATAAAAGGTAGGGTGAAATCTCCTTTTTTTTAGCTGATACTAATATCGGATAGAATAAGCCGTCTATTATCCTCAGGCGTAAACTTAAGTATCTAAGAATTATAATACCTCTTCAATTACTACGATTAAAATTATAATAAAATAATATTTTTTATAAAGTAAACACATTCTTAAATAATTATATATTCCATTATTTTATCAGTTAAACAGGATGTGTCTTATTTGATTGTGGCCCCAAGGATTGCCTCAACGTAACATAACTGCTTTCTTGACCCAAGAAGTATTTTTTATACCCACAATAAAGACTATAATCTCCTACACGATACCAAGGCAAATGGTAGATTTTAAGGGAAAATTAATCAAGCAAATTTTTATAACTTTACTTAATTTTTAATCAGGTGTTTGTAATTTTTTTATTAGGTCATGATTAAAAATTATATGAAACTATAAGATCTTGATAAGAGGGAAAAAAAAAACTATAGAAACTTAATTAAAAATTAGGTAAAAGTATAAGGACTTGATAAAAAAAATAGGGATCTAATTAAAAATTATGTGGAAATAAAGGGAGTTATAGATTAATTTCTCTTTTAATAATCATAACATAAAAGAAAACACCTATATATATGAATATTTTTTGTAGCATAAACTCTTCACATTCTTGAGAACATCTAGTTATTGTGGTTAATACATAAAGAAAATAAGATATGTATATGAATATTTTTTATGCTTAGGAAATAATTATTTCTTTCATGGACACACCAATTATCAGAAAATAAAAATAGTTTACATTATGATTATAAAATATTAATAGAGAAGAAGAGAATTAAGAAAGGACAAAAAAGCAATGAGGTTTAGATGAAAGAAATGATTAGATAGGCAAGCTGGTTACCGAAATACTTACGCATACAAGGTTCATACTAAAGGGCTCTTCTTTTGGAGACCGTACGTAATTATATAATAATTATCTGATTTTTTAATTAATTATCCGAAATAATTAAGCATCTGGTTATTCATTTCTATTGTGTCACGCGTCACGCATGCGAGGTGGCCGGGATAACTTTCTACATAATAGTTTATTTTACCTTGAATTTGAAGAAAAAAAACAGAATAATATAACATGAGATAAAATAACAATGTACAAAAATAGAATTAAAAAAATATTAAATAGTAATTACAATAACATAATAATGTATTTAAGTAGTATATTAGCAAGAGAAAATCTAATGGCATACTTTTGGAAGTATTATGGGGGGAGGGGTTGGGAGAGAGGGAGAGAGAATAGGTATTTAAAGTGTATAATTAAATAAGTGGCAATGATGTCGGATAATAAATGGCATAATTAGGTGAGAAAAATTACATTTTGGGGCCATGACACGTTACCTTTTTGCATATCTATGTCGACCTTTACAATGAATGGACCAAATGTAAAATAGACGCAAAGGCATTGCACACTGTTCTAGAGTGGGAGACGGTGCTCTGTGGGGTCTCAGTTTTTCACACTCTTCCTCTTTGTCTTTTCTCATCTCAATATATATATATATATAAATAATTGTGTGTTAGATTGGTGATTTCAAATCTTAATCTATTTTTTTTATAGAGATTTGATAATATTTAAAATAAATATGTGAAACGAATTTTATCCTAATCTATATAAATGTACTTATCATAAGCAATTTAAAGTGAACATAATTGTACTGATTAGGTTAAGTAGAAGAGACTTTATTCATCATAAGCAATACTTTGGAATATTTCCAAACTTTGTGATGAATAAGAAAATCATATTTAAAAAAATACCCCCAAATTTAGTAGTATTGCATATTCGATAATTATACAAAAAAAAAAAACCACACATTATATGGTCACCAATGGGTGTATCAACCTTTTGGTTGGTGGGAGCCAGACTCCCACTTAGATAAATTTCTCTGCTATGGATTAGTTTCGGTTATTTTGGAGAATACAATATAAAAGGTATGGGTTTGTTTGATTCTATTAGAATAAGTTTTGAAGGGTCAAAGAATAATCTGTTTTATTTACATAATCTCTTTTCTAATTTTGTAGAACAAAAAGGTAACAAAACATTACAAAAGACGAGAGTAATTGTGTAAATAGGGGGGGGGGGGAGGAAAGAGTAGTAGAGGGAAAAGGGATTGGATAGGAGCTGGAGCAGTGGAGGGAAGGAGGGGCCAGGCATGAACTCAACAGTGTCTCCAATGGAGAACATATGCAAGTGCCTCTGCCCCACTCCTGTCCCTCTCCCTCCCCTCTCTCTCTCTCTCTATATCCACCCATTTGAATCCTCATTCACACCCTCACCATAAGCCACCACCCCTTTAATATTAGTGTATATATATATTGTGTTTGATTATACACAAAGACAAACATTATACTATTCTGATCATTAATATAATAATTAATTGATCTTTTTTTATAGAGTAATAAAATTGAATAAATTAATTAATTATTATTAATTTAAAAATTAGTTGACTAATTTTAATAGATTAAATAATATATAATATGAATTCGTCTTAAAAATTTTAATTTAATCATTGTTAATTTATTTATTTACTAAAAAAATCAATTTATCTCTTAATTTAAAAATTAGAGAAATACATATAGCTCAACGTGTTATATTAACTTATTTTAATGAAGTTTTAAGTTTAATATGACATTGACATGTGCATATATACTCTCAATCCAATTCAGATCTTCCTACGTTATGTGTGTGTATATATATATATATATATATATATATTATCCGGAAAGGGATTTTTTTAATTTTTATGATAAATGTTGTTTGGCTTAATCTTACGCCTCGTGTAGCAAATTATGGACAGGCTCAAAATTAAATTCTAAGTATAAATTAGAGGGCGATCCGACGAAGAACAAGCTTATTATTTCTGGTGTGCTCGCCCTGAAGCTTTGGATGCTTTAAAGAGATATATATATATATATATATATATATATATATGGGAAGCCTTTGTATGTAAAAAGTCAACGTTGTGAAATGTGATGTGGAAAGTCAATAGCTTTTCAGATGGCATTACCTTTGTTGTCATTTTCACGGGTTACTATTATTTATATATCTGCGTGCTGGATCCTTATGGATAAAGGCAATTAACTAAAGAGGAGGGTTGGTTGGTGATCCATCCCTAGTATTCCATCTTAACCACAACAACATTATTAATTAATTAAACATATATATATATAGGGTTTAGATTCTATATATGTAGCCAACTTGAAACTCTTTGACTTACTCAGCACTTCATCTTCTATCAAAGCTTTTGGATTCTCTGTAATCACGTAAAGCATTTGTGCTCCTTAAGCCACTATCATCATATGTAATATCCATTAACTCTGATTAATCTCTCTCTCTCTCTCTTCCCTTCTTATTCTTCTTAGCTACTTACATAAGACTGATGAAAATCCTAGGTATGCATGCGGCGTTACTGGTGACTTCATCATGACAATGCACGTGAAATTATTACGTTCATGTATTCCCTAAGCAAAATTTGTAATGGATAAACCATAATTATACCAAATGCATAATCAACCAAATAATTTGAATATATAAATCTTCCACGAGATTTCCAGCTTCCCTCTCTAATGACACACACATATAAAACAGCGAGCTCATCTCTCTAAGATTCTATTTCCAATTTAATGTCCCTTCGATGCCTTTTAATTTATATTATATTACCAATTCAATACAAACAAACAAATTAATACATATATACATATACATATACACCCTAGTCACTAATACTTGATCATTGTTGTATATGCAATAATTATGAGAAGCATTGGCCATCTATCATGTTTCCATAAGCACCTAATTAGGAATAATAGGAATTAGTGCGCACACATCAAACTATACTTTTTTTATTTGAGAAATAGGACATAAATCTTCAGAATTTATTATATGCCCCTCATTCAAAGTGGCTAGAGGAATACTGTAGTTACAAAGATAAATTACATTACTATAAATTAAACAGATAATTTAAACTATACATATCTTCTATGAATAGAAAAAACTCTACAGAAGCAGTCTATAAATGTATTTGGGAGAAATTTGTCTGCTTTCTTTGTCGCTATGGAATGAATATTCATTATAGTTTGTTTTTGCGCTTTTAGTTTCTAACATGAATAAAACTCCAAACCCTAGGATCGGAAAGAAATAATAATGGTTTTTAATTAGGCTGAACTCTGAATATTAATCTGCAGTCTCTAGTGAAGGTGAGATCAGAGTTAGTTGAATTAATTAATTAATTAATTAAGGATAATAAGTCAAAAATGGTGACGCACAAACAAATTAAAGTGCATCACTCTATATATGTCCTGCATGCCAAATTAAGGTATACATAGTCAACTTTGGTTGACTGGCAATAATAGAGAAATTAAATTACACACGCATCTATATAATTAATATGATGCATGCATGCATGCACACAACGAATAATCTGTCTGGAGGGCTTTAAATAGGTAAGCTTCATTCATTTAATCGCTCACCAAATAAGCCCAGACAATAAGTGGTGATGCACTATCTATAATGGTGATCATTATGGTTTGCCAGTAATTTGGCAAACTGCTTTTAATTTTAAACTGATAGCTCCTTCATAAGTAATTAGGGGGAAATGTATCCTAAATTAGCACTAAATATGGTGAATTAATTCAATTGATCACTTTTTAATGGGTAGAAACATTCAATATTTAGATGGTAATACTTTGAACGATTGATGAAATTAATATATTCTAAATCTAAATTAAGGATCATATCAGAGTCTCCTTCAATTGACAGTTTAACTAGTTAATGGACTTTGGTAGACTTCCAGAGCCTTATCACAATTAGAACACAACTCTAGATTTAAATTAAAGGGTGTGTTTGATAATACCCCAAACTTGGTTTAAAAAGAGCTTTTAGCCCCAAATTTCGGTTTAGAGAAATTTTTAATCAAACAACAATTTTTGTTCAAACGAGTTTTTGGACTAAACTATGGTTTAAAACCAAAGTTTTAGATAAGCTGGTCAGAGCAACTTATGGAACAGTAAAAGAGCTTATGAACTAACCAATTACTATATTATCCCTATTTTTTCTTACACCATCTCTCCTACTTTTTCTTATACCATCTCTCATCTCTCATACTTTTTCTCTCTTTTCTTTCTTACACCCTCTCTCCTCTCATCTCTTATCTCTCCTCATTTAATACTCATACATTTTTTTGTAATTTACCACTCATAAAACCCCTTCTACAAATAACTATCTAAACACTTATTTATCCAAAATCACTTTTTTTCTATAAGTTTTTATAGAAAAATCATTTTTTATAAGTTATCTATAAGCCCATTTTTTTCATAAGCTAGTTTGAAATTTTTTTTCCTAATACACACAAAGAGTATTTATAAAAATATTTAAAAATTATCTATCAAAAATACTCTAACATCAACAATAAAATTTAAATTAACCATCGATTTTGTGAATTATTAGCAAAGTTAGTGAACATTGGAGGTTTGGTGTTACTTACCATTGACAGATTTGAAGTTTATATTTAGTACTATGCTCTCTGAGTGGGCGGAAAAAAGGAAATGGCTGTTCAAATTCATTATAAAAAAAATACTTCCAGTTAAGTATATTCCTGTATCAATGAACGTAAACTCGCAAACTATATATTCCAGTAATAGACAACTGTTATTTTGAAAGTGGACAATATTTTCTGTTTGGTTTGGGTTGAAAAGGTGGTGGATAATGGTTTTAATGATGAACGTATAAAATTAGAACACATCAGATAAAACAAAAGGTTACTATTTGGTGTAAGTAAATAGATGGACTCAATGAATGTTAAAAAACTTTTGGGGTCAAATCCATCAAACCTGCAAGCTTTAATACCCAGCACAGCCTATATTTGTCGGATTCCTTTTGTCTATGGTATATATGGCTCTCATATATATATATATTTATCATCTGATGCATGCATGTATATGGTGGCACATCATATCATCGCATCTATCTCTCTATCTATATATATATAATATAATATAACAAAACATGCCGTGGTGGAGGTAGAGAGAGAGAGGCTACAGTGCGCTGCTCCATCTTTTTCCTGTGGAGAGACAGAAGATCAGAGACTGGTCTTCAATATGGACAACACTTACGCTTGTTTTGTTCGTGTTCCTCATTTTCTATTTCAATATTTTTCTTTTGTGAAAAACATAAAACAAATATTTCGTAACCTACAAATCCACTTTAACTACGAATTTAAATTCATCAATAGGTAAAGAAACATAGATAAATTATCTAGGCGAGTTTCAGGTAAATAATATAGTTTTCACTTATGAACAACACAGTCTTGATATATATATATTATATGTTTATAGCATGATATTCATGATATTTCAGCGGTCAAATGAATGTCTAAGAACTTATGTAAGGTTTTCTCCAACAATACAAAAAGAAAAACCATTTTTGTTCCGCTTCCAGTACGCGCAGTGCTAAGCTTTGTCTCTGCTCGTGTATTCTCTTCTCTCTGCTAAAATTTTTTGCTTCCTGTATTTTATTTTTTGCACCACACGTTTCGAAACTCAGGGGAGAGAGAGTGTGTGTATCGGCAAGATTTTTTTTTATATACTAAAAAAAAGGTAAAGTGAAGGAGCCACTAGCGGCTCGTTGGCCATTTGATTTCCTTTCTTTAATTTTTTAATAAACTTTTTCGCACTCTTTACTTCATAGCAAGACACAATAAAATCACACAAATAGTCTCTCTTGCGTGCTCTGGTCTGGCCCCTCGTTCCATCTCTTTCTTTGAGTTTGGCCCTCTCTCTCTTTCTCTTTCTGGTTCTCTCCGATTGGCGTCTAAGATAGAGACCAAGGAACCCCTTCTGGTTCGTTCTTTTCCAACTTCAACCTTTGAGGGAAATCTTCTGTATCAGATGAAGGAGAGTGGAGGCTCTCTTGGAGGAGAGAGCCTGCCGGATAAAACTACCACTACTGAAGACGACCAAACCAACTTCTAAGCTTTTCCTCTTCTTCAGACCCCATTTTCTGTTTCAACCCTTCGCTTCTTTCTTCTTCTATGGCACTTTCTATGCACAAAGATTCACCCAGCAAGCAGCAGATGGACTCCAGCAAGTACGTGAGGTATACGCCTGAGCAGGTCGAGGCTTTGGAGAGGGTTTATGCAGAATGCCCAAAACCTAGTTCTCTGAGGAGACAACAGCTCATTAGAGAGTGTCCTCTACTTTCTAATATAGAGCCCAAACAGATCAAAGTTTGGTTTCAGAACCGAAGGTAAAGCAGCTCTACGAGTGTTTGTGTTTTTGTGTTTGTGTGATGCTTGCGCATGAGTTCATTTTCAAGCTTTACTTTTTTGTGTTCTTTAGTGAAGGAGAGATGGGAACTTTTCACTTTAAGTCGCATAAATTTTCCTCTTTTTATAATATAAAGTTTCATCAAACATCTTGTTTCTCTTAGCTTATGTGATCCTGTTAACTTCATGCTACTCGTGTTGCCTTTCCTGAGAATCTGTTTCAGAGAGAAATGTTGGAAGGAAAATGATTTTTGGGGGACTAAATTTCCTCGCTTTGTTCTTTAAGATTCTTGTTTTTTCAATGGTCTCTTTTTTTGTTCTGAAGGCTGAAAGGTTGATCTTTTCTGTTTATCTTTTTTCTTCGCTCATGTTAAAGATTTTATGATTCTGTTAGAGAAACATTCATCATTTTACAATTTAGTTTATTATATCACCTTAAAGATGAAGATCTACTGGGAAAGTTACTTCCTTTCGTCATTTTCCTTATTCAGATCTCAGTTCTTCTGAGGAATGATATTATTTAGAAAGGATTAATTATTTTGAGTTGATTAAATGGAAGATAGTGACAGCTGATCAATCACATTTTGCTGTTTCCACGCCTAATTTTTTGTCCGAGTCATCATTTTGGTCATTTAATGATGTTTCTGCAAAAGATGCTGTTACAGAAATGTTTCCAGAAAAATCATAAGTAAAAATATTTATTATTTTGAAGGTTTGTAAGGACAAAAGAGTTGTGAGAGGATTACTGTTTGAACAGGAATGGAGAAGAAAAGGCTTGTGTTTTGTAGCATGGAGGATATTTTTTTTTCTCACAGAAAATTTTTAAATTTGCTTTATAATTGGTATTTCTGATTCTAAGTAATTTTAAATTTAAATACAAACTCTTTTATGATAAATATTTATATTTTAATTTATACTTTATTTTTTTCAGTTATATACGTGTTTTTTCAATTCCGAAGGGGTGTTATTGATGTGATTAAGGGATAATGACAGCTGATTTTGAGGCTTTTCCACTCTAGCTAATTTTTACTTTTGACTTTGTAACTTATTCACCAATTTTTAATTTAAAAATTTTTGTTTTCATTTAAAATTTTAAATTTTTTATGAATAAAATAATAATTAAAATTAAAAATATTTTTTATTTGCATTAAAATGTTTAATCTTCCCTCTGCTTGATTGCTGATTTTCTCATGCCATCCTAAAGATGTAAACAAGGAAATAAATCTCCGATTTACTATATTCCATCTTAAAACAAACTATTTGAATAAAAAAATGCTTTGCTATACACTTCGAATTCCTATAGAATGCATTATTCTCCCTTACATTACTACATCTGATTTAAATTTACATTAAATGTAAGTGTTTCGCCTTGTCGATCTTTTTCCTATAAGAGGGCATATAAGAAGATAATGATAGTCTGATAACTAAGCACTATGTTAGTGGATACTGGAATGATTCTGTCATTCTTATGTTACAACGTTTTTCTTTTTATTGGAGAAGTCACAGCCATAACTTTTAAAGAAGGAGACCAAAAATATTTTGCCTCCCAGAAATAGTTCACTTACACCCAGAAATAGTTTACTTACACGCATCAACTACTGATAATGATGTATTAGTTTGTTATCTTACTGAAATGATCTGTTCATTTCTTATTTTAGTGATTTTAGCCTTACATTTTAATTTTAATACTATTAATTAAACATACTTTGTTGAGAGGATGTTTATAATGTAAAGGCAAGATTATAAGAGGGTGATTATGTTATGCAGATGTCGTGAAAAGCAGAGGAAGGAATCTTCACGGCTTCAGACAGTGAACAGGAAGCTCACTGCGATGAACAAGTTGTTAATGGAAGAGAATGATCGACTGCAGAAGCAGGTGTCACAGTTGGTCTACGAAAACGGATACATGAAACAACAGATACATACTGTAAGTTGTTCTCCTTTCATGTGATTTTGGTGTTATCGTGTTTTCATCTCGTACATTGGTTGGTTTATGAAGTATTTTTCATTGGAGACTCTGATTTATTGGTTTCTTAACAGGCGTCTGCTACTACTACTACAGACAATAGCTGTGAGTCTGTGGTAATGAGTGGTCAACAACAACAGCAAAACCCAACACCTCAGCATCCTCAGAGGGATGCCAATAACCCAGCTGGGTAATTAACTTCTAATCCATTTTTTTACTAATGGTGAAACTTAAGCACGGTTTTTTAGATTTTTTTTCCTAGGAACTTTACCTAAGTTTTTCTTTTAATTCTGAGTGAGTGGCTAAATCTTTTGAGTTTTCAGTCTTCTGGCTATAGCCGAGGAGACCCTGGCAGAGTTCCTTTCCAAGGCTACTGGAACTGCTGTCGACTGGGTGCAGATGATTGGGATGAAGGTGTGACTTCTTTAAGATTCTTTCCCTTATGCTTGTATATACCATTGGAATTCTTGAAATTTATAATGTTTGTCTTTCCTCCATGTAGCCTGGTCCGGATTCTATTGGAATCGTAGCTGTTTCCCGCAATTGTAGTGGAGTAGCAGCACGAGCTTGTGGCCTCGTAAGTCTAGAACCCACGAAGGTATGCATGCCATCTAAAGTTATGTTTGATGCAAGTTTGCTGTTTTTTTTTCCTTTTATCTTGTTTGTGCAGTGGAATTGTGCTTTTCTTGATTATTACACGATAATTCATCTCAGGTCGCTGAGATTCTTAAAGATCGTCCATCTTGGTATCATGATTGCCGCTGCCTTGATGTGTTGAGCATAGTCCCCTCTGGGAGTGGGGGGACGATTGAACTCTTGTACATGCAGGTGTAGTGCTTGTGTTAATCTATAAATTTTTTGCGGTTTCAATTATTAATTACTCCTCTGGTCTTAAATATAAGACCTAGTTTGGAGTAGCAACATAAACTAGGTCTTATATTTAGGATTGGAGGATTACATTCTAATTCCTTGGTTCAGCTGTTAATATGTAAAATTTTTTGACTACTTTTTATCAGACATATGCTCCTACAACATTGGCAGCAGCACGTGACTTTTGGACTCTAAGATACACTACCAATATGGAAGATGGAAGTCTTGTGGTATTGAGCAAAACCTAACCTATATTTCTTTGAGGTTGTCATTGTGAAACAAAATTAATATCTTGAAATTATGCTTGTAGATATGTGAGAGGTCATTGACTTCGTCAACTGGTGGCCCCACAGGTCCTCCTGCATCAAACTTTGTGAGAGCTGAAATGCTTCCTAGTGGTTTTCTAATTAGACCCTGTGAGGGTGGTGGGTCCATTATTCACATTGTTGATCATGTGGATTTAGATGTAAGGAATAATATATAAAACATTTTCACTTAAGTCCATATTTGCAAAACTTTTTTTCTTCGGTAATTTAATATCAAAGCTACTTCTGGCAGGCTTGGAGTGTTCCCGAAGTGCTCAGGCCCCTTTATGAATCATCGAAAATCCTGGCGCAGAAAATGACTATTGCTGTAAGTTTGTTTACATTAATCACTTACTTGACTTGGTCTAATATTGTTCATTCGCATGGTTAATGCATTGTACAGGCCTTGCGACATATTAGGCAAATTGCTCAAGAAACAAGTGGAGAAATTCAATATGGTGGGGGTCGCCAGCCTGCTGTTTTAAGAACATTTAGCCAGAGACTTAGCAGGTAAGGCCATGCCATCAAACTCGATGTCAGCTGAAATTGATTAAATCAACGTATCCTCCACACTGACTAATAATTTCTGAAAAATTTGGTTTTTAGGGGCTTCAATGATGCTGTGAATGGGTTTGTAGATGATGGCTGGTCACTAATGGGTAGTGACGGTGCTGAGGACGTGACCATAGCCATTAACTCATCTCCGAATAAATTTTTCGGGTCCCAATATGGTACCTCAATGTTCCCTGCATTTGGAGGTGGGGTGTTATGCGCCAAGGCATCAATGCTGCTGCAGGTAACTCTTGAGCTTTAAAACCTCTACGAGGTCTTAATATATGGCTTACATCTTCAAGATTTATGGACTATGCATCTATACTTTGCCGTAACTTTGGGATGGCATGCAGAATGTTCCTCCTGCTTTGCTTGTTCGCTTTCTGAGGGAACATCGCTCGGAGTGGGCTGATTACGGGGTTGATGCATACTCTGCTGCGTGTCTCAAGGCTAGTCCTTACGCAATTCCTTGTGCAAGGCCTGGTGGCTTTCCCAGCAGTCAAGTCATTTTACCACTTGCTCATACTATTGAACATGAAGAGGTATTGGATTTCTTCAACTCTTGATCTTCTTTTCAAAGTTACAGTTCTTTATGATCCGTTTTTGTGTTTTTACTCAACTTATTTATTGGTCATCTCCGGTAATGGTGCAGTTCTTGGAGGTGGTTCGTATAGAGGGCCATGCATTTTCCCCTGAAGACGTGGCTCTTGCCCGGGATATGTATCTTCTGCAGGTAGAATTCCATTTTCGTGCTGTCTGTCTAGTTATCTTTTGATTGAGCGGAAAGTTACAGTGGATTCTGAATTTTTCTTATTACATATTTGAGATGTGCAATTTGACTTTGCAGCTATGCAATGGAGTTGATGAGAATGCAATTGGATCATGTGCTCAACTTGTGTTTGCACCTATCGATGAATCATTTGCCGATGATGCTGTCTTGCTTCCTTCTGGCTTCCGTGTCATACCATTGGATCCTAAAACAGTTTAGTATCGTCTCTCCGCTATTTTTTGGTTATATATATATGTTCTTTTTAGTTGAAGTGCATGGATGAACGAGTGCATTTTCCTGTTTATTTTGCATCTTAGAATGGGTCAGCGGCAAATCGAACTTTGGATCTGGCATCTACACTTGAAGCTGGATCTGGCAATGCGCGAGTTCCTGGTGAAACTGATCCAAACAGTTACAACCTTAGGTCGGTCCTTACTATTGCGTTTCAATTTATGTTTGAGAACCATATGCGGGACAATGTGGCTGCTATGGCTCGCCAGTATGTGCGTAGTGTTGTGGGGTCTGTTCAGAGAGTCGCCATGGCTATTGCTCCCTCTCCGCTAAGTACCCAGCTCGGGCCAAAGTCTCTTCCCGGTTCTCCAGAGGCTCTTACTTTAGCACGTTGGATCTGCAGAAGCTACAGGTTTGTCTTAGAAACAGATATATTATTCCCGAAACTTTGTATTCTTATCCTGGGTGTGAAATTGTTTCATGTCTATTTTCAGGATTCACACGGGGGGTGAGATATTTCATGTTGAGTCCACAGCAACCGATGCAATCTTGAAGCTACTTTGGCACCATTCAGATGCAATCATGTGCTGCTCTGTAAAAGCAAATGTAAGCATGTTATGCTTATCGACATCACTTTGTTTATCTGTGATTGTCTGTCTTTTGAGGCGAGACCACTGACACGAGTAATTTATTGCAGGCATCCCCGGTTTTCACATTTGCAAACCAGGCTGGACTTGACATGCTTGAAACCACTCTTGTGGCGCTTCAAGATATAATGCTTGATAAAGTTCTCGATGAAGCTGGGCGGAAGATCCTCTGCTCTGAGTTCACCAAGATTATGCAACAGGTGAGCTTATTATGGATCCTTTTGCCTAACTCCTAAGCTAGTTTTAGTGCTAGTGAACACGAGAGGTAGAAAATTCTGTAATTTTGTTAAATTGTGCGAGCTTTTGAATGATCTGTTATCCTTTTTTCAGGGGTTTGCATATCTGCCAGGAGGAATATGTGTATCGAGCATGAACAGGCCAGTGTCGTATGAGCAGGCCATTGCCTGGAAAGTTCTGGACGATGATGATTCCAATCACTGCCTCGCCTTCATGTTCATGAACTGGTCTTTTGTCTGATAAATAGTTGCTACCTATTTAGCTATGCGGAGAACTTAATTACCTTTGACATCATGTGTAATAACGTCAGGATTTCAAAACTCAGGTTTATGGATGCTGTTTTAGCCTTTTGCTTTATATATAATGCTTTAGTAGTAAGCTTAGAGTTCCATGTCAGTTATGAGAACCTTTATATATAAATATGATGCTATTTTGATACTGGTGAGAGCCCATATTTCATACATTGTATTCTCGAGACATGTTTGGAATTTGAAATCATTCTGGAAGATATTCTTAAAACCGTGCCTCTGGAATGATACCCTCGTTCACTCAAAAAGAAGAGTGATCCCTTTGTTGAATTCTGAATCCAATGGCACGTCATGGGTGTAGTTATAACGATGGTAGTTTAGTGGCCCGCAAGCTCTCATGAGTTTGACTCGGCTCGAGACTGTTGATGCTGGTAATCTCAAACTAGTAGTGGCTGAATTTTTAGATCTAAATAAATTTGAAGGCTTTAGTATTATAACTAAAACGGATGAACTGATTTTTCTTGCAAATGTAGAAGAAAGAGATATTCCATTGGGCGTGAAGATTTGTGGGGCCCGCAGAATCTGAACAAGGAAGAAGCGTTTGGAATTGGGGTAACATTAGATGGGGTCAAGGGGGCTGACGACATAGTATCAGAGAGTCCATCACATGCCAGTACAATCCTGACCCGATCCCATTGCTGTTCCCTGTTTGGCATGCCAGTTTCGTCCCTTTCTTTATTTCCCTTTGCTTATTTGTTGTTTTGTCGTCTTGTACCATCTCTCCAATAATTATTTCGTTCGCCTTCGTGACAAATGAATACGACTTCGTTTGAAGCTGTGCGCTAAAGACAATTAAGTAAGGCACTGTTTGCTGACCATTTTTGTCCCTTTCATTGGTTCGCTTGTGGACTGGACTCATTTATTTAATTAACTTGAAATATTTCACGTAAAATGAATAAAATATTTGCTTAACTTGAATTTATTAAATTGCGGTTAAAATACATGAAATTCGCTAATTCGTTGTTGAAGTTGAGTACGAATTGTGGTTGACATTTTTGAACTACGCAAGGAAACATAGGGATACATCTGTAACTATCAGTGTACGCTGGGGGGGGGGTTGTTTAGACTTGAAAGTGGGTCCCACGGTTGCTGAGCTACATTTATATTTTAATTCAAGGGAAAGGAGGAAAGGGTAGGGGTAACCAGAGTATAATGGCGTAGACGTGCGTTGGTACGAAGTACAAAGCTACGTATGTAGTGAAACATGATATATATATATATATAATATTCCTAGCAGGGAGCAGGATGATGCATGTACCATAATGATTATGCCACCACCATCATACATATATACAGTAGGGGCCCACCTCATTAACATCATCTCATACTTGATGGTTTTATTTCCTTTTAGAGCCTCGAAATTCCAGAGCTCGTAAAGTTTGAATGGAGCCATGGAGTTATATTCAATTAACTGAAATTAAAATTTTAATTTGCCTCTCATGAATTATAGACGTGCCATTCGATATACAAAAAATATATAATATGTTGTATGATATGAAATTAAAAAAAAAAAGAGGGTCTAAAAATAAGGCACTGCAAATCAGATTATCATTGAACTAATCAAGACAATAATTTAAAAGTAAGTAATGTCTAACTATAATTTTATATATAACACTAAAATTTCAATAAAAATTATATTAATTTATAAATAAATAGAATATTTATGTATAACTCTTATTTAGATTCGTTAGAAAATTAGTTTACCGATATTACCAACGAACCTAAATTCTAACACCTTATTTTTAAAAAAAGGGGAGGGGGAAGAGTGAGAAGATGACTTCTTTTTTTTTTGAAAAAAAAAAGAGTAGGAGAAGGGTGGAAGCGTGCAGGAGGGCAGAAGTGAAGGAAAGTGAAAGGTGGGGTTTCTCAATTAAAGGAAAATGGCTACTCTTCTTTTTGCTTGCAGCCTTACAGGTTTCTTAAATTTCTTTATCATAGGGCGAAAGGGTGGTGTGGGGGTCGGTAGGGGTTGCTAGCTTCACACTTGATAGGCTATTATCATCATCATTATTATTAGGGTTAGGGTTTAATCGGGGGAAGCAACGAAGAGTGGTTTCAGGGGCAGCCCCAGATTAGTCACTTGTGGTTTTTGCGGGGTTTTATGTTTCTGCTTCTTCCAAACAATTGAAGACGTCAGTCAAAACAAACAAAAATCCTAAAACATCTTTGGTACCACTTAGTAACATGTTCATGATCGAACGGTGAGAGAGAATATTCCAACACTTGATCGTGATTCAGTGCGGTGGGAACTGGGGAACAGAAGCACTAGCTGTTAGGGCTCATCATGATTTCTTCCTTCCTGGGATTTTGTGTTGGACCATCTCCCCACTTTTGAATGCTCCATCTACCCTAATCTCTATATACCACTTCCATTTCATAGCTTCTACTTCCACATTTCCCTCCCTCCCTTCTACATGTACTCTCTCTCTCTCTCATGAGTCGGCTTTACATATTTGTATATAGTTTGAGATAAAATGAGATGCATTGTTTGAATATAAGAACTTGCAGTATATCTCATGTAACAATAAGAGAGAGAGAGAAAGAGGTTGGTGAGAAATGAAGAACATTATTCATGGAGAGAGATGAAGAATTTAAGAGGTGAAGATTGTAGGATCTGCTTTAGAGATACACAGAATCAAGAAGGATTCATGAACACCAAAAGTGGTACAAAGTAGATCTGCTGGTTATTATGATGATAGCATAGGTGAGTACTACATTGTATAAATGCAAAGCAAGCATACTTTCATGAGACCAGTAAATAACTGCACAGCTTCACATCATCTCTCTCTTCTCCCGTTTCCAACTGAATGTATCATTCTGTTTCCAATGAAAGACGATGTACGCACAAACACACACACGTACACGATGAATGAAGATGAAGTTAATGTTTTTTTTTTTTTGTTTTTCTTGCTTTGAATTGAAGGAAGAGGCAAATCTACTGTCATCCACGCAAGAGGCAATAAAGGGAAGTTACGTTACACTATCATACTGTTGCCACTACCTTCCTTCCTTCTCTTCATTTACTATGAATTATGATCCTCCGACAATGTTCATTACCGTGTCACTAATTAAACTATGTTAATGAATTCTAGTTTCATGGTTTTACGTTAGTTTTCTTTCTTTTGAGGGGCCACATGTCTTCCAAAAAAAAAAAACAGTATACTCTACTGAGTAGATTGCTCTCAGTTAGGTCGTTACATATACAGCATTTCTGATTCAAACTTTTAACCACTTGCTTGAATGACAAGAGCTATGTCCCTCGCGCTAATTTTGAATTGATAAATTTGAATTATTTAAAATTTCAAAATAAACTAAAAACAAATCTCCATATATTACATAGAGACAAGTCACATATTTATTCGTAATTTATAAATAATAGTATACACTTTACTGAATATATTCATATAATGTAAAATTACAATTTATTAACGCTCAAATTTTCAAATAATTATAATTTTAATTCAGAAGTAAGAAATTTAAACTATTTAAATTGCGTTTAAACATTATAAGAATAATCGACACCGTGGCCTATTCCCCCAAATGAACATAAAAAATTGATATAGATACATAAAGTATTCCATATGAATAAATAGACATGCGATCGATCAATTAGAATATATTCAATTTTAAAAAAAAAATATTATTTTATTATAATTTCAGTTACGATATTTAGGGAGACATTATAATTTTTAGATATTTAATTTTACACCTAAGGTTAATTGATTACTTATCCTGACTGATATTGGTATCACCTAAGAGTAACAAAGACTTTATCTTACCCTTAGATCGTGAGTGAGCACAACCCCCTTCCAAAATTTTGTATAAAAAAATATTATAGGGATGCCATTTGACTTTTGAGGCAGATTTTAAAAGAAAAAAATTTGCTTTATTTTTAAAGAAATCATTCTTTTCTTTTTTGTAGAAATTAAATAATATTCCCTATCCGATAGTTTAGAGAATAATCCTCTAAAAATGTAAAAATTATTGAAATGAATTTTGCCTCTCTTAACAAATTGTTTTTTATGCATATAGTTTGATTCAGAATCAAAACATCATGTTTAAGCAAAAAAAGTTTTTTTTATAGTAGAATTTTTAGAGATGAGTTGGGCTCACCCACAATCTAAAGGCATGACAAAATCTCCCTTTTTCCTAAACAATATTAATATTAAATAGGATGAGGTATCTATTACTCTTATATATAAATTTAGATACTCATAAAATCATTCTTTTCAACTAATGTGCGTAATGTTGGCCCCACCAGATGAGAAAAGACCAAGGTCTCAATGATGTTTGGGCCCTTCAGAAACGTGATGTGTTTGGGTTGACTTTTTTCAATGGTCTTAGCTTTTTCACCTTTTCCTTACATTTACAAGTTGACCATTTTGCTCAAATTTGTCTCCAAATGCCATCTTAAATTGGATCTTAGCTTGAACGCTTTGCTTTCTTCCTCTAACTTCAAACAAACAATAACATGACTTCTACTAATAAAAGTTAGTTTAAATAATAAATAATTTAGTATTATTTAATTGAAATCTTAAATTTGACCTTTGGTGTATGCAGAAAATTCTCATTGTAAAAATTACTTACTATAGTCAAGTGCGAGATGCGGGTCGAATCTAAATATAATTGGGATAAAATTTTGATAAATTGGGTAAGTAATTAAAAAAACAAAATAACATGACTTCTAGAGAGGAATAAGACGACGAATGATTTATATTATTTTGGTATTATTATAGCACCTTTTTACTGTCCAGTTATTTTTAGCAAAAAATAAAAGTTCATTATGTTCTTTGCATAACTAGATTCATTCCTATATATATCGTACAAACTCTAACGTGATATGCATTGTTCAATAATGTATAAATAATACTGATTTATTCTAATTATATATATATATATATATATATCTATATTGTATACTATTTAAGAATACCAGAACCAATATTGCATTTCTACTTTAACAAATAACGATAGACCCCTTGCTTATGTACAAGGTTAAAAATAGTAAATAAATACGAGGCCCGAAAAGGTAAATAAATGGTAATTTTTATTCAATTTTTATATGTGATGGAAATACAGGAATGATGAAAAATACTCCTCCCATCCCTAATATAAAACTTAATTAATTTTTTAGAAAAATAAAAAAATTAAATAAATAAGTTAATTATAGTTAAATATAATCTATCAAAACGAATTCATATAATTTACTATTTATCTAAATTTGTTAAATAAATCTTATATTAGCTATAATTAATTAATTAATTAATTTAGTTTATTTAATATATATAAAAATTAACTAATTTCTATATTAAAGGCCAGAATATTTGATACTAGTAACAATGTTTTTTTTGTTGCCTACCTGGTTCACTGAAACTTTATCTTGACTACATCCGAATTCGACTCGTGTCATATACCTAATTATGATAGGTGAGTTTCTCAATGAGAATACTAGTAACAATGTTTAAAGTATCTCTTACACGCTCACACAATATATCATAAAATGGGCCAAACCTAGCGCAAACAATTATTTTTTATAAATATAAGAATGATCCATATTACCCATTATCTGTAGGTTCAACAGGTGAAGGGGTGAGATATGCGACTATTTGGAGCGTGTTTGATCTTTAGGGAGTACCACTTTGTTGTGGTTCCAGTCACGGCGCTTGTGAAGGCATCTTAACTCCTAGGTGCGTAAGTTTATGCTTGAGGATAATCGACACATTGCCTTGCCTAATATTGGTATTGCCTAGGAGAAAGAGAGATTTCGCTCTGCCTTTAAATCGTGGGTGAGCCTAACCCCTATGTAAAAATTATTTTACCAAAATGAGAAAAGAATGACCCATATTTCAAATTGGGCCGAACCTAGTTTGGGCCTTTCATGATAAATTCCAATTCGTTCATGGCGTTGCTGGCTGTGGCGGGGCGAGGGAGAGAATCTAATCGACAAGCGAGCCAGGGAAATGGAGGATAGAGAGAAAGAGACGGAACCAATTAGGGCTGCTTCGGAAGAGGTTTCCCGCGAATTCAAAACCCTAGTCAATACAGAAGATCTTCATTCCCTTGAGCAATTACAACACGTCATGTACTTTTTCTTTCCTCTACCATCTTATGCTGTTGGATGTTTTTAGTTCTGATTTTTACGAAATATAATTAATATCATTTTGAGCATCGCCACACATTCTCGCTCTATTTCTAGTTTATATCTTTCACCTTTTGGATTATAAATTCAGTCCTGTAAATTGGTATTGTTTTACAAGTCTACGGAGGAATTCATGCGTCGGCGAGAAATGGTATTGTTAGCGTATAAACAGGGAAACAATTAGTAGCTGTAGTTGTGCCTGTTTATGTTGTGCTTTCGTTACTTATAACTTATGTTGTATCACAAAGAGGAAAGATAATTTACAGTGCTGATGTAGCTGGAACGGACCAAGCTCCTACAATCTAGGAATATGTATTTGTTGCTTGGGTGTTGATGAAAAATTGGAAGTCCTCCTGTTATAATAAATATATAGTTACTGTTAGTTAGTTACTACTAGAATATTATTGTTAGTTAGCCTTGAGGAGTAGCAGGGCCTATAAATAGAAGTAGTTAGCACAGATAAAGATATGAAATAAGACAAAAGAAGATTGCATTGCTTACTTTCCTATTCTCTTTCAAATTTCCCTCTGATCTCTCCTTCCCTTCTTGCTTATCCTTGCTATTTCTTTCCATTCTTTTCCATTCTTGGTCCCTCGGTATATCAGTGGTATCAGAGCTTTGCCTTCCTCAGACGCTCTGTAGTGCAGTGGATGGTTGAGACAAGACGGCAGATGGATGCCCGAATGCATAGTGTGGAGCAACGGCTTCTGGCGGTGGATGAACTTCAAGAAATAGTGTTAGGCTTCCGGGATGAGTTGCAGAATGTGGGGCGAGCTTTTCGCCAAGAATTACAGCACATTGCGCAAGAGGTACACAATTCTGGTCATGGCGCAGGAAATAGGAATGGGAACCAGCGCAACCAAGATAGTTTCGAGGGCCATAGACAATATCGCCTGCCAAGGATGGACTTCCCAAGATATGACGACAAGAATATCCATTCTTGGATAGTGAAGTGAGAAAGATACTTCCGGTTTGAAAACACCCCAGAAGAGGTACGCGTGGATACGACAGCCGTGAATTTGGACGGTCATTCCTTTGAGTGGCAGTTGGCGATGGAGCGTCGGTGGGGGAATAATAGACTGACGTGGGACGAGTACGCAAAACTCCTGAAACGGACCTTTGAGCCGCTGTATGAGAAGCCAATGTCGGAGTTGACCCATTTGCGACAAACGGGAACGTTGGCAGAATTCAATGTCAAGTTCGATACGATAGTAGCCCGGTTAGACTTGTCGGAAGGGTACCTCGTTGATGTGTACGTTGCAGCTCTAAAGGAAGAAATTGCGGATTCTGTATTGATGTTTGACCCCCAGACATTGGTTGAGGCGCGGCGATTGGCACAGGTCCAAGAAATCGTGATGAGTCATTGCGCGGGCAGGGGTAGTGAAGACTGAGTGGGGAAGGCATCGACGTCCGGGAGTTTTTACAAGAACGCCCTCTTGAAAAGTAGCGCCAATCAGCGTGGCAACTCGGCGCAGATGATGGCCAAAGACTCGGTGCCGGTAACCCAGAATACAGGAAGGTATGTGCGGCCTCTCAAAATGTTGACAGCGGAAGAAGAGGTCGAGCATCGTGTGAAGAACCTCTGCTTCTACTGTCATGAGCCTTTTTTGCGTGATCATCGGTGTCTTCAGAGGTAAAGGATGCAGTTACATTTTATGGTTATTGATGAGGACAGTGGTGACGCTGGCAGCGCGGGGACTGATTATGAAGACAATGGAGGGTCAGTTTCGTTGATCTCCCTACATGCTATTCAGGGTAGAGAGTCTCCTGAGATTATGAAGGTAGCTGGGAGTGTGGGGAAGCGAACCATCTATGTGCTCATAGATACGGGGAGTACGCATAATTTTCTTGATCTCAATTTGACAAGAAGGTTGGGTGGGCAAGAGTTGGGGACGGAGTGCTCATCTGTACAAATCGCTAGGGGGTGCTGTTTGCAAGTTCATGGTGTTTGGGAAAACTTCAGATGGAGAATGCAAGGGTTGGAATTTGAATCTGCGTTTAGGATCATTGATTTACATACATATGACATGGTGTTGGGACTGGAATGGTTGAAGACCCTTAAGAATGTTTACTGGGAATATGACAAGATGATTATGCATTTTTGGTATAGAGGAGGTGTGTGTAAGTTGCAAGCGGCAGGGCCTGCTGTCAGGGAAGCAGTGCCTATTTCTAGGTTAAGTCTCTAAGAGGGTCAGGATCAGCAAAGATTCTTGGTACAGCTCCTTTATCCCCGGGGGGCATTGAAGGCCAATGCCTTACAATTCAGTCAGAAATAGAGGTCATTCCAGAAGAGGTACAAGGAGTTTTGACTGAGTTTCGAGATATATTTGAAGAGCCCCAGTGTTTGCCACCATTGAGAACAGGTCATAACCATCCTATTGTTCTCCAAGAAGGAACAAACCCCATAAATCTTAAGCCCTATCGATATCCTGCTATGCAAAAGGATATTATTGAGCGGCAGATTAAAGATCTTCTACATAATGGGTTACTTCAGCAAAGTTCCTCTCCATTCTCTGCTCCTATTGTTCTGGTAAAGAAGAAAGATGGATCTTGGAGAATGTGTATTGACTATCGAGAATTGAATAAACATACGATCAAGAATCAGTACCCAATTCCTTTAGTTGAGGATTTGCTAGATGAATTGCAATCAGCTAGGTGGTTCACTAAGTTGGACTTAAGGGCTGGGTATCATCAAATCAGAATGGTCCCTGCAGATTGTCACAAAACTGCATTCAAGACTCATTCAGGTCATTATGAATGGTTGGTCATGCCTTTTGGCCTGACCAATGCTCCAGCTACATTTCAAGGAGCTATGAATGACATCTTTAGACGCTTCCTTCGCCAATTTGTACTGGTTTTCTTTGATGATATTCTCGTATATAGTTCCTTGATGATAGAACATGTGACTCACTTAGAGGCAGTGTTAAAGATTCTACGTTAGCATCATTACTTGGTTAAAAGGAGTAAGTGTACATTTGCTGCTCAGAATGTCGAGTATTTGGGCTATATCATATCAGCGGGGAAGGTGTCAACAGATCCCAAGAAAATCCAGGCTGTCTTAGAGTGGGCAGAGCCAACCAATGTGAAGCAATTGAGGGGATTTTTGGGTTTGGCAGGGTATTATAGAAGGTTCATCAAGGGATTTGGTGAGATTGCTAGGCCATTGACCCTGCTCACACGTAAAAACAGTTTTCTTTAGTCTGAACAAGCTAGGAAAGCCTTTCAAAGACTGAAGGACACACTGGTTGCAGCTCCGGTCTTAGCCCTACCAGATTTTTCCAAGGTGTTTGTGATTGAGGCTGATGCTTGTGTAGCAGGGGTGGGGGCTGTCCTTATGCAGGAAGGGCAGCCACTTGCTTTTTTCAGCAAGGCATTAGCTCCACAACACATTAGACTCTCAATATATGAGAAGGAATTGTTAGCAGTAGTATTGACAGTAGAGAATTGGCATCAATATGTGGAAAGAGCGCTTTTTGTGATTGGGACAAATTAGCAAAGCCTCAAGTTCCTGCTGGAACAGAAACTTAAAACCCCATTTCAGATATATTGGATAGCTAAGCTCATGGGGTATGATTATGAGATTCAATATGCAGCTGATGCTCTTTCCAGATTACATGGACCTCAGATTTTACAGATGACTCTTGACACTGCTTCCCCGAACTTTTGGGTTTAGTAAAAGAATCTTGGGAGGCTGATCCTGCAGTAGCAGTGATCTTATCAGATATTCAGCAGCAAGTGGGGGGTCTTTTGGGAAGATTTTCATAGGACGGAACTGTTTTGCGCCTAGATAACAAGATAGTAGTGGGGGATGTTGCTAGAACTAGGCAGAAAATTCTTGAATGGCTTCATTCTAGTGCTCAAGGAGGTCATTCAGGGATAAGTGCTACTTATCAAAGGGTTCGCAGCTTGTTTTGGTGGAAGAATCTTCATAGGGAAGTGGAAGAATATGTAAAGGGCTGTGATACTTGTGCTAGGTGTAAATATAAAACAGTAGCTTCTCCGGGTTTATTACAGCCATTGCCAATTCCAAGCAAGGTTTGGGAGAGCATATCAATGGATTTCATAGAAGGACTTCCTAAGTCTAATGGGAAGGAGGTAATTTGGGTTATAGTTGATCGAATGAGTAAATGTGGGCATTTTATCAGTTTATCCCATCCCTTTATGGCTTCTTCTCTTGCTCAAATTTTTCTGGACCAAGTATATAAGTTTCATGGAGCACCAGTGGAGATTATCAGTGATCGAGATCCTATCTTCATCAGTAATTTTTGGAAGGAATTTCTCACAGTTATAAAGGTTGAGCAAAAATTGTCTTCAGCTTATCACCCTCAAAGTGATGGACAAACTGAAGTTTTGAACCGATGTTTAGAGTCCTATCTAAGGTGTATGTGTTGGGAGAATCCTAAGGAATGGAATCAGTGGGTGCCTTTGGCCTAGTGGTGGTATAATACTACTTTTCACATTTCTACTAAGGCAACCCCATATGAACTGTTGTATGGCCAAAAACCTCCAGTTTATTCTCCCTATATTTCCAGAACTGCTGTCATTGAAGCTGTGGATAGGAGTTTTACCGCACGGGAAAGAATGTTAGCTGTATTAAAGCAGCATTTGCATAAGGCTGTCAATACAATGAAGCATAAGGCGGATGCTAGAAGGTCTGACCGTGAATTTCAGGAAGGGCAATGGGTTTTTCTTAAGCTCCAACCTTATCGGCAAGTTTCTGCAGCAACTAGGAGTACTCAAAAGCTAGCCCCTCGTTTCTATGGTCCTTACAAAGTAATAGAGAAGATTGGGCCAGTAGCTTACAAATTGGAATTGCCAGCTGAGTCTAGGATACATCCTAACTTCCATGTGTCTTTGTTGAAGTTATGTCCAGATCCTTGTGTTAAACAAAGACACCCCTTGTCGATTACCCTGCTGTTCCTAGTTCTTAATATCCTGAAAAGGTACTGGCTAATAGGGTTGGGAGGAGGAAAAAACGAATAATTACTGAAGTACTGGTGCAATTGAAGGGATATCCTGAGGAGGAATCTTCTTGAATTTCTCTCTACAAGCTACAACAGCAGTTCCTGAATTCCAGATTTCTAACCCTTGAGGACAAGGGTTGTTTGGAGGGGGCACTGTTATAATAAATATATAGTTACTGTTAGTTAGTTACTCTGTTATTGTTAGTTAGTTACTACTAGAATATTATTGTTAGTTAGCCTTGAGGAGTAGCAGGGCCTATAAATAGAAGTAGTTAGGACAGTTAAAGATATGAAATAAGACAAAAGAAGATTGCATTGCTTACTTTCCTATTCTCTTTCGAATTCCCCTCTGTTCTCTCCTTCCCTTCTTGCTTATCCTCGCTATTTCTTTCCATTCTTTTCCATCCTTGGTCCCTCGGCATATCACCTCCCACCTCCCTTTTTTTCCCTAATGAACAACCGCTTAGTAATGACCGAATAGGCTCATAATTTGCAAACGTAGAGAATGGCTTTGTTGTTTATACCAAATTCTATCCTGAATATTTTCAACATGAGCTATTGACGAACTGCTTTCCATATCTGTTTCCTTTCTAAAATGCCAAAATTTCAGATTGGGAAGGTTGCAGGATAGCAATGCTGTCCTATCACACTTCAATGAGTTCTCAGAAAACTGCTTTGCTGAGATTTCTGGAGATATCTCTAGAAATACCCGCCTATTGAAGTCTATGAAGTCAGACCTCGATTATATATTTCTGAAATTAAGGTACTTTAACTTCCAACTGTTGCTTTTATCATGATTACTAGGCTAATTGTACCACTCCATTGATTTTTGATATCCAACAGATACTGTTCGTTTAGTTATATGCCTTCCTCATTGACTATGTTTCAGTGAAGTTAGGATGTATTGACTATCCGAGCAAAAATCTCAATTGGCTTATACATGGGAGCAGTTGTCTTGACTCTAACTAATGGAAGAAATCAATGATTTTCCAAATCAGCACCGTCTTTTTAATGCTTTCTATCTTTATTCTCTACTCACCCCAAAAGAACGCCTTTCCAAAATCATCTGCTTTGCGCTTTCTCTTACCTTCTTATGATCGCATGATCCCCAATTCCCCATGGGAACTTTGAGTATCTTCTTAATTCTTTATTTGCTGGAAAAGAATGGCGGTGTTTTCTCTCTTTTGTCCTCCAAAACGTAGGTTTATCATCTTTTTTTCTCACAAGTTCTGGTTCAGGTCCTTTGATGTATAATTTTGTTGTTGCTCTTCATTAGGTGCTAATTTGCAATTATAAATAGATATTAGTTGAGTTACTATTTCTTCATTACGGCCTTGATTATCTTGTTATTCTCCCTACAAATACAATTCTCTATGAGATGTTATGTCCTCATTTTATTCAATTCCATAATGCTAAAGCTTAATGTTGTTAACATTTTATAAATAACATGCTAATACTTAGGGAGCAAGTCTTTTTGTTTCTGTCCTTTTGAATTTGCATGCACATGTTATTTACATCTTTCCATGCATACTGGGTCTTACCTTTAGGTTCTAAGAATGTTCACTTGTCATTAGGGTGGAAATAAGTTTGGCTGGATATTTGAGGGCATTGCATTGATTATTTGGGAACGAAGTTTGCTAAACCATGATTAGAAGGTGAAGGAACAGGAAATATGTGCCAGAAAATAAAATGGATTAAAAGGACTTCGAAAATATCATCTATACTGCATATGGAATGGAATGTTAACGCTTGGTTCCCCTTTCTGACAGAAGCATGAAGTCGAAAATTTCAGCAACATATCCGGACGCCTTTCCTGATTATTCAGCTAATGAAGTGGTTGATGAGAGGCCGGATCTTGAAATGCCCAAGTGATTAATGCTTGCTTATGAAGTAGACATTCTAGATCATGTAACAAGTTCCATTTGGTTGGAGCATGGGAGCCCGTAAAATATCTTGCAACACATGAAATTGTTGGAGCATGCGTGTTGTAGCGTAGAGAATTAATTTGTACAAGAAATTATGATTATCATATGGTATTGTGATACGCAGGGAAATTGTGGTCCAAGAAGATATCAGAGTATCGGAAGACGTAACATTGAGGACGTCCAAAAGAAGAGTCTTGTAATATGAGATTTTTGGACTTGACTCCAAATGGTTGGGTTTACGAAATATTCATCTGGGGATGCATCGATGGTGGGATTAAAAAGTTTTTAGCAGATGTGTTGACATAAATAGTAAAAAATATACAAATATATCATAAGAAAGTGAATTTAATTCTTACTGTTATTGGAAAGGTATTTTTAGTAGATAATTTTATAAATTTTCTATAAGAGCTTTTAAAATTTAATTTTAGTAAGGAATTTGTGTCAAATTTATTTAATTTTTTTTATATAAAAAAAGAAAGTTTTTAGCAATAAGGTAATTCCGTATTTGTTTTCTTAGATTTTATGCGACTAATGCATCCCCGGTTATATATATATAACAAAAAAACATTATAAATTAAAAATTATATATATAAATTCTAAAGCTACAATAGCTGTTGGAAATTGAAGTTAAATTTCAATTATGAGTTTATTATTATTTGAAAAAGGGATTTACTTTTGTTTTCCGTAAGACTTCAAATCTAGATCTTGGTTCTTGTTACATATGATCTCACGACTTAAAAGTTTTAAAAATTAATTCAAGTATATATAATGTAAGTAATAGTGACTTTTTACAAATGTGCAAAATAGTTGATATTTTAATTTCCCTAATGAAAAGAATAAGAATTCTCCTTCACAGCTGGGAACAAATTTTGTTTTTTCTTGAATTAAAGGAAAGTCGCACACCGTTTGAGATCGAGATTTGATTTATAATTTCTTAGTTAGAAAGTTTGAATTAGTAATAGATTAAAATTAATTAGTGTTAATCACTTGGTTATTGGTTATTAGATGATCATAATTCTATATAAAGGGTATTAGTTTATATGTTAAATATGTGAGATTATACAATTTTCATTTATAGTAACTTAGTTCTTCTCTTAAAATCTCTAAATTAAGTTGGTTTATTTCCTTCAAATGAAGCTAAATTAGTAAGTAAACTTAGGTAGATTACTATAATTATATAAACATCTTGCTCTTAAATAATATATATAATTATTTATCTTTTTTCTCATTATTTCTTTTTAATAAAATTAATATTTTTATTTATAGGAAATATTTGATTTATAATTTTTTATTTATAGAAGAATTTGTATATTATTAAATTACGAGGTTATTATTGGCAGGAACGAAAATTTTACAAATAGACCGTAATAAACAGAAATTACGTTACAAATATTGTATATCTCGTCTTAATTATCCTGGTCATCTTCATGGACAGCGTGGTGCAGCAACATGCAATTCCCATTTCCCACTGCCACATCTCTCTATCACGCAAAAGAACCCCGCTCTCCGGACCTCGATTCTCAGCCGTCTAATATTTTTCCCTCCACGTGGGCACTTAATCGCCGTTGGATTCGTTGGGCACAAATAACGTTTCTTCAGACTCAAAGCATTTCCCGCTCGGAGGAAAACACAGACGCAGAGAGATGAAGGAAGGGAAGAGGAGTGAGAGCGACAAGGAGAAGACCAAGATCAGAGAGAGGCAAAGAAGGGCCATCACCACTAACATCTTCCATGGCTTGAGGAAGCATGGTGGCTATCGTCTATCTCCTCGCGCTGACATTAACGAGGTCCTTCGCCAACTCGCCCACGAGGCCGGCTGGGTTATTCTCCCCGATGGCACCACCTTCCGCGCCAAGGTACTCAACTCGCTCACTCTTCAATCTATTTCCCGATCTTCCTTTCATCAATTTCTTTTGTTTTCTTCTGTGAATTTTCTCGAAGACACAGCATTACACACCAGGCAAAGAATGCTTTCTACCACAATCTAGATACCCTCTTCACAATGCCTTCTTCTACTAGCCTCTTAACATTTTCTATTCCTGCAATGCGTTTTCTTCTGCTCTCTAAAACTTCTCTAGGAAACTGAATAAGTCAGAACAGGGTATCTTTGGTGTGATGTTCTTCCTTTCTCCGATTTTATTGATTTTTATTGTTAGTTTTGTGATTCGAATCGAAGGTTTCGAGTACCTGTCCCTTGTGTGGGGCTCTTCGGAAAACCGCCGCCGACAAACCCACATCCAACGGCGGCTCTGTGATAGGGGCCGGAGGAGAGTGTTCGAAGGTGGCGTTGGGAGCCCCTCTGTCTAGCAACAAAGATGGGTCTTCGTTATTCTGTTTTCCCGAAAGCCTCAACGACAGTTGTCTTCAACCGGTCTCTGTTCCAGTGGACACGTGCCAAGAGCTCACCGGAGAGGCTCAATCCAGCGACGGTGGCATTTCGGAAGGCTCGTGGATGGCGATGACGTCGTGTCAGGAACAAGGGGAATTAGTTCATTTGGAGGACATGAGGAGGTCGAATGAAAGAAGGATGATGGGGTCTCCTCCGCATCAGTCACGAGGGCTGACAGCCAGCGACGTCGCCTCATGATTTTGTTTCGTCCGTTTCGTCACCAACAACCATCAGCGATCAGCTCCTGTGGATAGTTTTGAGCAGTTCAACTAAAAAAAAAAGGAATGGTAATGTCTCCAGGACTTTCTCGCCTGTTTTCAATTTTCTTTGTTTTGGTGCGTATGAATAGCTAGGAACAGTTTACATCTGTTATAGTAGAAAAGGCTTCATGGTTCCTCTAAGGGGTTTTATTTATTTTTTAATATTTATACTCCCACTCCATAATCATTAATTATTTGTTTTTTCAAGTATCCCCCTGTTACAATTTGTTAAAGGAGAATTGAAGTCTAATATTGTGTCTCTCTATTTTTTAAATATACTTATAGATTTTTTTAGACAAGGTTAATGAATTAAGAGTATATATATTAAATTTAAATATTATCACCACATGACATAGCGGGCTCCAATATAATCCCAGGGCTTTTCTCACACAGAAAAGGGAGTGGATTATTGTCATAATCAAATATTCAATTAAACTAACCTACCTCTATTTCAATAAAAACCAAAGGGTAGGGGCAGGTAACAGTAAGGCAGTCCTCCAAAATAAAGTCATCAAAATCGGAGAGATTTCCAATGGCCCCAGGCAAAAAAGCTTTCCTTTAGTGATCTTGAGGGTTTACCAAACAGAAAATAACAAAGCATGGGAGATATTGAACAAGTGCATAAATTATTTTCTTCCCAAAGCAGTAAATACACGAGTTTGCGAGATTTATGTGGGTAACAACTACATTGGCTAATTGTCTAACTGAAAACGTAGCATTTCTCTAACTAATGGAATAGGGGGAACTGCTTCCCACTTAGTAAAACTCCTTGCAATGTAGGATTCTGCATTTGCATTGTGCGTTTTCGGCTTTCCATAGAGTTCGTTCTCCACTCACCAGGTAAAATTTCGGCTTTTAAAGAGCTATTTTCTTTTCGTGACAAGGAAAATAATGCGTCACAAAACATTATTTATCAGCAATCAATCCCATCAGAGCGGAGGCTAGTGGTAAGAAACTGATCATTGATAAGGAACTTGCGCCGTTTTTGGGATTGCAGTAATCCCCTAAGCAACAATCCTATAATGCTGTTACAAACACCATTTTTTTCACAGATGAAGAGCAAAACTCACAAGTTTTCATGGCAATCACTAAAAAGTTCTTCTAGGACATCACAGGTAGGATCTCTCTTATTTCAGAAAAAGCCAGGGACTTCACCTGGCATTGGAGCCAATTCATTCTTACCAAACCTCTCTTCGTCATAAAATGAGGCTCGCACCACTCTCCCGCCAAAGTACCGACCATCTAGGTCAATAATGGCTTTGGTTGTTTCTTCAGACCTCTCAAATTGCACAAAGATTCTGACGGCTTCATCAGCGGGGAAATTTAGCTCTGTTATCTCAAATATCAGGACCCGAGTAACAGTCCCGTATTTGGCACATTCTGATCCTACCTCGTCTTCAAGATCATCATCTACCTCGCCAGGACCCACCTTCATGAAGGAAGTAAAATTAGTGTCATGTATAATCGACAAACTATAGACAGCCCAAATACATTCATGGGTTGAATTTATGCAAATCACCATTGAGCTTCTAACAGCACAGACAATCATAATAAATCAAAGCCATGCACTCACGCAAGCATATAATACAAGGAAAAGTAACAAAATACCATTCATAAAAATTACTAATTGCATTTCCAGAGTACAACTACTGAGGCTGACTCTTGGTTTCCTACAAAAATTTTGAACCATGTGATTTGTGATGGAGATACCAAGTATAAATTTGCCCACATGGTCAACACATCTAACCACACAAGGTAGGGGTGAGTTAACAGACCAGACTCTAACACAATTAGAATGACCCAATACTTACAAGGCACCAAGGAACTAGGTCAATCACCATATAAATTATTCAACCAACTGAATACCATTCTTAATCATGCCAAAAGGTTGATTCAGGCGAAAACCGCCGACGACTGTACAACTTCAATATTTCCTTTGAACAAGATAAGACCAGAGATATGGGAGCAAGGCCAAAAGGATCATGTTAAAATCAATAATTTTGGGTCTAAACTGAATCAAAATTTCACTTGTTTATCTTTTGCGAGAACGAAAGTTCACATGCAAAATTCACAAACCAGTTACCTTATTGTTCTTTAAGAGCTTAGAAAAATATTTAATGTTAGGATTTTAAAAGATGCGATAATATCACATGCAATAGAGACAATAGCTAGACAAAGGCTAGCCTCTAAGACGATCAGACCAATATGCAGAAACACCCTAAATGACTCTTTGTCCGCTATATAGCAGGCATAACACAATGACCAGATTTTTAAATTTAGAATATGAATCTGCAGAAACCAGAATCTATAACTAAGTGAAAGTTCATTTCAAATAGATAGAACAGACTGATTATGCAGAAATAGGACTCAGTATACATTTAGTTAAACTGTGTATGCTAATCATACTATATCGTATCATCACTTCATGATCATGATAAAACCACCTTCACATTTAACGTCAAGCTGAAATAGTATTAGAAGACCATAGAGCGCAAAGTATAAAAACAACAAACTAGCCCACACCAATAACGATTGGACAGTTTACAAGAAGCAAAACATAGATATGGATCATATTGAGCCAAAATGTTCTCTAATTCTTTTAAGATTAAGGAAATGTTTAACCATAATAAGTTGCATAGGCACTAAAATCAACCAAGACACAAATTAATCTACAACAGTATCTTTTCTTGTCACATTCAAGCACTCAACATCTAAAGGTAGCAGCAAGATTCAAAACATAAGTCAAAATATGCATACCATGTTCCTAAGCAGCAGCACCCGCGTAGGTGGCCCATTGAAATTCACACTCTTCAATTTCTTTTCCGGCTTATTGTCACTAGCATTCACAATGACTCCAGCTCGTCTATCTGTTCTCTTCGCCATCAACGGAGTAGTAATTCCTTGCTCCTGTTTCCCAAGTCCTTGCCCCTCCTTCCATCCCATCTTTGCCATCATTCTTTGAGCTGCTGTCATTTGCCCACCTGCACCAAGCCCCAAACCGCCTGTTTCTGACTTGCCAATACTAAAACCATCAACATTAGGTGGTGGCGATGGAGATCTTGGCACTGCCCCACTCATTGCCGCACGCCTTCTCCATGCCTCCTCCCCAGAAATGTTCAATCTCGAGTCCCCATATTCTCTGTCCCTCTCCTTCTCCCGCTCCTCTTTCTCCCTTCTCTCCCTTTCTTCTTCTTCCTGCCTTCTCCTCTCGAGCTCCTTCATTATCTCTGCCTCCCTAGCCTTCCTCTTCTTCTCCCTCCTATACTCCTCATAGTCATTCGGCCTCGCCGGGTCATACTCATCTATCACCGTCGATTGGACACCCACAAGAGCGGGTTGCGCTGCATCATCGGGCATCACCGGTGACGGGGCCACGACCGGCGTCGATGTCACTGTTTTAGGTGCTGAAGAATTGACAGTTTTGGGCTTGCTCTGTGTTCTCAGAATCGTCTGAGGGGGCGCAAAAACTGGCTTGCGAAGGGTTGCCGGCGCCATCTTGGTGCTGCTCGACCATACGTTGGTGTTATTGGGTTTCTCTTCTTCGGCGGATGAGGGTGGAGGGAGGTCTCCATATAGCCCACCCAACATTTTGACACCCCTTTATTGTTCTGCAATCAAATTTTGCGAAATACAAGAAATTCGATGCTGTGAGCCCCGACCACGCTTCTACTTCCTCTATGGAAGCCCAATTGGCGGTAGTGTAAGGCCCCACAGAGATTTCGACGGGTATGAACTTGAGTAAGATCCCGAATGGAACTACTTATCCAAGGTGCTAGAGAAACGTGGAGGGATTCAATGTCTCTGTGAGTGCTTGAGAGAAAAACATCAAGGAACAAGACGGATCTCTGTACAGAGATAGTACAGAGGTCTCAAAACTCTAGCGTCTTCGATTAGGGCTGAGGCGAGAGGAAAACGCTATAACTCGGAAGTCGGAACTCAGAACTGACTCAGAAGTTTTATTTTCTTTTTCTTTTAATTTTTTAATACAAAAAATTTAGCTCCTTTGGACACCAGAACTACACAGAGTGATATTATTAACAAATTGAACAAAATTCAAATAATTATATCATATGTGTCACTTTTTTTATCAATTGAATCCACATGCAATAGAAAGTTAGTTTCTTTTTTTAATATTTTTTTATAGAATTTTTATTTTTAAAAAATAGTCTCATATAAAATTTAAAAATAAAATAAAGTTTTTTTTAAAATATATTAATATTAGATAAAATAAACTGTTAGATATAAATTTAGAAATTTAAAAGTTAAAATATCTCTTAATTAATAAAAATAAAATTATAATAAAATAATATTTTTAAAAAATTAAATACGATCTAAATCTTATGTCTTAACTTCTTTTTTTTTTTTTTCAGTGTTAATTTTGCATCTACCTGGCGTAAATGTTAATTGGTCTTCGGCCCAACCTCCTTTATAAAGAGTGTTTTGCCAGTTTTTTTATTTTTAATGGAAAACGGTTAAAAGTTCACAAATTATTAGTTTTGGAATAAAGAAATTGAATTGAGGGAAAGAGAGATAATATGCATACATTACACTTAGTTAATACCTTAATGACAAAGTTGATCACTGTACTTAGTTATTAGTAATATATGCATATCATCTCTCTTTACCTCATTCAATTTTTTATAGATCTTATTTAAACTGAATTGAATTTTATTATTGAATCTTTACCTATTGGCAATAAAAGATCTAATAAGATACTCTTACTGGATAACTTTTTCTCTACTAGTACTTCTATGCTCTCATCACAACATTAATTTGATCCAATCCCACTTCATAAAATATCAAAATATGCCAATCCCTTCCTTTCCATTCTAATTGGCCTACTTCCACCACTTCACCATAAAATAGGACAACTTTCCCATCCATAAAACCAAGATATATGTTGGGGTCTCAATCTCAATCTCAATCAATTACCTTACATTTTGAAGACTTAGCCCCATCCTATTTCAAAGTTTTTAAGATTACTCCTAAGCAATATATATTTCTCCTATTCTATTTATAAGTTATTTTCTATCCTATTTTATATGGATTTAAAAAAATTTAAACCTTCATTAACTATAATATTAAATTCAATAATTTTTTAATTTTATTTTTATTTAATATATATTAAATTTTATAAAAATAAAATTAACACAATAATAAATAAATAATAAAATGATATATTTGTGTAAAATTTTTATCTATACTCTATTTAAATAGGACAAAAATAATTTTCTCCCTATCTTATAAAATAAGACCAAAAAGATACAATTTTTCTTGAATAATACCATCACAAGCTTTCATCTCTACATAAGTTTAAAATCCAGTTTTCAGTTGAAGTTATATTTACATATAATAAATGAATTTTACATTCAATTTTATCAATGGAAGTTAATATATGGTGATTCCTATCACAAATGATTTTTTTGACCAGCCCTATCATAAATGATTTTGAATAATGAAAAGTTCTAAAAATATAATTGAACAGATAAAATATTAGTGTAAGTCGGTATCAAAAAGTTATTACCATCACAGATCACAATAAATATGAGTTGAAATCATTAATACCATCCGAAACTTGCTCGGATAAAATGTATGATAGATTAATAACTCATCAATGGGATTATTAACAATGACAAGTTAAATTGAATCCAGGGAACAAACAATTGATTGTAGTGTTGAAAAATTGAATGCTGTTGTCGCGAGCCTGCAAGTGGACAATCATTCATTCTCCAGCTTTGGAGGATCAACTAAATTTAGCACCTTTTGGAATTGCTCATTGCGTTTCACTCATCCTGGTCAAATTGCAGAATTTGCTATATATTTTTTTCTGGATGGTCCTCAGAATACACTTCATTTAACAGTTTTTCTTCGTCTTATTGCTTTTTGTAATCAGTTATTTGATTTTGACTTTAGTGTTAATTTTAACTTTAATCTTCATCTTTAAGCTCGTTTTATTCATTTTTCTCGGTACATATATATATATCATAGCATGAAAAACCATGAGATATTTAGATTCACAAATATATTTCAGCCGTATGGACGGACACACTGCTCATTCTTCACCTCTATTCACACCTGAATGGCCTTCTCCCTGCATTTGAATGTGATTTGGTTTTCTCTCTGCTTCTGGATTTGATTGCCGCGTGATCGATTTGAATCTTCGCGTTTTTGATTCTAGGGTTTCCTCTGGTTTACCCCCGGTAATTCGTCGATTGATCATTCAAAGCTTTAGGAAAGGCTTTAGGGTTTCTGGGTTGGCAGATCCGGGTTTGATTTGGTTCCTGAGGAACCATTTCTTCAACAATTCAACATGTTTTGGCGTATGACTGGGTTGTCCACTGCATCTCCTGTGAGTCTCTATGCTTAAATTTGGAGTCCCGTTTCTCATTTTCCCTTTAACATCTTGTTATATTTGCTTTGTTGCGGAGGCTGTGCTGGATGCGTGTTATTAGGTGGTCGGGTTGTTTTTATGTCTTATTCTACTCTTTGATTTTCTTTTTGGGGTCCCTGGAAATGTGAGACGGGAAGGGACCTGAATTTCAGCCGTTTCGTTTGGAGGGCACAGAGATGCTACAATCACCTTAACTTTTTCGAATTGAATGCTATGATATATTGTTCACTCTACCATGCATAGCGTCATTGTCTCAATTTTATGTTGATTTCAATGTTATGGTTTTGAATGAACAAAGTTGGACTTCCTGGACTATTGTGAGAATCAACACATATAGCAACATTTCAATGGATCACATGGATTAAATTTTGATATTATATTATCTCTATTCTAATTTTGAATTTCCCAAACAATTAAAAAGAGGAAACAAAAAGAAGCCATGACTATCAATATTGGGTTATGGATGCTTATGTGTTGCTTGACTTAAAATTTCAACTCGGATTTTTTGGATTTCATTTGGTTGATAGTCAACATATTCATTGCATCTTCTTTTAATTTGTGAATCACTTGATGTATTATGGTGGTTCTTGATGGATTAGCAGTCACAGGTGGCATCTTCTATGCTGACATTTGATTTAGTTGGAGATAAACTGAATATATCCAAGTATTTTTAGCATATTTAAAATATTTGGGTTTCTTCTTGCGTGAGTGAGCTCATGGAATAGTTTACTTCTTATCAAACTATTTCATAGTGTTTTGAGGTCATTACTATGATTAAGTTGGCTAATTCAAATTCCAGCTGCCAGATCTTATGAGCTGGTTAAAAGTGTAAGTGAAGCTTACTTTAACAATAAAATAATTCATGAATATTTGTGCAATTATGCCCATTCGAATTAAGATTGAAAATACCATAAGGTTGCCAAGTGGTAACTAAATAAACTACCTAGTTGATATTTTAAAGTGTTTGGAGGCAATCTCGTTTTGTGACAAGCTAATAGGGTTAAATTGTAATTTGAATTGGACTATGTTAATTTAATTGAAATTGTTATGTATTTAGATACCTGTTGGTGTAGCGATTTCATCTTCTCTTTTGTCTGTATTTAATATCAGGTGGAGACGATATTGGATAAAGACAATTTCACTTTAGAAGAACTGCTTGATGAGGATGAGATTATTCAAGAATGCAAAGCTTTGAATAGTCGCCTTATAAATTTGTAATGCTCTTGCCATGTCTACCGCTAGCACAGTACTTTATTTATTTGTTTGTTTGTTTAACTTCTCTTAGAAGAATTTGCAGTATTTTTGGTCGCTTAATCTATTTCTGAGAAACATATCTTCCAATATATCCCAATTAGGCGTTAAACAAGAATGCTATTGGTATAGTTCAAGAACTGATATCTGTGCTTATTTATTTTGACTTATGGAGATGAGATTTCGAAGGAGGTTGTTTAGCATGCTTTAGTAATTCCTTCTTGATAAAAGTAGTTTAGGTTCAGTTTCTCAAATTGATGAGTTGTGGTCAAGTTCTCCATTCCTATTATTCCCAAGTTCTAACAGGGAAAAAAAACCTCTTTCTTAGGGTTAATGACTATGCTAATTTTCTTCTACAGGCTTAACTTTGGTCTACTTAACTGTCAAAAATCTTTTCCAATGGTTAAATTATATTTTTTATTAGCTTGGATGGTAATATCATTGAAGTTTTTAGGCTGAACTAGAGTGGGCCTCCCGTGCATTGTGTGGAGGCTGAAGAATTAGCTGCACTATTCAGAATTAATGAATAATATTTACTTCTTATATATTTTGTAGTACATATATTGATATTGATTTTCCCCATTTGGATATCCTGCAACGTGGAGCTTTGGTATCATGTTTTTGGCAGTTTGAGTAACTTATTTTTATAATCAAATTGGTAGCTAACGAAGTTTGTTTTGTCTATTGCAGTTTGCGGGGAAGAATACAGGTTGAACAGTTGTTACGATACATTGTTGAAGAGGCTCCTGAGGATGCTGAAAAGAAGCGAACTTTTAAGTAAGTAGATGAAAATGAACATATATCTAATCTAAGTTTCTATTTGGGGAGGTCGTGTCGTAATGACATGTTTTTACTACTATCTGTAACAGGTTTCCTTTTATAGCATGTGAGATTTTTACCTGTGAAGTTGACATCATACTCAAAACTCTTGTAGAGGATGAGGAAGTGAGAAATCTGACCCGAATAGCTCTTTTGTCTTAAAATATATTTGGAAAATCTTTTATTGCTGACTATATTACTTCTTGGCAGTTAATGAATTTGTTGTTCTCCTTTTTGGATCCAAATCCATCCCATAGTAACCTACTGGCTGGGTATTTTAGCAAGGTACTGATATCTTGAGATTTTAAGTCTAGTTGTCAGTGTATAATTTGTACCATTGTTAATTGTACTTAGCAATCGGAAGTCTTTTCTACCCCTATATATTTGATTATTTCCCTTTTTATTTCCTTTTACAAATTATTGTGGCCTTATATATATTAGGATCTTATGCTGCTAGGTTGTTGGATGCCTTTTGTTACGGAAGACAGCTCCTTTCATGCAATATTTGCAAGTAAGTTCTTTCTTTATTGTTATTATAAAATAAGTTTTTTGTACCATGAGATACAACCATTAGATTGACCTATTGTCTAAGAACCTTAATAGTCAAGGCCTTTTTCAGAAGATCTAACCAAGGAGGCGGTGCAAAAAGATTGATGTGAGAAGAGTGGATATGGATAGGTAATTCTACTATGGGAAAGAATTAGGAGGTGTGAATTAGAAGCATAGTGGCCAAGGCTTCAAACCCTCCTAGTGATGTAGTAGTAAGTCATAAATCATGAATAGGGGGTGGGAAGGCATGCTGAATCTAAGAGTGGGCTGGAGACTTGCTGCATCTTGAATAGTTTCCGTGCTATCCTTTTTCCTCTGATTCCTGCGAAAGCAATTATACTTTTCAATTCTTGAATCTATCTCCTTAATGTTTGGCGAGATCAGAGGTTGATCTCTGTAACTCTCATGAGTGCTGTTTTAGTTTTCATAATGATTTGTTAGTGATTATTGCAGATATTTAGGCCAATAAATTGGCCTAAGTATTCTCTGCCTCTCCTTTATTATATCCTTTAGGAAATAATTATACAAGCTATATATTTGACACAATACTAAATTCTGAATTTAATTAAGCTAATTGAAACTTTTTATGTTCATTGGCATTATTTGCATTACATTATATATGATGTTTCCATCTAGTTTCAGTTCTGCATTGTATGACAAATTTCACTCGAACTTTGAAAATGCCTTCGTTCCATTGTGTACTTTGGTCTGTTGTGAATGGCATATTTATACTGAAACTTGATTATTTAGCGCAAATCAGAAATGAAAAGTACAAGATTGAACGTTCAGTCCACTTGTTGTGGAAAGTGCATTTAAGGTTTTTATTACATGTGAATGCATCAACTTGCTATAGGTTAGTCCTTGTAATCTTCTTAGTCTTTATGTTAATGGTCTGTTTTACTATGTTTTCAAATTGTTCATTGTGTGTTGGTGGAAGTTGCCATCAAAACTAACAGTGTCTGAATTGGGAACGCATCAAAGACATTATGGTAATAGGGCCTTGAATATGAGTCTGGTGCCAGGTCTATATTTTTTGAAAGAGGGAAAATGAATCAGTAGATGATCTGTTGTTCTCTAGTGAGCTTTTGTTTGTAGCACTGGCTCTTCTGAGTCTTATGTCTTCACGTTCTTGATTGTATTAGTGACTAATCTTGTCAGTGGCTGTGGAAGAACTACAATATCAGAGGATAAGATGTCCACCTTGGAGATCCTAAAAAATCTGAAAGCTAGGACAACCGAGTGAAGCACATCAACTCAACTGAATCAAACTTTAGCGTTGAAATTATATGCTGTTTAGAGTCTGAAGTATCACAATGATCAACTGTCTTTAACCTAATTTGAGTCTTTTAATAGTAAGAGGTCTTAACATGTAGCATTTCATTTGATTGAGTTTGATCTCCTCCCCCCCCCCCCACCTTTCTCTAACTCTGCTAATGGGCTTGCTTTTTATTGAATTTATTATGTGTTTGAAGTGCCACAATGATCAACTGTTTTATCTGAAATTTCAATAGAACTTATGAAAACTAGGATTATTATGGCAAACTCTGATTTTAAGTTCTATACAGTCGCCCATGTCCTGTTCTATATATGGGGATAGGGATAAGGATGAAGAATAATGCTAGTCTAGTATCCAATTACTCGCTGGCTCTTAGTAATGTTTAGTCTTGCTTTCTTTGATTTCAATTTCCTGTTGGCTGGTATGTTGTCCTTGTGGCTGTCCAGGCACAACAAGATATTGTAAAGAAGCTTGTTGACTTGATTGGGATTACATCTATCATGGAGGTTTGTTTTGGCAACATCTGTTCATACTTTATAATGCTGAACTCGTTGGCTACCACCTCCCTTATGAGGCTGGTGTGCATGATACAGTTGGAATTAATAATTTAACTGTTGACTATGATATACGCTCATTGGTAACTGAAGTTAACTTATCTGTATTCTGTTAAACAGGTTTTGATACGCTTGATTGGTGCCGATGAGCATATGTATGTAAATCATGTGGATGCACTGCAATGGATTGAAGGCACCAATGTGCTTGAGATGATTGTGGACAAGTTCAGTTCTTCCGTAAGTAGCATCAATTTCTAAGAATCTATATTATATGAACTTGACCACGGGCCATGTTAATCTGCCCATATTTGAAGGTATTTTTTTGTGTGGATGGATTGATTGCATGCGGTACTTTAAGTTCATGCATCAATGATAGCGAAGGGAAAAACTCAACTAGTAACAAAAGCTCAAACATTTCTTGGTTAATGTCATAACAAGGAAAACAGATTGTTCGCTGCTGTTGTAACAGTAGCAATGTAGCACCTCTGTGCACTGTGCTATTGCTAACACTAGCCATTTATTTGTCTTTTACAGGATTGTCCTGAAGTGCATGCTAATGCGGCTGAAACACTCTGTGCTATTACAAGATTTGCTCCACCTGGGTTTTCTGCTAAAGTCTGCAGCCCTAGGTAGGGATTTTCCTATCCTAATCTCGCTGCTTGTGGTTGTTAGTGCTGTTCTAATTATGTAACTTAAGGTCATATTATCTTGTTTCCTTTATATGTATATCTTAATCTCTGTTTCTTATTTGCAGTTTTATAGGGAGATTGTTTCAACATGCTTTAGAAGACTCTCGGCCAAACTCTGTTCTTGTTAATTCTCTTTCCGTATGCATCTCTTTGTTGGACCCGAAGAGGTATACTTTTGGGGGATATCATTCATACAACCGCCAAATGACTAATGGACCCACAGTAGCTGCAAATCCTGAGGCTGTTGAAGGCGTGTTAGAAAGCCTAGGTAAATTTGCTTTATTTTACCATGATTTCAGCTAATTTTTCCTAATAAAAGTTGGCACAGCTCTTTGGGCTGCAAAACTATATTGATGATGGTGATTTAATGTGCATGTCATGTATCTCTTTTAACTAAACTGCTAAGCTCTCTGAAACCAGTTTAAGCATATTCCAAACAAACCTACAGGGTGCTCCAGCTATCTAAGTGACCTTTTGTTTTCAGTTTTTATTTTTTAAAACGTATGACCAATTAGGTAAGCATTTAAGTGATTTAAACAAATCTAACTTATCAGATCATTTAATTATATATCGTGAATACTTACTATTTATCATACTGAAAAAATTTATTGTATAATCTATGTTTTTTGTCTTTTACAAATATAAAAAGTTTCTGAATGCATAACTATTTTACATCTCCTTATACTCTATATTTTGGTGCATAACAATATCACATCTCATGTAATAATGTGGTCTCTGTTCTGTATTTATTCTTGACAGCTTGTATGTTCAAATGAAAACATGCTTATGAGGTCCTTATTCTGCAGGTGGTTTACTCAAGCTTTTAGACATTTCTTCTTCAGAAAGTCTCTTGGTAACTACTTATGGCAAGTTGCAGCCACCACTTGGGAAACATCGGTTAAAGGTATACTAGTTATTTGAACTATCGTAGAGTTCTAGAATTGTCCGTTGTATTGCAAATGAGTACAACTGAGAAAAAGAAAAGGTCATATTTGTGATTCCATGTTAGTAGTTGAGTTTTGAACATGTTATTTGTTACCATAATATGACTTGCGAAAGCAATTACCTTATCTTCTGTTTGTTGTAAGGCTGATTTTTGTCAGAGTTTTTAATTCAGGATTTCTTCCTTCACACCTTTTATGAGAAAGAGTAGCTCTTTAGGTTTCTTTTTAGAGATCAGCTCATGGTGTTGTAGTAGGGAATTTTTTGATCTATTACTGTGTCTTTTTGCCTTATATACTTTTTGTTGATAGTCATACACATGCTTGTTCAGATTGTAGAGTTTCTATCAGTCTTACTAAGTGTTGGTGGTGAAACTGCTGAGAAGAAATTGATTCATCTTGGAGCAGTACAAAAAATTCTTGACTTGTTCTTCGCGTAAGTTTAGAAACTCTGTTTTCTCTCCATAGTCAGTTGCTCCCTCACCTTAACGAACTGTCTAAATGTTGCAGGTACCCATACAATAACTTTCTGCATCACCATGTAGAAAGCATAATAATATCAAGCTTCGAGAGCAAGAATTCTGCGCTTATTGAATATCTTTGTGAGTGTGATATTGTTGGGAAAATACTTCATGCAGAGAAACATTTCACGTTGGAAGCTGATGGAAATAAGGTACACAATTCTTTTTTCTCTAGATGCTATATCTTTATGAATGGATCCGTATTTGTTTTCTCCACAAGTTTTTGATGTTATTGCGTCTATCTGGAGAAACAAATATCTTAATGTTCTGATCTGTTGATCAATTTGCTCCAGCAGCCAACAATGCCTACTGAGGGTAAACCACCACCCAGGATTGGAAGTATTGGGCACTTAACCCGTATATCTAACAAACTTGTCCAGGTTGGGAAGGGCAACAGTGAGATTCAGTCATATTTGCAGGTATGCTACTATTTTTTTCCATTATTATTGAAAAATTTCTGATTGATTGAACGTGTAATGCTCTACTGTTTAGTGTCTTTTAATTTGCTGCCTCTTCTCTGCAGCTAGCGATTACCTCATGTTTCTGTGGTGGTTGAACCCATATTCAATGTCAGGCAGCAACATAGTCGTTTAATTTATTTTCAAATGTTTGGTATTGACAGGAAAATAGTGAATGGACAGATTGGTATATGAATGTTCTAACAAAGCGAAATGCTATAGAAAATGTCTATCAATGGGCGTGTGGGTATGTTTTCTTATTTCACTGTATTACTATCTTATGAGTTTCTCAAATATTTTTTGAGTTTCAATTATTATGCTTTTAATTTGATCTGTATATTTATATTTTGGTTCATGTCTAAGTCTATGGCATTCTCCTTTCTTTGTGCTTTTATTTGTCTCCTGTCTTTGAGACGCACTTCTAATTATGCTAATTGATTGTTACAGGAGACCAACATCATTGCATGAAAGGACTAGGGATAGTGATGATGATGACTATCAGGATCGGGACTACGATGTTGCGGCATTAGCAAATAACTTAAGCCAGGCTTTCCGTTATGGCATTTATAATAATGAAGACATTGAAGAGGTATTGCTTTGTTTTTTTTTTCAGGCAGCACATGTCTATCTGATGGGGCATCTGCATTTATGTTGTAGTTTCTATTAACTAGTTATGATATAGAAGTATACTGGAGGTAGAACCTGCTTCAATTGGACAGGCACTGACTGTCTTGTTTGTCTACCGTACACTAAGGGATCTTGTAAAGTCTTTAAAGTAATTTTCTCTCCAATAACCATAAATAAACAAGTTAAATACGAAGTTGCATTTTATGGAGTGCCGTAGTCTTCCCGATAGATAACCAATGTTTGAACCCGCCATTTGGCAGAGTCTAAGACTTGGTAGCCATGCAGCTTCTTGGATCCTTAAATTTATTATTTTCTGTAATCCGAATCAAAATTTTTATTTACCTTAATTCAAATCAAAATATTTAAGTCAAACAAAATGGTTCAATTCTTGGTTAAAGAAGACCTCGAATGGTTTCTGAAATATTTTTTTTCTATTGGGTCCAAAAGACATACAAATCAGAAAATAATTACGCAATATTGCGGTCCTAAACTAGTTACAAAGGGAGTCAAAACAGAGTTTTACTTGTGCTTTTGAATATCGCCTTACTTAAAGACTCTTTTATAGAATTCTGTTGCTTGCCTGCAATTGTTTTCTTCTAGCTGTCATGATTGTACAACTTCACATCCTAGCAGCATGCCTGATGTCTTCACTTGGTAGTTTATGCTTTTGATGATATCAAAACTTCCTTGATAAAATAGTCAGGAGTTATATAATTGTCCCCTCCGCGTTCCCATTCTCCTAATCCTTGCTACAAAAGATTGTAACAAAGAAAGTTAAAATGGCTGTAGAGTATTAACGCTTCAGTAAAATTTTGTCCAACAAACAGCCAATTTGTGCTTCATGCACTTTTTACTTCAGGGGCAAGTGTGACCAATCATTTTTGTGCTTCATAATGCCTTGACCCCGGGCATCATTGTATATTAGATAAATTTATTATACAAATTTCTTGGTTGTGTTAAGTCCCTGATTTAGGTGCTTTTTTAATTATTTGCTATTGGTTTGAGTTTACTACTTATCCTGATTTTCTCATTTTGTATCATGTTATTATTTCACGATTTTGACCCATTTACACGTGTTTTAGGCTCATGGCTCTATTGAACGAGATGATGAGGTATACTTTTATTTCTGTTATCCTCCTAAGTCTCATTCTGGCATTTATCCATAACTTTAGAAGAGGATGTTATACTATTATGAATATGAATGTTCCAGCTAAGTACTCTGTTTCGCCAGTTGGGTTTTTTTTATTCTTCTGGTTTGCACTATTATTATATTACATTTTTGAAGTTTCAATTCATTAACATATTATAAAAAGCGTCTGATGTATTTTTTGTAGGATGTCTATTTTGACGATGAATCTGCTGAAGTTGTTATATCTTCTTTGCGCTTGGGAGATGACCATGAAAGGTAAAGTGACTGGCCTTTGTGGGTCTTTCCTGTATCTGACTCACAATGTAATTGAAATGATGTCGTATAATTTTCCCGGCACATGCAGCGGGTCTCTCTTTACAAATTCCAACTGGTTTGCTTTTGAGGATGACGGAGTTGCCAATGAAAGATCAACTGGTTCCCTTGCTTCTCCCTCACCTAATGCTGAGGAGACTGGAGTAATTGGTGGCGGTGGAGATGATAGTGTCATTGTTGGTGATGACGAGGATTTGATTGACACTGCAACATCATCTCCAGAACCGGGACCTAAATTAGAACATGGTGAAACTGACAAACCACTTGAATGGGTAGAATGGAGAGAATCTTCAGATTCCAATGACTCTGCTGAGCTTCCCAATGGAAAACTTCAGGACCAAGCGGGCAATAATGATTCTAATATAGCCGAAACATCTCCGTCATCCAGTACTACATCAACAAAGGATGTGGCAGCTGAACCATTAGCATCACCCAATGAGAACTCAAGTGAGGAAATCTTCCTGCCCGCGGAAACGGAGATTGAAACTAACAGTTCATCCGCACCTATGGATGTGGAATTACCCGAAGCTGAGGGAGGTAGTAACAAGGATGTAGATGACAAAGAGGTTGAAAAAACGAATTGCTAATGTAAATTCTTGTGAATTATCGTGGGGGCTAACTGGGCAACATTAACAAAGGTGGGGAGATGAAAGAAATCTGGAGATTGACTTGGCAGCAGTATTTAGAACATCTGAAAATCTATGGAGCTTTTCCTCAGCAGGAAGGGATATTGATTCTTTATACCCACCACCAGCAAATTGAGGCTCGCGCATCTTTTGAAGCATGAACTATGGTGTTTCACGAGTCTTTTAGCTCATGCTGTTAGGTTCTACTGAAAATTTTCACGTGTTTATATCAATATTTAGCTTGTCCGATTAGGATGCCACTGATTTTTTCACCTTTTTTCGTGGATAACTGTTAATATATTTATGTTTTAAGCAGAGTTCAGCTATGAAAATGAGTTCCTTGGGTGATAAGTTTCATAAAACTCATTCACGAGGATTTGATTTTCGTGAGAAGTGGAGTATCTTGCTCGGATCCATATGAATCAAGCTTAAGTTATTGGAATAGCTCAGCACCCTATCTAGATGCCATTGGGGGAGCCTGTAATTGAGTTCTTGGAGGAATAAAATTTCTGATAATACATGTTCCCAAATTTAATTGCTCGAACCTTTTGCCTTTTTCGCCTGTTTTTCTCAGATTAATTTAGACTTGTGCTTAATGATTGTTGGAATCAAAATTTGCTGGCGAGATCATAGGGTTGCATCAGGCCTAGTTTGAAAGATGCATTGGCTAATAGCGTGCCGCCATGGAATGTTAGTAAAATTACTGTTTCCAAAGGTATACTACTTTTCACTTTTGGGGAGAAATAGATAACTTTTCACGTTCACAAAAAGTGGCCACTTCGTAAGATGTCAATTTTATGATTATGCAGGCTATCATGAAGAGCTATTCAAACATTACCCGAACTGTCTTTCCCTTTAAACACGCATGAGCGATCACAAATTCGCTTTACCTTTGAACTATCTGAAAACTAATTCAAACATTTGAGAAAATACTATGAATTTACGATTAATATTACCGAAAGAACAAAAACACGTCCCAAGTATATAAAATTATTTAATAGAAAATAACCAAATTTGATCGTGACAGTCTAAACCGTTAAAATCATCGACAAAATAAGTTATTAATTATAGAAATATTTTATTCAGATTGCACGTTTGTTACTTTACCTTAAAAGCTTCAATTTTATGATATCTTTGACCCCGCGAAAAAAAAAACGATAGCTATATGCATTTCGCCAAATACAATTGAGTAAATAATAAATAAATAAATAAATAAAGAGTTCCCAAAAACATGGCTGCTTTTGCCCTCCACAGCTAAGCGATAAATAATGTTAATTAGGATGAGCGACATATAAGTCAAAATTGTGAGGGGTATTACAGACTATAGTCCTAATTAGCTTATGATACCTTGAGGGGTTGAATGAAAATACCATTTCGAGCTTCTTGGATTCGGCCCCACTTCCCCAGACGAGGTTCCTGTAAGCAAGACACAAATCTCATAATGCTACGACAGTAAATCACTATAATACAGTTAAACAACCTCGTATATATGGACATAAAGAAATCTACACAATATCCTAATTGGAACTAAGAAAAACTAGGATCTATTTGCAGTGACAAAAATACATTTCAAGGGCTTAAGAAAGCATATTATCAAAATTAGAGCAAAACTTCACCTGCCCAACTCCAGCAACCAGGAACGCTGCTGATTTTGAAAAAGCCAGGGAATTCACAAATCCAACCTGCATTGCAAGAAAGTATAATAAAATCATGGCGGTTTTAAAATAATTATCACAAATCCGCATCGGATAATACTGTTGAACAACCAACGCTTTTTCAAATTACCATGAAATTCACCAATAGAACTTGTTGATTACCATTAAATTTGAGTCACACCCAATATCTTGATAAAGTATAGTTAGAGAGAGGGGCAACAGTTTTGTTGCTATTCCTTTTGCTTACCAGTGGTACATCATACAGAGGTTTAACATGCTTTCTCTCACTCTCAGTTTCAACTGCCCAAAATCTAACAGAACCACTACCAGCGCCAGATGCTGCAAGGTCACTGTTCCTACAAACAGTGACTGCACCAACCCATGACAAAGCTGTTGAAGAATGATGATTCTCAGGTTTGTGGTGACCGTTTTCTGCAGATTGAAGATAATGATACAACGTTAATATACTAAATGAAGACTTTGCAACAATTACAAATTCATGTGAATCACAACACCTACAACTTGTTTTGTTAATATAAAAGGGATCATACCTAAGTTACCATTGGGGATTCTTCCATTATCCTTTGGTTCAGATTCCACCTCCTTTGTCGGTAAAGCATGAGCATTTCTCACAATGTAAACAGGCTTCTTTCGCATTACGCTCCAAAGCTCAATGCTCCCATCATCCGTTCCAGACAAGAATTCATCATTATTAACAAAACAACAGGATTCTAAGGACGATGCAGGAGCACGGAAAACTAATCGTGACTCTTCATGGACCTATATTCCGAAGAAGAAACAACTACTTTAAGGAGCAACATACAGCTGAAAAATAAGGATATAAACCCCTTAAAAAAAATCAAAAGGAAAAAAGTCTAAAAATCCACCCTTAGTTAACCAGAACATTGCACCTCATCACTAGATAATTTCCACACATAAAGATAAGACATTGTAGGAGAATGTAAGAAACATGTACCGGAAAAGATGATTCATCACCAAATTATTCCACTGTAAAAGCAAAGAAATGTCTCATCCAATGTTACAAAACTTGTTCTATGTCCTTTTCTGTCTTCCCATTTCATTTTTCAAGCTAGAGGCTTTAAATCAAAGTATCAAAAAAATGGCAAAGAAACAGAATGTACAGTCTCCAGGCCAATTATGTAAAAGCTGAAAGTTAAAATTTAAATACAGAGTTTTAAGTTCAATACGCAATGTTAAACAAAATGTGCATTAAATAATACCAGGTTACCTTAAACAACTGCATGCTACGATCACGTCCAGCTGTTAGTACCCTTTCTTTCCGTAAGCAATCGATAGACACTACTTCACTTTGGTGGCCAAACAAAGTACTCATATAAGTTCTGTCTTCAGCATTCCAAATCTTAACTAATCGATCAAATGAACCAGAAAAAAGTTCTGACGTTCCTTGCCTAAAAGTTAGACATGAAACAGGGCCATTATGACCTTGAAAAGCCTGTAAAAGACATAATTAAGAGCTAAGAATAGAGATTAACAATGGTAGTCAAAAGTGAAAAGCACTAGAAGTCTAGAACCCTAAAATGCCTGAGGCTAAAGGTGCTTAAAAAGTGCATGTCCTAGTGAAGCAAGGAGCTAAAATATACTTTAACTATGAGCTATAAAATTCGTGATATTTTTTTGTTGAGCAATACAAATCATTCAATAGGTTAGAATGAGATTTGATTTTACTTAAACCATACGTAACCAAACAAGCAGCAAATTACAAATTCGAAATTTCCCTTGGATCTTGACCATTTCAATGGCCCATTTAAAGAATAAATAAATACTTCAATTGCAGAAAGAGCTATTATGGTTGTCCAAACATTCATATATTATAAGAAAAGCCAGTTAGTTCATCCAACTGTAGACAATTGAACAGCTGCTTTTTTTAAGTGTAAACCTAAACAAGTAGACAATGAACGCGTTACAGTCTAGATAGAACAAAGCGCTACCTGAATATGCTCCCTTGTACGTGTATCCCATAGATGAACATGGCGGTCAAGCCCTCCAGTTGCCAAATACCGACTATCAGAGCTCACAGACAATGCTAATACATGTTTACTGTGGTTTCGAACCCGACCTTGTGGTTCTCTCATCCCATGAGACCTCATTACTTCATAACTAGGCCATTGATACTTTTCATTTTTGCCACTATTTACATCCCAGTGCATAATAGTCCCATCCTTTGAAGCTGAAAAGCCCTTCATATCATCGTCTGATAGAGCCACTGCAGTGACAGACTGTCTGTGCTTCACTAAGAGGCGGAATTCTCCACTCGTTCCTTGTTTCACCCTATAATACATTCATGATAAGCATGCTATAAGCATCATATAAACAGGCCCTATGTTAATGCAAATGCAAATAGATGAGATACATGTTTCTATTTCTCTTTAACATCGCGTTTTAAACCCGCCTCAGGTTGATAACAATAATGTTGAAGTTTTATAGCAACATAAGAAGATACTGTAACCAGCAATGGCAGGCAAAGAACTTATATTTAAACTCCCTCCCTAATAAAAACGACTAAAAAAAATGAAGAAATCAAGATATGACGAATTTAATCCTAAACAAGTAGCAATAGCTGCACTGCAACGTTTTCTGATAATAGAGCCTCACCTGGATGCTAATGCTCTCCGAACCCGGCCGCTCTCTTCTTGCTGCTCCTGTATCAACTTCTGAGCTATGAGGGAGTCTTTTTCGCCTTCCTTTTCGTCATCGTCGTCACTCCCTTCTCCATCTTCTTCCCGCTCTTCCTTCTCTTTCCGAGCAATATTTCGATACATTCTCAAATAATCCTCCGCAATTCTCTTCCTTGCTTCGGCCTCAGTTTCTTCGTCCATTTCAGGCCCATGAGCTTCCTCTTCCCCATCGGAGCCACCGCCGAAGAAGTCAACTTCCTCTTCGTCGCTTTCTATCTCACCGTCAACAAATCGGTCATCAACTTTCCGTCGTTTTCTCGATTCGTCGCCAAAGAGAGGATCATGATTGGATGAGAAACTTTTACCCCTCCTTCCACCTTTCTTCTTAAGATTCTTCGTCCCCATAATGGAATGCTTAGAGGTCAGTTACTCCACGGAGAAATGGGAGATTGGGGTTTACGCAGTAAGACAGCTAGGGTTTAAGCACTTGAGTTAGTGAGGTTTACAGGTAAGAACAGAGGGACGGAGGCGCTGCGGAAGAAGTCGAGCGGCAATATTTATATAATGTTTTTTTTTTTTATTTTGAAAGGTTATAGTGTGAATCTACGTAAATAGTATTAAGTCAATTAGACGTTGATTGTTAGTAAATATATCGGTCAAAAAAAATTGTGTAAAAATATACATAAAATCTTTGAGATGATACAAAAAAAAAAATTGCATAATATTTTCACTTCCTTGCCTCGTTGATTTTTGTGATGATAGATAAATCATCCTCCTTTTCGTCTCTAAGAAAAAACTATTTACGCAAAAAAAAAAACTAAAAGAAAAGATAGTGGATGAGGTGGCTATAGGAGGGGTAGCCCCAGCATGGAGAAGGTCTGGCAATTCTATCATCTAGAAAACTTTACAGTAGGGAACAGAGCCCCTATAAGCAAAGGGACGTTGTGCAATTTATATGGGGAGTGTTTGCTAAATGATTAATTTAATTGCGATAACACTTTTGAACAACTTTAAAAATTTCATATTTATTTTTATATTATTTTTTTATTAACATATTTACTCTTAACAATTATAACATTTTTACATAATTTAAAAAATTTCATATATAATTTTGCATCCAAAGAAATATTATGGTATTTGGTGTGTATAAAATAATATTTGATAGGTAGATTTACACCTTAATAACATGTAGTAACATATATTACGATTGAGTTACACATGAAATATAATAAAAAATAAAAAAATAAATTAATAAAATGTTTCCTAAGTTATTTCTGCTTTTGTCCCAAGTGATGCTGTTTTTTGTCTTAAATATAATAATATTTCAATACACATATATCTTTATCTCTCATATGTCCATGCTTTCTCAGCAGCAGTAGTAGTAGCAATTAAATTTAAATACTCACAATATATTTGTTATAAATATATATTTTAAAAAAGTCATATCATATTTATTAGATTAATTAATTTTATCATTCTATAAAATTTTTTAAGTAGTTTTTACCATTAAATGAAAATAAGGGAAGGAGTATAAGTGGTAATAATTCTTCACACAGGAGGTCGAAATTTTTCACCTAAAGTAGGAGGGGAACCCTCACTCACTACCCTAAAAATAATATTTATACTCCTTCTATTATTAACTATAAGATCTACATAGATAGGATTAAGTTTATTCTTAAATATAAAATTTTAATTCACTTTATTTTTTAAAATTATAATTTTCTCTTAATATATCCCTATATAATTACACATATTAAAGGGATATCTATTAAGAGTGGTTAAAATGTATGTGATTAAAAATAATATTTTAAAAAAAATTAACACAGTAATTACAATTAAATAGATTATCTAAATTTTTTAATCTATTTAAATTAGTTAAATAAATTTTATAATTAAAAATATAGGTAGAAAGAAGTATTTATCTAATAACATTATCAGGCATTGTATGTAATTAACTCGTTGATTTTACCAGTTTTGATCAATTTAAGTACCTCGATTTGGCTTTTATTTTAGATCAAACTAGGGAATAGTGACTAGCTCGGTAATTGAATTGGGTGGTTTCAATATGGGTTTTAACATTATGCTAAAAAGCTGTAAATTAATTATCATTTAGTGAGATTTATTGCTATAATTTCTTAATTAATGTGAACATTTTTTAGGAATTTGTCAATTTATAAGATTAATTAGACGAGATAATTTTGTGATCTTGAATGTTAATGCATGCGGTCATTAAATTACGAATGTCAATAATTATTGTGAATACTTTTATCATAAAAAAGGTGAGAAAATGCTAATGTTAAGTTGTTTGTACTTTTCAATCCAATCAGTTGGCAGCATAGCATTTCAACAATAAGTTGCAGAAAGATTTGCTCTCAGTTGTTGTGCAGAACGAGTTCCATGGCTCACATAGGAACCAATGGCCCAAAACAACAATAAATGGCTCACCCTTGCTGGCCCAACAAAAAAAAAATAGAAGAAAATAAACAACAAAAGTTGAGCCTAATGGGTTAAACTCATCTAATAAAAATATTATCTCATGTTATAACTCATAGGAAGATATATATAGTTAATCTGACAAAAAGTGGCAGAAAAAAAGAAGACGGAAGGCAAAGAGTACGGAGATGATGAGAGGAATGAAGCATGTTTCGATTGGTCTATAAACTCCAGAATCAACATTTCCTGGTTTTCTTTTTCTTGGGTACATAAACTTTTCCTGGTTGAGTCACAACGCTGTCAGACTCAACGATACAATCTAACTCACAAATCCAAGAGATACTACAAATTCTCTAATCTTGAACCAAACTCATCTCATCCTTTAACAAATAAATATACACGGATTACTCTTACCAGAATAAATACACGTAATATATATATATATACCAAAAAAAAAGGAAAAAAAAAAGGTTAGTTGAGGATTCAGCTCTGCTCAGCTCAGATTCAACTTGCTTGATTGATCTAAAGCGGCAGCTAACTCAAACTCCCCAACTCATAAGAATTACAGTCCCATTCCTGAAATCAATTAGCAGCTTGAAGACAAAGTAGACAGTGTCGTGGCAGATGAGGTTCTGGGTGAAGGAGACGCATGCTTCAACACTACTGTAGGCAACATGCTGGTTTTTCTTCTTTCTTCTTCTTTTATCAAATCTCCTCCAAACAACTCCAACTTGTCCCCATTTGTGTTCTCCACCACTCTCTTCCCCTTGAACAGAACTGATTCCACACTCTTCTGTGCCAGCATGTCCTCTGAAGCTGCCAACAGATCCGACGTCGTTCTGCCGGACACGCCCTCTGCTTTCCTTGCCATCACCCCGTTTGCCTGGATGCGCACATAATTGCCTGCGCTACACTCCACGAATGCCATCGATACGGCTTGATCGACCTGCAAATTTTTTAATCAATCAATCGCGTTAGAACATCAATTGCAATTATTACGCTACCAACCTTCTTGTGTTTTATAGAATGAAAATGTGAAAGGATTAGGTGACACATTGATGACTCGTCACTCTAACCACCACCTCTTTATTTGTCGCATAATAATCAACTTTTTAGTCTGAAAATAAAAATTAATCAAAAACAATAATATTTTACATATTTCATAGGGTTACAGGCATTCATGTCGTTAATAATTATTCCTCATTTGACTGTCACAAACTTACGAAAAAAGTGACATTTATTTAGCTTTATAGCCTTTTTTTTGTTTGGGTGACTTGACTGAGCGGGAACAGTCGGCCAAAAAAAAACTCGGTGGAAAACACTTACCATATCAGAAGCTCCTTCTCCAGCGATCCGTACGAATCCGGATGTGGACAATTTGGGTTCGACGGTGTTAAACTCGGACTCTCCGTTACCCAGAGAGAGAACCAGGAGATCGGAGACGCCGTTACAGAACGGGAACTCGGGCTTGTTGTTCAAAACGTGGGTAATGGCCGCGGCCGTTGGATTGTTCATCGCAATTCCTCCGTCGACGGCCACGATCTTCGTCCTCCCATCGATGGACTTCATCTGCACTGGGCCAATCGAAACGGGATCAGCTGACGTGGCAAGACAGACATCCCTCATCTTGAAATCGTAGCCGTCCAGTTCCAGAGCGTCGGCGCGGGAAAACAGGAACGGCGCGCGAGTGATGAGGTCGTAGCAGGGGATCAAAACCGGCTTCAACGTGTCCTTCAGCGTGCTCTCACCGAAAATCTTGCGGAACAGCTTCTCGACTTTCGAAGCCGACGACGACGCGCGAATTACTCGCCGGAAAATCCCCGGCTTAGACCGGAAAATCTTGCGCCGGTTCTCGACCAGGAACTTGAGCGCTTCCTCGGCGGAGAACATCGGGAAACCGTCTCTTCCGCGAGTGAACAACAAAGCCGCGAGAACGCCTCCGACGCCAGACCCCGCGACGACGTCGAAATAGTCAGCGATGTGGGCATTAGGGTTTCCAGATTTGCGGCGGAGGCAGGCCTCAAGGTGAACCAAAGACTTAGCAGCGAGGATGCCGTCGGTGGCGCCGTTCCCGTCAATGCAGAGAATTCTGACCTTACCAGAGTCGTGTTTGACTGATTTCGAATCTTCTGGAGATATCTGAGCAGAGTTGGCAACGACGCTCTTGGGATTTTTGGGGTCGTTATAGCCGAAGAGGAACTTGTTTTCCAATATAGAGAAGATTTCGTAGGTGAGCTTGTCAACTTCGAAGGTAGAGTCAATGTTAGAAAGTGCCGCCATTTCTGCAATTTTCAGTTAGTAGAGAGAGAGAAAGTCAGAGAGGAAAAGAGAGAGATAGAAATTTGAGAGTGAAGAGACTGGTATGGGAATTTGCGTTGAAGAGGATAAAGAAAGAAGGAAGCGTGGAAAAAAGGGAGAGGAAGGCGGGGTATATATATAGCGAGCGAAGGAAATGGAGAAGGCAGCGAGCGAGAATGATAGCGATTGCGATCATCCAGGAACATTCCTATGGCGGAGAGGTGGTGAATAAGAAAATATTACATACCTGGACCCGGAGTTTTCCTTAAAAAAACAACTTTAAAGTTATAATTTTTTTTAAAAAAATTGGATGTTCAAGTTTAAAGTTTCCGTTTGGATGTAGTTTTCTTTAAACTATGGGCATTTGAGTGTAATTTTTCCCAAAGGTTCAGTTGTCACTCGACTATTTTTATAATTTTGAGATGTGAATACAATTTTATAATGAAGGCGTGGAGGGGATGTTTGGGAAGTAGAGGGGAGGAGGGAATTAATTTAATTTAAGAGGAGACATGCAATGCAAGAAAAATATGCGTTGATGCGGGGGGAAATAATTTAAACTAAAAGCGTAAATTCTAAAAAGCAAGCCAGAATGGACCAACTTTATTTTGATGCATATACGAATTTTAAATTGGGGTGGTGGGAATAGTTCTCATTTTAGTATCTTTATATTTAATTTGTACTTTTTCGTCTTTCCTTTCTTCCTTTTTTTTTTTTACAATCCAGTCCCTTTATTCGTGTACTTTATGGTTCGAATGCATGTTTTAAAATGGAGTGGAGGGAAGGGAAGCTTAGTATTGACCAATGACCAGTGTCGTGTTTTGTTGACTTTTACTATTGTCCCAAGTACTCATTCTTTTCAACACTTCCATGTTGATCAAGAGAGTGCCTACAACTGCCTAGCTGCAGTTTATGTGCTTTCGAATGAGTTTCTGTTTCATTTTATTATACACTGATGAGGATAAGAAATTATTAACATTGCTTATAGTTGAGTTATATATGTATATCCTTACGGGGAAAATTCCCAATTAGGACCCCATTCACCAGAAATCCGAATTAGGTGCCACTCAAATAAAATGACTTGTAAAAAGAGAAAAAGATAAAGCAAATATTTCAACGGCTAAAGTCGTACTCAATTTCGTGCTTATAAATCAGAGTCATATCTTTTTTTAAAAAAAAAATAGCTAACTAAAATTTTATCAAATAATAAAATAGAATTATACTCGTTAAAAATAAATCGATACTTGCAGAGTCCTTATATGCATGCCTTAGCTTTGGGTGGTAAATTTTTCAGGGTTTTTGGACAATTTCTCCAACAAAATAAGATGCATATTTATTTATTTATTTATTAAGCAAGACTGGAACGAAGTGAAAAGATGGAAGGAAGAAGGGAGAGGGGTTAAGAAATAATGTCGGCGGGGGAGGAGGGGGGGAAGGAAAGTGTTGAAGGAGGATGTCATACAAGATCGCAGTAGGACCCTCCCCTCCAGATCGTGCCTCTCTCCTTTCCCTTTCGCCTTTTCATTCTCTCTTCTGTTTTCTTCCTAATTACACATTCTCCTAGATTGGGGTGTACAAAACTCTGCTTAGTCTAATCCAGTCAAATATAACCTAAATAAACTATATAATGAAATCAGATTAAAGCCAACTGGACTCACCGAGCCAATTTCCTTTTTTACATAAATTTAGATTCACCACTTACCTTCAGTTAAATTTAGGTAACACATTAACACTATATGTATATGTCACTTAACTATCCGATCCTATCCTATGCACAGACCACACTTTAACCGAACAACTAACAAGGGACAAATTAAATAGTGCTTCGGCATCTCTCCTCGCGACCTCACAAGTGCATGGTATTGTGACTCAAATAGGGGGGGGAGAGAGAGAGAGAGTTGACCTGACAAAGAAAAATGGACAAAAAATAAGGAGGATGGCAATAAATTTTCATATAATTTAATTAATAACAGTCAGGATTCCGATAATTTTTTTTAACAAAAAAGGTTTTAAATATTAATTTAAAAAATTATAAATTCATGGAATTCAATTATAAATAAGATATTTTTTTTTATAAATAAAATTGTGGAAGTCTAATTAGGGGGACTTAAATGTTCCAGAATGTCCTTTTAAAAAAGAAATATATACAGTTGTCCGGACTGTACAACCGTACAACTCACTTGTACCCACACGCATTCCCTCCCTCCTTCTCATTTCAATTTTATAACATTATCTCTTCCTTCTTTTTTAATAATCTTAATATTGAATTTCATGTTACAAACCAGTGATTTTTCATTCTTTAATCAAATGAATGCCAAAAGGACAAAGCCAGAGCAAGAATATTGTGTGCCCAGGCCCCAGATAGAGGGGAGGGAGATGATCAGGAAGTGTCAATTACTCGTGGTAATGAAGTTATGGACCCTTTCATACAACATCTTGATCCTCCTCAAGAATTTCCATTTTATATATTAATCTCTATGGATAAGAACTGATTTTAAGACCTCGTACAAATTAAAATATTGAATTGTTGATGTGAGGAATTAGTACCACAATAGGTTAGCTGCGTTATATTACACGTTTTACCAAGCACGAAATTTATTTGAACTGTGAAACAAGAGATGATATATATATGTGTGTGGGTGGGTGTATGTGTCCGTGTGTGTTGGGGGGTCAATGACAAGAACAGAAGAGGACACGAGCGTGGCAAGAAAGTGACCCTCTACAATGCTGTGGCCATATCCCCACATGTACAGTTGTGTGCTTATCCCCCCCCCCCCCCGGGCCCCTTCTTCTTTCTTTTCCTTATTTTTCTTTTCCCTAAAATCCACTAAAAAAAAAAAATCTCAAACTTTCACAACTCTTGTATTTTCTTACACGAAAAAAATACTTTTTAATTATGGTATCCTAATGAATTCATTTTGGTCTTACTTTTGTCAAGTTTTCAAAATCCTCTTAACTTTAAAAATATAGGACTAGTAAAAAATAAGGCTAAATTTTCTTCAACTTTACTACAGCGTTGCATATAACCCTAATAACATTTTAAAGCTTAAGGTTAACTCCTGGATCTCTAATAAACTAATAATTTTATAGAATGAGATCCCATCAAATAGTCATATCAAAAAATATTTGAGGATTATATGCAGCTGCCCAACAATTTCGATGCGTTGTCCTTGAATGAGTGTTACAATTCAGTACAGTTAATAAAATGAAAAGACTGAGTTTGGATCTGGAGTAGAATTTGGAGGAACGAAGATTGAGGATGACATGAAGAAGACGGAAAAGGGGAGAGATAGATAGAGAGAGAATCGGGGGAGTGATTGAATATTGGATGTGGGGTGCTGATGGATGGGGTCCTTCAAGCTTCAATGTGAGTGCAGAATCATAAATTATCACCAGACATGCATCTTCCAAATAGTAACTATATATGCAAAAGAGAATTCGACACACTTCAAACTCAAGTCTTTTTTTCTTTATTCTTAATTTTCACACATCAAGTCAAGTCTTTTACTTTTAATCTCCCTTAAATGGCGGATCATAATTAGTCGCCCTATACCCATTTTATTCCTTCACACCTTAATCTACCATCACCCACTCCCACACAGTAAATCCCTTGATTAATTAATCATTCCTTGCCTCCTAAATTAATGAAATATCTGTTTATTTATTTTGTGTCCTAAATTTATATATGTTCTTAAAATATATCCTTATTCATTATATATTTATTTCAACAAGTATTTCCAATAATACAAATAATTAAATATAAATATTTTAAGAAATTAACACACATTTTTTTTACGAATAAAATAACTCTTAACTAATTTTTAAAAAAAAATTAGGTGAAAAATCCATGTCTACAATTTTTTTGGCGAAAAGAGACCTAATATATTTTTAAATACAAAATATACCAATAATTTGAAGAACTTATGAGAGGGCACCAGTATTTAAACTTATTTTTTAGCTAATAAGATTTTTAAACGTGTACTTCTCATCAGTTTTCCTTTTTTCTTAAACTCTACAAATTATCTAAGTCTTACATATATATCAAGAATTAGAGGGAACATTTTTTACAATTATTTGCATGAGAAACTACCATTGATAAAAAATTCCCTTATAAATTTGGGAGATAAAGTGAATTAATATGTGAGGGAATAGTGTGTGTGTGTAAAGCTTTAGTGTAGAAATTGATGTAATGGATTTGGTGTCTTAACGAGATATTGAGGCAAATATGCGTATAATAAAGAAAGGGTAAGTTTCGGGAGGGTTTCGTAGCATAACCACCGACGACCAGATACAATGTTCCAGAGAAGCTCACGACTCGATTTGGAGAGGCAAGTAGGGAATAGCAGCTTGCAACGTTTGGTAAGATTCATTAGATTAGAAGCTTAATTAATTTCAGACTTAGAAGCCAACATTTTTGCCACCTTCCCTTGTCGGCCAGACACACTCTTCCCTTTAATCATCATCAGATCACACTTATAATTAATTAGTTTTATACATAGAAAATCTAATCTGGTAAGTAATTTAAGTTTTGGCCCCTTGATTGACGTCTTTTGCGCTTTAGTTTGGTTTCTTCACTCGACAAACGGCCATTTGTTTTATGCTTTGCTAATGATGTGCTTAGCCCTTTAATCATTCACGTTTCCTTCTATTTAATATTGCTCCTCATCATAAATGTCTGTACGCATTTCAGGGGGCCATTCTCTTTTTTGTTTCTCCCTATTCCTCACCTCTTATTTCTCTTTAACATTTTATATATCCCCCGTGACCCCTCAGAATCCCTTTTTCCCCCTTTGAATTAACAAAAGCAGTTTGAACAGAAAGTTTTTAAACCTCTTTTCGGATGTAAATCACTGCCTAGATTAGTGTTGTTTCCATTTCAATAGAAAAACATTATGTTTCTCTATATATATCAGTTCCAGAGATTCAGGCAAATTAAGATTTATTCGAATATTCGCCTCTTGTTTTTTAAGAAAAAATATTGTTGTAAAAACATATGTTGTCTGGTCGAATTGTGAAAATTCACGAGGAGTATTGCTTGATGAGGATGATGAAGAGAAACTCCGATTAATTTCTTCCAAATGAGGATTATTAGAGAGACAATGACGTACGATAATTGATGACAATTGACAAAGGCCAAAAGCGATGAGCACTTAATTAATAAAAAAATATCAAAAACATGTTTTCCATCATTATAGCAAGAATTAACGTTTGAACACCCAAACTCTATTCACATAATACCACCCAGTTTCCAGAAATTATATTATGCCCTAACGAATTCAAATTGATACTCAAGTCAAATCATATGCATTATTTCAAGCTTTTCTGGTGTCATTTTCCTTCATATAATATCTGGACTCAGATCTTTAGTTAAGGAAAACACGCATTGAACTACTTAATCAAATCAAAATATATTATTGTTTAGGAATTAATATTGTTTTATTATTTGATGTGCTTCATATAACAGTAACGAAAAATACATGGGAACCACAGAATATTTGTTGACATAGCACTGCCGGCGTCTTACCGCCGCCGTTGCTACAACATAGGAATGAACAAGTCAGTCATTGTAATTACCGTTAAGATCGTTGCATCAATAAGCATTATTTAATTTTCAGCAAATAATTAATTACAAGTCTATAACTGTTTTCTTTGCTAATTAATTAATTTGTTACTGTCAACTTCCATCTCTTTCACACGCACAACGGGACACGTTCGTTTGGAAAGAATTAAACTTGATACATTCTTTTTAGCGTCGTGACAAAATGAAAGAGCTGCGTGCAATCGCCATCTTTATCAAAAGCTACAACCTAACATACCAATATATACCACCAAATGTTGACTAAAACTGTGGCGTATTTAATTAATTTATTCGTTTATATATATTTAAATGACGACGAAGCCCGTCAGTTATAATAATAAATTAATTTAAAATGGATGTGCATGTAATAGGACATTGTTAACATTGTCGAAGAGAGCATGATTAGTGTGGAGACGAAGACACGCATAATGAAGAAAGGCAACTAGTGAGGAACAAGGGAATTAGGATAATGATAGGGTGTTGGTGTGTGTTTAGTGGGTATGATTAAGATAATGCATCCCTTGTCGGAAGGCCCAGCAATGAAAATAATCACCATATAAATCTATATATATTATATTAATTAACAACGAAGCATGCATATATTCCCACGCCATTACTTAATCATCCATTCTTAATTAAATCTTATATATCTCAACTATATGCAACATATGTATTCATTATTTATTTAATTAGCACGTATTGAAAATTTAGACTTTGAGTTTCCCTTGTTTGTTTGAAGCGCATGGTCGTTGTAAAATGAAATTTCTCATTTTAAATATGAATCCATAATCAAAGTGGTCAAGGAAACTATTGCATATATACTAAAGTGGTTTAGTTTTGGGACAAAATGAAAGAATCTCATTATATCGGAACAAAGTAATTGATGAAGTCACGAATTATCATACACTAGTGTAAAACAATGTTCTTTTTTTATACCGGTTCTATGTAGTTATAACCCATGTAAAAAGTATTGTTATATAGTATATAATATTTTGATTTTATTTATTATATGCGTCCAGTATCATAATTTTATTTATGGTACAATTTTACCCATAATCTTTTTAATTTAGTAACTCTTAGTACTTGTGAAATAATATTATATGTAAAATTGTATTAAATTAAAAAGATTATGTGTGAAATTGTACTAAATTAAAAAGATTATAGGTAAAATTGTACCATAAATAAGATTAAGATACTGGATACATATGAAAAATTATATCAGAATATTAAGCCCTATATAATTCTAAAAAATATTAAACTTTTTATTTTAGTTGTTGAATAGGAGTAAGAATTTACTCCCAATATTGGTTATTAGTACAAAAATGACATTTTGTACTAGTGATGATGTGGGTGCCACTTGGTACTTATGAATGAAGAGGAGTGTGTAATATTATTTGGAGTGGGGGAAATGAATTTATGAGAAAGGAAGGGAATGAATGAATGGATTAAGAACAATGGGGAAGGGGGGATTTTAAGGTTTGTCGAATGCAGTGAAGAGACAGAAGGAAATGAAAGACAAAAAAGGAAGAGGTTATATAGATAGAGGCAGCGTAGATACATGAAAGAGGTGTGCATGTGGGGAGGAATCGAAGAAGAAGAGGAAGAGGGAGGAAAGCAGTATAAACAAAGAAACATGAACAAAACAAGGTTGATTTTTAATTTTAAAAAATAAATAAGAGAGAGAAGGGGTTGGGGTTGGTGTTGGAAAGAAGTGAAAGAGAGGCAGATGCGGTGTATAGAAAAAGGGACCACCCTAACAAATAAGGGACAGTGATCTCCCTAAAGAGATTTGCACCCGCCGACACACCCGATTTCTACACATATCCTTTGACTCTTCAACATTCCCCACATTACCATATTTCCCCTCTTTAATCCAACTATCATCTTCGTTCGTAAAGGTAACTTTTATATCAGCTGACTCTTACAAATTAAAATTAGAGTAAAATTTAATTAATATAATATAAGTTATATTTAGATAAGTTTTTTTTTATAAAAGAAGTCAATTTGATAAAAAATTATTTGAATAATATATATATATTGACAAGCCAGTTTTATAAATTTAAATTTGAAACAAAAGGCCAAAAGTCAGGAATAGATTTTTTTTCCTAAGCATAAATAGTTTTTTATTGGAGATACTCATAAACATTAATCCTCATTAGTAAAATCAGAAAAATTAGTTCAACTCCAACTTATTTTTTGGCCTATAAGTTATTTTCTCCTAAAGTTATCCAAAAAATGATTTTAGGCTTACGGACTTCTGAGCTAGAAAAGTCAGTTTTCATGAGATAAAGCCTTATGTCATGTTTGTAGCTGGAAATAAAAGTAAAAATTGAATCAAATATTTTTTTATTTAATATAATAGAAATTACTTCAACTTCTAATATTTTTAATTATTTTAGTTCTATTAAAAAAAATCGAGAGAAGTAGAAGTAAAATAATTTAAATTATTTTATCCTAAATTATAAAAATTTTAAACAACTTTAACGTTTCCTAAATTATAAAAAATATTTTAAATAATTTTACCTAAAATAATAAAAAAATATATTAATTATATACTTAATTATAATTTATTAAATAAATTTTTAAAATTTATTTCTAATTTAATTATATTTTTATTCTTATTCTTATTTTTTATTTTTTATTTTATTTTTATAAAAAATTCTTCCACCTTACTAAATATATCGTGAAGGTCATGCCCAAACAAGCTATATGCATACATTTCAATCCGATACATTGTATTGTGTAAAAAAAAAAACACTTGAACAAGCATTATTGTTCACATTTCCTAAACACTTATATAGTACCATAGAATTAATATATACAAGATAGTGTGATTCACCTTCTAACGTGCATTGTACGATTTTTTTTTATATAAAAAAAAATCACATTACTCATTACTCAGGAATAATAGGATTTAATAAAGCTTTTTATATATTTTTTAAATTTATATTACATATCATAGATATTTATGAATTTCGTATGGCTGCTGAGCGTTGGATGGGAGTTTGTTGGGACACGTATCGTTGAAGAGTAATGGTAAATGGCACGGCTTACCGTATATGATATACATCATATTCATTCATAGATGTTGTGGATGTCACCTATTTATTTTATTTTTATTCATATCTTATAACGCACCTTTCTCGTCTGCAAATTGAATCCTGGTAGGGGTCTAATAACTCCCAATTTTTGAATTATAGTAAAATATTATTATTTCCGGATAAATTCAATTTCTTTCTTTTTGAAAAATAATGCGTTAAAAAGAAACTTATAAAATTAATATTATAGCTCTCTAACTTGAATTCATTATTTTTTTATTATGTTTTAACCAAAAAAAAAATCTTTTTGAGAAGGACACGCTCTAATCCAATTCCATACCCAAGTTTAAACTTTTTTTTTTTTGTCCACTCGGTTCACCAGAGCTTTACCCCGACTACATCCGGATCCGACCCGCGTCGCACACCTGGCTATGGTGAGTGAGTCTCCCAACGGGGATTTTCTGCATACGCCAAGGCTCAAACTTAAGACCTTGCTTAAACGATACTAGACCGTTTAAACTTGATTGGTAACGGAAAGGGTTTACCCGTTTACCCAACAATCTCTAACGAGAATATATTAATTAGATATTTAAATAAATTATTTTTATTATTTATAAGTCGTGAATAATGCCCCACCATTTCAAACATTATGCAACTGCATGAGGTCAGCCTAGTTATTTTTAGCATAAATACAATTTTGTTGGGAGCAAATTGAGTTAGTTAATTAATCCACGATAAAGTCTACGTCTTTGACCTGTGAAGGAATGATGGGCATTTTCAGACCGGCCTGAGCTTGTCCAAGCTTATATGACAAACTGGCTAATGTGAAATAAATTATTCAATAGCTCCTGTAACATGAATCTGTTCATTGCTCATGTTTTATTTCCTCGGAGAATTAAATGCACTTGTTTGCATCCTTGTCATGGAACATGTGTAGATTACGAACGAGGTTCTAGAGTGAGAAGCTGCAACTTATCTCTGGTTTTCTGGTGACAAGTTTAAGCTTCTTCCTTATTTGTATTCTAAACTGAATCCAAACTTGGAATTCTCTGCCACGCCATGTCTCAATCAGAGCATCAACCCTCCTGCTTCCATATGAAGTTATGACAGATAAAACTGAAGACACTATTGACCCATCAGCTAGGCAAGATTTCTTCACCAACAATTGTTCCACTAGCGCCTAAATAAATAGGACAGTGTCCCCCAGGCACGACTCGGACCAGCTCATTTTCTACGGGGGTAGTGCCAACAAGTTATTCCACTGTACTAGTGCCTAAATCGTACAATCTAGGAGATGTTTGATGGAAGATGAATCTTTGTCCAAAGAAATTGAGGGTGATTCGGGGCCATCCGAAGAAACAAAGAATTTGATGGAGATCCATCTTCCCACTGTTCCTAAGATTCTCATCAGAGATGAGTCCTCTAATGTTGAATATGCTATGGCCACAACAAACACGTGCTAAAAGTCCCATTCGAAACACGTACCTATTCCCAGAAACGTGCCGGCCACTGGAATCAAGGATCAGACACAGCCCGTATAGCCCATTCATTTTGGGCCTTAGGTTAATAGACCGTTTTAAGGCCCATTTGACGAGCATATAGAATGGGCCTGCTACCCCCACAATACTCTGAGCAACAAACCCGAGCTGTGCACAGTTTCCAAAAAAAAAAACACCCGAGCATATAGATGGCTCGTCCTGCCTGATATTGGTATCGCCTAAGAGGAAGGGAGATTTCGCTCTACCCTTGGATTGTGGGTGAGCCCAACCCCTTTCCAGAAAATATTGTATATAAAAAGAAAAGTTATCCAAACTAAAAGGGTTGATTCAAGTAGTAAGCGGTTCGATATCGCTTAAGTGAGGTCTTGAATTTGAGTCTTGGCATATGCAGAAAATCTCTGTTGCTAGATTCACCCACCATAGCCAGGTGCGCGATGCGGATCGGATCCGAATGTAGTCGGGGTAAAACTCTGATAAATCGGATGGACAAAATAAAAAGTTATCCAATTTTGTAATAATAAAAAAGTGTTAAGGCTCATTTAAGAGATATTGTGATTAAAAAGTATTTAGAATTTAATCTTCTTATAGATTAAGTTATTTTAATTTAAGACTAGTTAGCTCTCTTCTTGTAAAAAAAAAATAGCCACAAAAATAATAAAAAATTAATAGAAAAAATTAGTCTTCCACGACATTACTTGAATTATATATCTTGTTTCGCACAGCCTTTTAAATAACATTGTTTATAATAGAAGACATATACACATTAAGAATAAAAGTTCAACATCAGTAATTGTGAAGCCAATCCATTGGCCAGTGGAGTGAGAGGTTGAACTTTGGTGTATATCACTGTAATAAGAAATATAAGAACTATTTTATTAAATATTAAAAATATAAGAATAAGACAATACTTAAATTTCAGCCATATAGATTTGATGCTGGTTCAAACCAATTCCACATATTAAGGAAGTGGAAGACAAGGGTTCTAAATTCTGCAAACCTATGCTGTCATTTTTGTGGGAAAATAAATATGCAGCCTTCTTTTGCCCGGCCGCCATATTCCTCAATTGTGTACTAGGCTGTTTAAGAAGCTCAAAACTCGCATAACCCACCTGAGTTCGTATAAAAAATATGTTATACAATTAGATAAAAAGTAATCTGAATATAAAATGGATAATTTTAGCTAAGGGTGTGTTTAGATTAGCTTTTGGAGAATAGATTTTAGAGAGAATAGATTATGGAGAATATATTTTGGAAAAAATAGATTATGGGGAGAATAGATTTTGGAAAGAATAGATTCTGGAGAATAGATTTTAGGAAAAATAGATTCTGGGAAGAATAGATTTTGAAAATAGAGATGTTTGGATGATTAGTAGTAAAATCAATTTTTATATTAATAAATTACCAAAAAGGGTATGATTTGATTAAAGTATGAGAGGAGAGAGAGAGTAGAGAATAAATAGAAGAGATGATAGAGGAGAGAGGAGAGAGTGTAGAGAAGAGAGAGGAAAGTGGAGATAGTGTGAAGAAGAGAGATGAGAAATGAGAGAGGAGAGAGGAGAGAGATGAGAGATGAGAGAGAGTATAAGAAAAAAATAGGGGTAAAATAGTAATTGGATAATCTATAAGCTCTTTTACAGTTCCAAAATCCATTTTCAGTAGCTTATTCAAAACCATGGTTTCAAACCGAGGTTTTGCCTAAAATCAATTCTGGACAAAAATTGCTGTTTGGTTCAAATTTTGTTAAACCGAGGTTTTGTTCCAAAATCAATTCTGGATAAAAATTGATGTTTGTGTGAAATTTTTTCAAACCAAGGTTTTGCCCAAAATCCATTCTCCACCGCTGAATCCAAACACGCACTTAATCGGATAGGGTCAGACGTCTACCCTTCCTATTTGATCCTGTTCATATGAATATTTTTTTATATATTAAAATTTATAGATTATAGTATATCACATAAAATAAATATGATAAATACTAGTGATTAAAAGGTAATTTTATAATTATAAGTAGTTAAGTAGGTAATTGCATCATTTAAAATTTATAACTAAATTAATTTATCTCTTTAGTTTTTTAAACTGTGATAACTGTCATATTTTTTTTCAGATGCTTTATCTTTATCAATTTTAAAGAAATTGATGTAAAGTTATAATTGCAAACTACTTATACTTTAATGCTTTTTTTTATATACAATGGATTTTAAAATTTTAATTACTATATTTTTGTTCCTTTATTTTTAGTAAATTATATATATTATTTAACTCTTAAAAACACATAAATATAATATTATTTTATAAATTTATAATTATATTTTTTTACAATATGAGTAGGGTATTATACTTTAGGCATGCTCAACCCGCCTATACCCATCATAAAATAATTAGGGCTTTTACCGGGCAAGATCGGGTATCGAGCTACCAAATATAGTCTATGTATTTTTTGAGTAAGACACCAGATAGAGAGTTACCCTATTTAACCCTATTCATACACATCCTATTGTGTACTCTCACAATCTTCCCATCCAATAAAACTATGATATAAACTAGCTTATTTAGGGGTCATTCGGATAAGATTTTAAAAACGGGTTTATAAAAAAAAGACTTTTGAACAACTTATAGAAAATAGCTTTTAGAAAAAAATTTATGAAAAAAAAGTGGTTTTGAATAAATGAATGTTTGGATAATTATTTTCAGAAGTACTTTTATTATTGGTAAATTATAAAAAAGTGTATGAGTATTAAATGAGGAGAGATAAGAGATGGGAGGAGATATGGTGTAAGAAAAGAGAAGAGAAAATGTGTAAGAAAAAGTATGAGAGAGAAGAGAGGGTGTAAGAAAAAGTTAGAGAGATAAAAGATAATATAAGAAAAAGTAAGAGAGATGAGAGATAGTGTAAGAAAAAGTAGGGATAATATAGTAATTGGTTAGTTCGTTTACTGTTCCATAAGTTACTCTAACTAATTTATCTAAAATTTTAGTTTTAAATTATAATTTAATTTAACAACTTATTTAAATAAATATAGTTATTTATTTTAAAAATTTTTTAAATTAAAATTTGATCTCAAAATAACTTTTAAAACTTTGGTCAGATAAAAATCGAATAGCGCTTAATTTCATTAATTGTGCCGTGTTGCATTGCATAAACACAACCTGGATTTTTTTTTTTTAATTTGCTTTTATCGAGTTTTGAACTTTACCATTTCTTGTTATTTTCTTCCCACCTGAACTTAAGTCAGGTAATACATTAATAATGTTTGTTCATGAGTGGATCCCACTTGATTCATATCTTCATAAAAATATTTAATTTTTAGGAATAATATGAATATTAATATTAGCATAGACATGAAAGATAAAATCTATAACGAGAGACACCGTTGGTTAGTGGCATGCTGAATCCTGATCTGACTAATTCTGCTAATATAACTAGTATTTTATTTCCTACCGATATTAATAAACTGTTACAATTGAATTATTTTAATTTTTCTTAAATATATAAGTGCAGTTTATACTTAGGTAAATTCCATGAAACGTGTGTTATTATACCATGTCATCAATGGATCGAGCCTGGCCTAAAAAAAAAAAAAAATCAGCGAGGCATGGGACTGAAGTGAGAGATTTAAACGGCATCCAAATTCCTTGTCCCCATTAAAAAGGGGAGAGAAACTTTGACAAGCTTCCAGATTCAATTCATTGTTCATTATTACCATTTAATCCAAAGGAAGTGAATCGCTTCAAGATTTGGCCTTGTAGCTCTCTGCTTCCGTTAAGAATTTCACCTCTTTTTTCTCCTCCTCCTATATAGAACCAATGCTTCATACAAGCTCTTCTTCCCCAATTTCATTTCACTCTCTTTCGGCATCCCACAGAAGCTAAAATGGTGTCCAGAATGCGCAAGCTTAGAAACTCATTCGCCTCCCTCTTGCCATCTTCCTCCAAATCCGATTCCTCCTCTCGGCTTCCTTCCGACAATGTCACCGATTCCTACAATGACCCGCAACTGCCGCCGCAGCCGCCTTATCGCCGGTCCGTTTCCAACGCCGACATCACCTCCTCCAGCTCCTTGTTTTCTCGATCCTCTTCTTCGATTTCTCGCCTCTCTCGCGTTGTCAGCATGCGATCCACCAAGGTCAGTTCCAGCTGTGTCTTTGAATTCTCCGAAAGATTTCGCCTGTTTGGTTTGTCGGAAAATATCCGTTTTGTTAAGTATTTGTTGTTTGCGTGGCGGCCTGTTTACTGAATCCTGGATCTCGTTTCCTAAGCCGGAGAAATCTCTCTACGGCGCTGAAACTAATTTTCCCGGCGAGGGATAGGTGGGACCAGAAAGGGATAGGTGGGACCAGAAAATTCGGCACTGGCAGGTTGCCAGCTGTCCTTTTCCCGAATAAATAAAGACAAAGCCTTTCCCTGAACTCAATTGAGGAGTGTTGCAATGCCCATTTTACCCTTCCGTGTACTATTTATTCGCTTTTGACTGATTCTGCTGAATAGGTCGTAATTGGAAAATACAAAATATGTTTTTTATCTTTGATGTATAAAAAAAAATGATATTTTCATGGAAGGAGATAAGTTGGGACTTGGGATATGGTCTTACTATTTTATTATTATTATTATTACTAATAAGACTTTTCCAAGGCTCTCTAATTGAATCACATTGGAAAAAGAACTTTTTGTGGGCTGCTTTTTCTGGTGCGACTTCGAAATTTAACCATGTGATTACATTATTCATTTGTTTTCTTTGTAAATGTAATAGCTAGACATGATGTCTCCTTGGAATTCAATAATGAAAAGTAAAGGGGTTAAGATTCACCTCATCATATTTGCCACGGGACCCACATCTCCGACAAATTCTTTGATACTGTCCCCCTGGAGCCGTACGACATCGTCACCTTTTGTCTTTCTTCGTCTTCTACCATGCGGGCATGCACAAAGTTCATTTCTTCAACCCTCACAGAACTTCATTCCAAACACTTAAAGAAGCATACAATCCCGTTATCTTTGGCCCGTTCTTGTGTTCCACATTGTCAAAGTTGGGATGGAATGCCGTGTGGCTCTTGGCCTTTGAGAAGTTTATGGCACCCTACTTTTCTTATTCTAGAAAGCAAAATTTGAATTTCATATGAAATCTTCAATGATCTGAATTATGTTCTCTTGTTCTTAATATTTATGGATGTTTATGCTTCTTTTTTGCCCATGCTATTGTGAATTGTTGTTAAGGAGTTGCATTACCTTGTGCAGAAGACTTGCACCATTTGCTTAGGTGACTTGAAGATAGGGCAAGGCCGGGCCATCTTTGTTGCTGAGTGTGCTCATTCCTTCCATTTCAATTGTATCGCTTCCAATGTCAGGCATGGCAGCCATGTCTGTCCCATCTGTCGTGCCAAATGGAAAGAAATCCCATATCAAGCTCCAATCAATTTCCCTCCTCCTCCTCCTCCCCCCCTCCGGGTCAGGAACAGGCTCAGACCACTGGCTTCTTCACCACCTCGTCGATTAAATCCCTCAGCTATCATCGAGCCTCTCCGCTTCTCTGATGATGAGCCACTCCCTGTTCCAGCAACCTCCGCTGAAGAACATGTTTCATCTGCACCTAATGTTGTGACTGTCAAGTCCTTCGCGGAGTATCCTGTCCTCTCTGCATCTGAAGCTCATCCAGATTTTGCTGTTCTTGCCAACATCGGTGCACCAGCGCTTTCTCAACGTGATCATGCACCTGTGGACCTTGTTACGGTGCTTGACATCAGTGACAGCATGGCTGGTTCAAAGCTGACACTTCTCAAACAGGCTGTTCTTTTTATCATTCAGAATTTGGGTGCTTCTGACAGACTTTCTATAGTTGTTTTCTCCTCCACTGCTCTCAGGATTTTCCCACTTCGTAGGATGACTAATAGTGGCCAATCTGATGCAACCGTTGCCGTCAATTCTCTTTCAACAGATGGCGGAACTGACATTCTGAGTGGCCTCAAAAAAGGAGCTCGTGTACTCGAGGAACGGCGAGAGCGAAACCCGGTTCCCAGCATTATGCTTCTCTCTGATGGCAGGTCTCAACCTTTTATAATTCCTCCATTGGGACCCCAATTGCCTGCTTCCATCACCTCCAATAATCATAGTTCAAATGGGGATTCTATTCCTGTCCACACTTTTGGCTTTGGTAGGGATCATGATTCCACTGCATTGCACGCGATCTCTGATGCATCTGGTGGCACCTTTTCCTTTATTGAATCTGTGGGCATGGTGCAAGATGCTTTTGCAAGGTGCATTGGGGGTCTACTCAGTGTTGTGGCTCAAGAGGTACAACTCATCTTCAAAACAATATCACCAGGCCTGCAAATCAATTCAGTACGCTCAGGGAGATACATCAGTGAAATTAGCGATTCTGGTAGGTTATGTGTCATCAATGTCGGTAACATGTATGCAGAAGAGGAAAAGGGATTTCTGTTGTACCTATCAATTCCTGCAATCCCAGCCATTGAAAGAGACAACAATATGGAGAAACAGACTCCTTTACTGAATGTTAAATGCCGATACAAAGACTCAACCTCTGAGGGAGAGCTAGTTAAGGTTAGCGGTGAGAGAGTAGACATTAGAAGAAGATCAAATGGTTCACCAGAGCCTAATGAAATGACAGTGTCCTTGGAGGTTGACGGACATAAAAATAGACTCATGGTGGCTGATGGGATCGCCGAAGCACGAAGGCTGGCTGAGAGAGGAGACCTGCGAGGCGCGAAAGCTTTGCTGGAAACGAAAAGATCGGTTCTATTGTCCTCAGCCTCAGCATCAGCAGGGGATCTTGCTTGCACTTGGCTTGATGCTGAACTTAGAGAAACTAAGGAGAGAATGGAAAGCAGGGAAAGATACGAACATACAGGAAGGGCTTATGTTCTGTCAGGATTAAGTTCACATTCATGGCAGAGATCTACAACCAGAGGAGACTCTTTAACTCAGTCATTTGTAAGTGGCCATGTCAGAGATCCTTCGGTAAGCGGATCGATCGGGTACGACACGCCTTCAATGGTTAACATGGTGAGAATGTCACAAAATCTTAGTCTGAGTGGATCTTGGCCCCTCCCTGAACCTTGAAGAGAGCACTCTCATGATTAAAGAATTAGCTCAATTTCTGGGGAAATTTGTGGACCTTGCTGATACTTAGATAGCTTCTGGTATTTCATCTAGTTAAGAATTTTGATAACAGCCACATGATTGACTATTGATTTTTTGGGAGAAGAATTTAAACTGTCCTATTCTTTTCTCTGGAAGGAATTTTCTTTATTTTAGTTTTTTTTTTCAAGGAATCTGTAATTGACTTGAAGGCATAATAAGAAAATCATAGTCTTGATTACAGTTGAGCTGCCGTATAGTTGTATGCCTACTATCCAGGGGTGGGTAAGATGATAAAAATTGAGCATTTTTCTTAATGATATAAATGAAAACTGAAAAGCCAGCACCCCGCAGTCTGCAGTGTGCATATAATTATTTCTTCTTTTCTAAAGGTCGTTGATAGATTGGGTCTTTAAAAGAATTGGATCGTGAGAATTATAGGAGGGCTCTGGCTTTGCTTATCTGGTGAAAAAAATGGCATAATTAAAGATAAACAATTTTGATACGAATAATTTAAATATCAATAACATTATTTTTTATTTCTTAGCTTGCCATTAAAAGTTTATAGCTAAACTAGTTTAACTTTTTTTAAGAGTTATAAGATATCAAAATAAATAAAATTCAAATTCAAATGAAATCTGAATATTTCAAACGTTATTCGAAAGCTCCACAAGGCATTCAAGCTTTGTGGGAACCCCAGCGTAAGGGAGTGAGGCAAAGGGGATGGCAAGCTTCGGGTTACTGCAAGGATCGCTGAGGAAAGAGAGTCGAAGACCACGAAGCTCGCATCCGAGGACCCGGCCTTGCTTCTACCCTCTGACTCGCTTTTACTGCCTTTGTAAGTTGCTGAAACTTTTTCTGTCACTCTTTCTCCTACTTCATTATCCTTTGCTTTGCTTGAAGCGTTTGATCTATCACTTATCTTGTTTCTTGCATCGCATTTCCAGCTGAAATTGGCTTCTTATTCATCCTTTTCTGGAAATATTAGTCTTCTATTAATCAATTTATTGAAATCCTTCTGGCGGCATTTCTTACCCTGAAATAGTGAAATGCTTTAGAAGAGGAATTTTTAAGGATTATGTGATAATTATGAAGTTAAATATTCAAGGGTATATGCCCAGTCATCTGCTTTGCCTAATGTATGGAGATTGTTCGTAAACAGGGTTCACTCTTTCGTACGCTGTTTTGCAAATAAGACCATTCGATCCTCAGGACTGATTGTATGTTAGGGATTATAGTTAGGTTTTGGAGCACGGGGTCTTGGTTTTTTTGCTAGTTCTGCCCGCTTATCGCTTTCTCTGTTTTGAATTTAATTTTAAACGTGCATTTGGTCTTCTTGTCTGGCTTTCCCTTTTCGAGTGATTGAGTAAAGAGAACAACTTAGAGCCACGTGCTATCCTATACTGTCAAGCAGAGGTATATGAAATATCGGTATCCATAAATTTCTCAATGCCCTGGAAAGTATGGTCGAAGCGAGGAGGATTTTTTACTTGAATTAGTCACACTCTTATTAAGGGGAGAACTTGAAGGTTTAATTTGAGATTTTTTTTTTGTTCAAATAAAGTGGATATCTGTACTATATATACCGGTGACGCATTTTTCTCAAGGATATTTTCCTACTCCTTTTTATAGAAATCTCATATTGAACAGCATTTTCGCTAAAAGTCTCCCCATAACATTACTTCAGACAGCTGGGAAATTTACTGGATTAAGATATACTGGATCAGCTCTGGAGATGTTAATGAAAATGAGAAGCTGTTTCTCTCTGCATTCGTAACATTGAGTATTCACTTAAGGCAACTGTATAAACTAGAGTTTAAACTAATTGGGGATGGCATATATATATATATATATATCGCTTTCTTTGATTTCTTTTTAACCTCTTGTTTTTTGGTTTTAAAACTTAATATAGAAGAAATGTTATATCATATGATTTCAGTTGTCCTATATTCAAGGTATTGAAACTCGGACCGGGCCGGCCGGGTTGGCGGAAACCGGTGACCCGGTACTTGTCCGGTCCAGTTGATGCTCAGACTCGGATAGAATCTGACCCTGGCAACCCGGTATAACCTGGTGTGACCTGGAGTACCCCGTGAGTTAAGCAGGCTACTGGGCTCACTTTTTTAGTCGCTTGAGCAATCAAGAACTCAAGGAAGAAGAAAATTTCAGTAGAGAGAAGAAAAACTGAAAAATAATAGGGAAGGAGTAGAAAGGCGTTGCTGCGGAGACGACGGAGTCGATGGCGATAGCCACTGTGGACGTCGTCGATGGAGTCAGAGTCGTAATCCTTTGGTGACCCCATCACCCTCTTCAGCAAACTGGATCTGCATGTAATGAAGGTGGAGAGTCACCCAATAATGAGGACCAGAGAGGAGGAAGAAAAAGAAACAAAATTACATGCTCTTCTTTCACTCTGCGTGTGATAAGCTGAAGCTCATAAACCAAACTTGTCCAATCAACTTTTGAAATTGAAAATCGTGTTCTGGCCTTCTCGGGGCTTGCAAACTTGCAGAGCGGCTTTTTTAACTCATTTTTATTTTTATAATAGTAATATATTGCTTATCTTTAATATACCTATATATTTTGAAATACTAAAAAATCTTAATATTACATATGTTAATTATAATAACTAATATGTATTTAAAAATATATCATTTTAATTACTACCATCTAACTCCGCCGTTAACCCTTACCCCATTGCCTCAACCAATCAAGTGTTCGGTCCGATTTTTAATACCTTGATTATATTACTCCGTATTTCAATTACATTTTGTTCATCCAGTTCTATTCTCTTGATCTGCAGAATTATTTTTCCTATGCAATGTTGAGGAAGTAATTTGGACCAATTAAAGCTTGAGTATTCATGCATATTCAATTCAACGCAAAGAAAAATTGGTACACACGGCAGGATTCTTGTCTGGGGAGTTAGTGAATGGTGGAACATCTGATGGTAGGGCTTGTGAAAGTTCTACCATGGCCAAGAAAGAGGAAGGAGCAGGTCGCTGTTACATGTCTAGGAAAGAAATAGAGGAATATTCTCCATCTATAAGAGATGGAATTGGCTTGAAGAAAGAGACATATCTGCGCAGGTCATACCGCACATTCTTACAGGATTTAGGCAAGGGCTTAAAGTAAGTTTGCTGATACAGACATTATCATGAATATTTGCACATATGGCTTGGGGATTAAGGCGTAGGCTGGAAAATTTCCTCTGAATGTTTAGTGTAACTTTTCTTGACAAATAATGCTGTTATGCATGTACGGAAAGCCCCACAAGAACATGCGCACTTAAACTCCCCAACTAGGTTGCTCTTTTTACAGTTTTTCTTTACTCCAACATAGCTATATATCTTTAGGAGTCTTTGCCTAGACAGATGGAGGCATAGCATCTGGAAATTACTTTTGGTGATGCATGTGAATCTATGCCATGTTGTAGATATTGATATCCAGTTCTAGGATTTTGATTGAAGATTCACATTTTGGTGTTAGCTTTGTCCATTGCCGGCCTCAGGTAACTATAGCAACAGCCATAGTTTTTTGTCATCGGTTCTTTCTTCAACAACCTCATGCAAATAATGATGGAAGGATGAGTTGTTTCACTTTCAAATTTATACCGTGTATTTTACTTCCCCTGACCCTTACTATGCTGTGCTTTATGTTCGTATGACATACCTGTGCTCATGGTTTAGTGAGTAACAGGTCTGTCGTATGCATTTACTGGTGAGTGGCCCATTGTATCTGTCAGGTAGGGAAAGCAGTAAATTATACCACAGACCCCGTCATGTTTGCTGATTTGGCTCTACATTAAGAATATGTTGTTTGTACTTTATTGGAATCTCACAACGACAATTTTGTGCAGATTATTGCAACTGTCTGTACGTTCCTCGCTGGGAAGGTTGAAGAGACTCCTTGACCATTAAAGGATGTCATTATTGTTTCTTATGAGATTCTTTACAAGAATGATCCTGCTGCAGAGAAAGAACAAATACTGATAGTAAATGATAAAATTCCAAATAACCTGTCATATTAGCAGTAACGGAAAGGTCTATCTAAATATCAATCAAAGGCTTTTCCACTTTAATAACTTCGTGACATACAATAATTTCAAATTCCACCTATTTTAGTCTCCTTACCACCTTATGAACTAGTTTTTTGACATATGTGACTACTCGTTATACCATTTATATTTGCTTCTCATTGTTCATAAACAATGCAGGAAGTATATGAGCAGCAGAAAGTTCATAAAAAAAGAGAGTTGATTTTACTGAGTGAGAGGCCTGCGCTTGCCACTTTAGGTTTCGATCTCAATGTTCAACATCCCTTTAAGCCCCTTGTCGAGGCCATAAAGAAGTTCAATGTTGCAGAGAGTGCCCTTGCACAAGTTGCATGGAATTTTGTCAATGATGGGTATGATTAAGATGCCATTGTTTTAATCGTTATTAAGTGTGTTTTAATTATTTTCCACTATATCTTGTTCACATACTAGAAAGTGGCTTTCAGGCTGAGGACACCGCTCTGCCTGCATTTAAGCCACATCATATTGCGGCGGGTGCCATTTTCCTAAAAGTGAAGCTTCCATCAGATGGTGAGAAGGTTTGTTGGCAAGAGTTTGATATCACCCCACGCCAATTGGAGGGTTGGTGTCATCCCCTCAATTTGCTTGTATACAAATCAAGTTGGCCCAACGGATAGCCTTTTTAAATCCCCATGGCTTTTTGCATTATGATAATTTCAGTCACTCCTGTGTGTACCTTGAATTTTGTGAAAACTTGTAACGAAAGCATGTCTCTAGCTATCAGATACATCTCATGCCTCCCACTGATTCTGTCTAAACAGAAGCGAGCAAGATTGCCAGGAACTGAAATCTGCATAGTTACTCCTACTACTTGATCAAGTTAGGCATTCAGAGGGAAATAATCTTAGTTTCTTGCCATGGGTAGTTTTTTTAGGTTAAATGATGGGCTGTCCTTTTGTGTCGGACTGCATGAATGATTTTGGATATCATAAATTGCTTTGTTTGTATTTTCTTGCAGAGGTTAGCAATCAAATGCTGGAACTCTATGAACAGAATAAAGCTCCACCATCTCAAGGAAGTCAAGTATAAGGAAGTGTTGGAGGAGGAACAAGAGCTGTGGCAAAAGAACCTGCTGTGAGTGACGAGCAGGTTTCAGAACAAATGCCATCTTGATCCGCTCCTCAGAACTCATCTGCACGCGAGGTGCCACGAACAAGCAAGAAAACCAGAGCAATGATGGGAGTGCAGAAATGAGAAGCGTAATTACCGATCACAAGTTGGACGTGTAGCTTTCAGATTTGGTTGCCTCTGAATGATAATGAGAGAGAATTGGCAGATGGATCAAACATGGGAACTCAGTAAATATGTGCAGGAGACCAAGATAGGGTTGGTGATAAAAATGAGGCTGCAGAAGTGCAAAGGAGGGAAGATTTGGCATCGCACAATTTAGAGTATCGAGAAGGCCCGCTCGGTCAGTCACCCATAGAAGCAATTAAGGTGATAGACAAAGACAAGGTCAAGGCTGCATTAGAAAAAACAAGGAAAGCACGAAGGGAAACTACACTGAAGAAAAATGATGTTATGGATGAGGATGAATTTATCGAGAGGGGGCTAGAGGATGGATTAGAGTTGGCTGTTGAGGATGAGAAAAATAAGTGGAAGGGGAGACAATATGGATCTGAATGCGATAGTGCAGATAGTAGAAGGAAAAATAAGGAAAATGAAGATGGGAAACACAAGAGAGAGGCAAGGCATTCGCCAGACTGGCAACCCGAGGATAAAAAGCCGCTTGACCCGAGTTACTATGTGAACTTGTAGAAGATGTAAACTAGAAGGGTGGTGTTCCTTGTGAAGTGGGGAACTGCAGAAGACCAGAAGAGGGAAGTCATTGTTGAGAATAATTATTCTGTGTCCTCTGTCTGATGGATCATTGTGGGAGAGGGTTGCTAAAGAAGTGGCGAATCTGATGCCTTTGTATGTGTCGTACAATATCATATTTATGGAGCTTGAATGTTTAATTTTTGGTAGTGACATTGAAGGTTGATGCCTAGTTGCTACTTACTTAAGACATTAGCATCATCAGATTCATCCTGCCGGATTTTTGTGCAATGCTCTGGAAAACTAGCATGAACGATGCTTGAAATGGATGTCTCTGAGGATTGTAATTTGATCTTCTGGGTTTTGATGGTGCTCATCTTGAAGAATATGTATACCTGAAAGAAACTTGAGGAAGCTAAAAATGTGTTGTTAAATTATGAATTGTTATTATGTTATTGTATTCGAAACAAGTTGAGTGTAAGCTTTTAAACCTTCTACTGTATCTTCCTTTATCTCCCCCCCCCCCTATTCTTTGTGAATTAATGCTCATTGCCTATAGTTTTGAATTAACAAGAATTTTTTTAAATAAATTGGCAAGCACCAACAGTATGATATAACTATATGTTTTATAGGAGTTTTATGCCATTAGTCCATAAAGTCATTCGGTTAAACAATAAATTTGAAAGGATGTTTAGAAGGTTATTGTTATTTTAGATTTTATATTTATTAAAAAAAGAAATTAAAAATAGATTAAAATAAAATATCCAATCTCGTGGCTGGCACACAGATGCAACTTCATGGAGTCATGTGATTTGAGAATTGTTGTACACGTGTAAGCTATAGAGACAGAGCACCTCTCTCTCTCTCTCTCTCTTATCCAGTCTTCCCTCCAAAAATTTGCAATCTGAGTATCTAACCCACACAGATAACAGATCAAATACTCCAATAAGCCCTCATCCAATGGCAACTCGCCAACTCAGCTTCACCTTATCCCCCTTCTCCTCCTCCACTCCTCACCAAAGAATCTTATACTCCTCTCTCCATCCACTGCCTCTTTCCCTCTTCTTCTTCTTCTGCAAATCTCTCCCTCTTCACTTCGTACCCAAAAGAGAAGCAACCATGTCTCTAACAATCCCCACCAATCTCTCCAAATTCAACACCTTCAAACCCAAGTTGGGTAACTCCCAACCCTCCCTTAAACCAAAATCCTCCACAATCGTCTGCTCTGCATCCTCTGAGAAAACCTCCGATGCATCGTCACTTCAGGCATTCTCCGCCGCACTCGCCCTCTCCTCCATCCTCCTCTCCGCCCCTCTCCCCGCCGTCGCCGACATCTCCGGCCTCACCCCCTGCAAGGAATCCAAGCAGTTCGCCAAGCGCGAGAAGCAGCAGATAAAGAAGCTTGAGTCATCGCTCAAGAATTACGCGCCGGACAGCGCGCCCGCTCTGGCGATCAATGCGACGATCGAGAAGACGAAGAGGAGGTTCGACAACTACGGGAAGCAGGGTCTTCTGTGCGGGGCGGACGGGCTGCCCCATCTGATCGTGAACGGAGATCAGAGGCACTGGGGCGAGTTCATCACGCCCGGGATTTTGTTCCTGTACATCGCGGGTTGGATCGGGTGGGTGGGTCGGAGCTACCTGATTGCGATCCGGGACGACAAGAAACCGACCCAGAAGGAGATCATCATCGACGTGCCTCTCGCCACCAGTTTGGTGTTCAGAGGATTCAGTTGGCCCGTCGCTGCCTACAGAGAGTTCGTGAACGGTGACCTCGTCGCCAAGGACGTGTAGGCTAGTTTAATGCACCTGCGTGTACCTGATGTTATCCCCATTTCTTTTTCCTTTGTTTAAATTTAAACTTTCTGTGGAAATTACTAGATTGATGATGTCATATCTCCGTGCTTGCTTTGTATATTCTACTTGGAATGCCTGTGAACTAGAGTGAAACTCCAAAACTGATCTGAAATCATGGTTTGTTGCCTTAAAAGAAATGGAGGCCCCGTAGCATCTATATATGAAATTTAAAATACAATTTACCCCATTATATTGCTCACGAAATTAAAAAAAAAATATATATATATATATATATATATTGCCTACCAATCAGAACTAATATAAAAAGCACATGTCTGCACTATGACCTTCTATGATTCTTTTTTCTTGTATCTGTTTTTAGTTTAAATTGAGCGTTAATACCTTATAACCTTAACGATGAAGGTTACTAGATGAGAAGTCATTTAAGACCGTTAATACGTACTACCTCATTGTAAAAGAAAAATGTGAGGATTGAGTATTGTATAATGCGGTTTACCGCGATTAATATAAATTCACAGATTTTTTGTGCCGGCAAGGAAAGAAATTGAATCGCGGTGCATATTACATATCCAAAATTGCAATTGCAAGGTATTCAACCTAGAGATAGGCTGCATGTGTATTTTGTGAAGAACTGAAAACAATCGGCCTCCCAAGGATAAAGTGACCTCATAAGGTTCACGGAGGCTAATAGAATATAATTTCTTTACACGAGAATCCCAAATATTTGCCTCATCGACCTAAAAATGGCATATTTTTGCCTTTAATTAACTAGAATAGACAGGGAACAAAGGCACACCAATCACAAAGGAGGAACGAAAAAAAGACAAGAAAAATCAAAAGATAATGGCAATAATCCATTACAAAGAAGCAGCAGAAGATCAAGAGTCGAACACAAGGTAAATGCTTGCAACTTCGATAATGCAGATCATAACATCACTTGATAAACAACATAAAATAAAATCCCCATATAAAGTCCACAATCGCACTGTAAGATTTACTTCGAAGTTCTAACCTTCATATCAAGTTTGAGTCTTACATATATATATATATATATATATATATATATATATTTACACTATCTATTAATCATAGACTAACCACCACGAACCCTTTTCCGCCTCTCCAAATCAACTAAAGTGAGCGGGCGAACACCTCCGCCACGGCTATTTTCATTATCATTTGTTGTAATCACCGCCACCAAAATGCTAGCAGAGAGACTTGACTTAAACCGTTTAGACTTTCTAAAGAAATTGATTGTTTCAGTTTCAGTAAAAGAGAAAAACACAATACGTGAGGTCGTCAAACACATCATGCATATTGTGTCTCTATCTATCTCTGAAAATGAGGGGAATCAACTTCTTTGATAAAGAAGAGAAAAAGAGGAAACTAGCAGGGCCACATTGAATCAGAATAAGTGGACTGGTCCATCACAAACTCCACGTCGAAAATGGGCTTACTATGTGGCGGCGAGTCACTACTAGTTGGGCTTAGCCCATGGTTGGAAAGGGAAGCAGACTGGCTAACCCTAAGATGAACCACCTCAGCCTGGGCTAAGGCCAATTGGGTCTGAAGCAGATCAATCTGTTGCTGAAGAGAAGAGATGGCCCCAACACACCCATACACAGGATCTCTCACTCTTGCATTTGCCTCATACACCATGCTGCTCACCGCATCCCCTCTTTGATGCAGTGGTAGCTCCTGTAATGGAAACAGAACTGGCTATTATGAATTTGATAGAATGACCAAGCTTCACGTGATGCACAATGTTACATGAAGAAAAAGACAAGCAATTATTCAAAGAGAATAGAGGAAAGTGAGTTAATTGGGGAGAATGAAAAGGAAAGGAAGTGGAAGGAGAATGGACTACTTTCTTTACTTTAGACAAAAGGCATAATTACATATGTTATTATATTTGATGGATGGAATCTTCTAAAGTTTTCAGTAAACTTGCAAAGCAAATTCCAATATGAACTGAAACAGCCTTGGGCCTAAATTGTTAACCACATCCACATGACATGTTATCAGTTAACCCTTTACATAGTAGAAAAGGCTGAAAACCCATCTATTGGTTATTATATGGGGCGTTCAAACTTCACATCACACCTCATCTTTTTTTCTCTTCGTATGTATTTTGCTTTCATTTATATCTTTCCTTGTCTCAGTCTTTTCTCTGGCCCGCCATAGCCGTCCAATATACAAAGCCTAGCTAGCATCTTTCTGCTTCTTAACTACGTCTCTCAAATCCAAAGGACAAGAACAGTTTCTAGATTTGGATTATCAAATCCTTCACTGTGTAAACCAGTTTGTATTATTTCACACTCAAGAAAAGGATAATAATAATATACATGTGCAAGAAACGGCCCAGCAAAAGTTCTAGTATATTCCCAACCAGTAGTTACTCCGTTTACCACTCTCACTTGCACAACTAATCTCATACCTTCAATTATTGATAGAAAAATTTAGTATGCAATCAAATAAACCGTTCGTGGTTAATAAAAATGACTTGAAGAGGTGATCAAGAGCAAAAAGCCAGTAATGGATCCTTCCAAAATTTCCACAGGTACCATAAAACTGTCAATGATTTGACACCTCAAGTAATATTAGTTTTAGGGCATGATATAGCGGAGTATTTTACTGCAGAAACAGAGCTCCAGTGAGTGGAAATCAATTACCACTACTACCAACCAGTGCGTCTCCCGAAAGAGATGAGAAAAGAGAAATAAGAAGGGGATGAAGAAACCTGAAGCATCTTGTTGACATTACTGGCTCCAAAGACTTTGTGAACATTAGCGAACTTGTGGGGCTCATCGGCCGGGAAATAAGGAGCGAAGACACAGTCGTTAGCACATCTTCTTCGAAGAAGCTTGCATGCCGCACACGGTGACGCTGCACCCTGCTTTCTTCCTCCCTCTTTCATTTCTTCAGTCGCTTGATAAGTATCAGTTGTTTACCTGCACATCCACATGAAGACGACGCCGAAGAAGAAGGGCAAAAACGAAGAGAAAGAGGACCGGGGATTTATATGGTCGAAAGGGTGCAAAAGGGATTATTAGATTATATAGACAGTAGATGCCAGGGAAAATTACATCTCACTACCCAAATATGAACGGCATACATAGAAAATATAATTTCTATATAATATAAAAAGCCTGATTCTCTGTGTTATGGACCGGTCATTTCCAAGTTATGTGCCGTACACAAGGCTCGGTGGCTCACATTGTATTTTTATAAAAATCAAGGTCATTATTAAATTTTGAAAAATTATTGTAAACTTTAAAAATATTATAAAAAAGACATCTAATTTAAATATTTTGCTAAAATTTCTAGCACAATTTTGATCATCAGATCTTTTGGGAAGAGATATACACATCATATCTAGTGGGTTGAACTCACAACACCATGTTCAAGAAAGGTCTATAATATCATGGGGCCAATCAGCAATTAAGTTAAATTAATGATCTTATAGTTTAATATAGTAAAATTTTTTATATAAGTAAAAAATTACGAATTGTGCTTATCTTCTAATTAGGAAAAGTGATTGGGACTGATATTAATTATGATAATTTTCTATTTTTTGTTTGAGGGTGCGAGTGGATAGAGGCAGCACCGCATGGACATTCCTTGTGGGGACCAAAAATTGCTTGTTTGTCATGTTGGGGGACTCAAAAGGAGTCATGTCTCTCTACCCACATGATATGACATTGACGCCTTTAGGCGCCAATAAATACGAAAATGTAAAATGTGTACGTCTATTAAAACTCTTGAATCTGGTTCAATACTGCCGATTACGTAATAGTTTTTGTAAAATATATATATAATATTTACCAAAAAACGAAACTACTATATAACAAGTTTGTAGTGTGAAACGTGGAGTAGACGCTAGGAATAAGGAAGGCACTAATTCTTTTTTTTTATTATTATAAAATTTTTTAAAAAAATATTAGAGTCATTCACAATTTAAGGGTATAGTAAAATCTCTTTTTTTTTTAAAATTATCCTAATATTAGATTGGATAAACCGTCTATTATCTTTAAGTATAAATTTAAATATTTAATAGTAAAAATATTTTTTTAAACTCTATAATTTAAATTATAATAAAATAATATTATTTAAAAATTAAATATATTTTAAATAATAGATGAGTTGGAAGGCACGAATTCTAACAACAACCAACTTTTCCCCCATTAAAGCAATGAATAAGAATAAAAATTCATAAACTATATCATTCTTCCCTTTTCTTTTGGTTTTCCACATCCTAACAATAATCTAAGTTATGCTTTCTTATGATATATGTATATATACACACACATATAATTTATAATTTTTTAAAATTACTAATATTAAAGGGAGGTTTTCATAACTAAAGAGAGTTCAGATATAGACAATTAAATAGATATTTTAAAAAGATTATATATAGTTTTTTAAAATATTCATAAATTAGTTATTCCTTATAAGTCTTTGGTTGGTTGTATGAACATGAGTTGATGATTCATGATCCTATATAAGTCTTATTAGGGGTCGTGCTTATAGGATTCCTGATGGAATGCATGTGCTTCCTTTACTTACTACGCAGAATTTCTTGACCATTTATAAATAGAAATTCAAATATTCCTATTTATGCACGTGATATCTACTCCTTTTTATCTCTTTTCTTTGTAGCATCGGCAGTTTCCACCTTATTCTTGGAGAAACACACTTGGTTAAATTTGATAAAGCATCTTTTCACTTAAGTAAGCATTTAAGAGGATGAATGCCTAATTTTGTCTTAGAAATTAAGCTATATTATCTGGAAATTAAATTTTTTATATCTATATTATACTGGAAATATTTAAAAAAAAAGAGCTCTTGACAATTAAAAATAATATTAATGATTAGCGTTGATTTTTTAAATGTCAAAATGATTTTGCTAAATGCTTATTTATGTGAAGTCGAGGGAGTGAATATTCTTTTATTAATTAGGAAAAAACAGATGGGGTCTTGTAACTGGTTGGTAGAGGCATGCATGCACAACAACACACACAAAGTCCAAACCCTAATAATGATAATTATATATTAGAAATATTTCTTGGGATGCCTCCAACCAAATAAATGAATGAATAGGCTATTAAGTTAAGCAGTGGATAAAGATAAACGGCGTGGTGTGAAAAAGGGCAGCCTCACGGTTGACTATTCATTCTTCACTGAAAAATAACTATATATATATTTGATCCGTACGTATTTTATTCAGAAAAGAAAGAATAGTTTAACAGAGAATTAATTCATTAATTAATTACTGGTATAGATTTGGATTGTAGTTCAATGTGAAGACAAAGACCAAGGTAGCAGTGCAGTTTTCAAAGAGCGAGAGAGTTCATATTTTAATTTCAAAAGATCGATCTTACGGGCCGAAAAAAGAGAGTATAAAATTTAGCAGTGATTTACGTTTCAAATAGAATCAAAGCACCTCTAAGTTTAACTTGTAAAATTGTGATATATCCGTCAAATTTGAAGTATTTTCTATATGTGTAGAGAGTATTATTTTATTATAATTCTAATCGTAATATTTGAAGAGACATCTTAACTCTTAAGTACCTAGATTTTATGCCTGAAAGTAATAGACGACTCACCCTGCCTGATATTAGTATCATTTAGAAAGAATGGAGACTTTATTCTATTTATAGATCGTATGTGAGCTTAACTCTGTTTTAAAATTTTATATATTAAAAAAAAATCAACGCCTATTGTAATTGTTTATTTGTCTTTGTTAAGTGGTCATATCAAAGGAAAAGGAAAAAAAAAGGAAGAAATTAAAGAATTGCAAGTCAAAAATAATGGGAGCTTAAGAGAGTGGTAGGGGTTATAAATAGGTAGAGCATGTGCGATCCGACAAAGGAGGAACATAGTCATGGGATTTAGGTTAGAGTAAGAAGACCAAAAGCATTCAAATAATTATTAACTCTGTTCAAATAGAAAAGGTTTTAATCACTTAAATATGCAGTCTTTAAGTCAATATAAATATAAAAAATATTTTTAAAAGAGTTATTTCTAATTAAACTCGACAATATTCAAATATAATCTAATTAAATAATTATATACAAAAATAATATTATAATGATTAATGTGAGAGACTATCATTTATATATATATATGTGGTGGTCGTTAAATTCAACTAACACAATCACTTCAAACGCTTTCTCTGATACTTTTTGTGACCAAAGCAGGAATTCTCTTCTAGCAGCTGACTTGGGTGCGTCAATCATTTTAACTTATCCATACAAAATCCATCATTCTTATTACCAAGTTCTTGCAGTTAAAAATTTGAAGGTAATTTTCTTTCCAGCCAGTGCTCTGGTTCATGAATTTTAGAGCACAATCAACATCCATGAGTACAATCATGGAGTTTGAGAGTGTGTATTAAAAGAAGTCTCACATTGTTCATGTTAAACAGAATATGAATTCTTTACCTATTAGAGGTAATGTAGTATATATGGTGCATGTTCAATGTCTGTGCCTCCAGCTCTGAAGATTCTGAGTTCCTCCTGTTCTCTCCTTTTTATTGTGTTTCTCTTTATATTTCTTCTGTTTTGTGCTCTCACTTTTGTTTAATCCTAGGAATTGCCGTATCAATTTTAGAGCACAATCAGCCTCCATGGCTATAATATCTTCAAGTTGATGTACGTGATAAGGCTTTCATATAAGGACAGTGGTTCGACCGTTGAGAAGATGAAAAACGAGGAAGCAACTACTGATATTTCAGATCTTGAGACACAAAAGCCATATCAATGTCAAACCAAATGGACCCACCTGAGAAGATACCAAATTCTAGTTTATTGCTCAACAGAGGGCAAAAAAAAAAAAAAAAAAACCAACCAATTTGCATTATCACCAATAATGTAATATAATAAATAGCAAAGCATGTGTGAGTAAAAATATAATATATTTTATTTTTATATTGAAAGTGGGTCATAATAGATAGGGTGACAAAAGGTCTTCCATGTAAAGAAAAAGTTCAATTATAAAAATAGTGAATTCAGTTTCGGTGGTTTAATAAGATCAAACAATTTTGACACTAAATATCCCACATAGATCCTATTGTGTAGGGTGGTATTAGCACTCGTAATAAAATTTTTAAATAGAGATATTTCATCGATTTATTTTAAATATTTATTGGATTTGGTATTATTGCTAAAGTATTTGCTTGTTTATCATCCATGAAATTAAGCATTAAAAGCAAGAAAAAGAGGGGAAAGAAAAAGGGGAAAAAATCACTGATTGATTGTTTCCTGGTTGAGGCACACCATGCTTTGGTGAGATGATTGGGTAAAAATTCTAATGTTAGCATCATTGATTGTGATTGCCTTGATGCTTAAGCGAATTATCCACTAATGCAAAAGCAACAGTCATTTAATTAAGGCATTCGCAATAATTTTCCTTCAATGCTAATTCACAGTGGGAAAACTAATTAACAATACTTATTATCGTAATCTTTAGCAATTTTCATGAAACCATCTCCAGATTCTCTCACGACTCATACAGGCATGATCTCATCTATCCGCTTCTCCTATAAATTAAATTCCTAATTTTATTGCATCCCTTACACCCTCTCCCACGTCCATTATCCATTTCTCTCTTATGGGTCCACACCCACTTTTTTAACTATGGACCCCACATACCCCAACTTCTCCCAATTACATAAAATTAAAAACATTAAAAAAAATAAAAAATAAATAACATACGACTAACATTATAGTCCTTTTTGCTGGATATATCTATCCTCTAATTGCAAAAAATCTTTATATATTCTAAAAATATTATATAAATTTTGTTTGATTAAAATATAACAATTTAACTGTTGACTCATAAAAATTATAATTTATTTTATTTTTTTAAAATAAATATTTTTAATTGGATAGAATTCATTTAACATGACATTTTTAGAGTATATAAATATTTTTCTCCAATAAGTGAATCAATCTTATTCAAGACACTATCGACACTAAATATAAATATTTCTTCTAACAAAAATTCATATCTTAATTTAATACATTATAAGATACTTGCCCTTTTTGTTATACTAATGGAGTACAATAGTTAAAGATATTATATACTTAGGCAGGTATGACCAAAGAAAATAAAACACATTCGCCCAACAAATAAAAAACAATATTTTGTTTTAATCACAACCTACCATGTTTGTGTCGTTAATATTTTTCAAGTATAGGTGCATGGGTAGGTGTAAGGGCCATTTTTCTTTTCTCCCCTTTAACATTTTGCGTATCAACCCAACACACAAATTAATAAAGTAAATATGTATTCATGTATGAAAAGTCGTATCAAAGCAAATTTTAAAATCGATAGGTATGGGTGAGAGGGGAAATGTGGAGTATCTTTAATGATGATTTTGACCCTAATCATACTTTGTCAAGTACACTTTAATATTGTGCTCTTTCTTTAGAGAGGTTACAAGGCATGAAGGATATGCATTGATATTGGCATAATAAGTTTGACTTGTGAGAAATCTCTATTTGCTAAGTGGTCACTTTCTCTCAAAAGAAATTCAAGCTATCCCCTTCAATATACGGCAGGCCCCTCTTGTCTCCCAGTCTTTTAACCTCTTGAAGCAAAGTGCACTAGATTGTTCCCAAAGATTCCTATACTAAAACTATGAAGATCTTTGAGTATATAGCAATACAAACCAAATCAATCATGAATACACATAAATAAATTATCAAGTAAGCTTTACTAAAGAGGAACTCTATGCACAACACGATGATATCTCAAATAGGGTTTAGAGAGAGATAGATGTATTTAGACTCACTCCTACACGTAAATAGGTTGTTTCTTTGAATATATGACCTCCACGTCAGATATTATAGTGAGGCTTACCCTCTATCAAGTAAGCTTTACTTGAGCACAAAAAAAAAAGCTTATATGTCCATCCACAATTGACTTGATTAGTGAACTTCTTATGCTTAAGAAGTTTGGTATTGAAATCAAGGATTCAAACCTTCATAATATAACAAAAAGACAACTACTGTTAAGCAATGATAATAAACATATAGTAAAAATTATATATCTCGTTTTTTGCATAATGGAAAGAGAAAGATTTCCGTTCCCTTGTACCCAAACACACCGTAAGAGAAGAGAAGAGAAGAAAAGCAAAAGGGATTCATAATAAAGGGGGCATTGAAAGTGCTGAAGGGCACTAGATTTCTCCGCAGAATAAAAGACAAATTTGTGGAGGTTCAAAAAGTAGTACAAAGTGACATGCACACTATGTTATTATAATGAATGTGGGCCCTTAATGACCCCTTATTGCTACTCCTTATAACAAACAAAGCATGGCCAACAGCCAACAAAGTGAATCCAGTTTGTCACCCAAAGAGAGAGTGCAGATATGACTTAACATATCCTCAAGAAATGACAATTCATGCAAATGGCTTTATCCATCGCATCTTATATCTTGTCCCACAAGAATCCCATGAGGTCCATTAACTCGAATGTGGAACCCTAGCTATTAAAATTATCCAGCAAAAGATAATGGAACACATTTTCATGCCACTATATGTCCACTTATCAGCTCTTCCCACTAGAGACAAGCAATGAGCACTGAGCAGCACAAGCCCAGAAATGACTCTCAGGTTGAGTGAGAAGAGTATATTGAATATTGAAAATAGAAAGTCCTCCACTTCAGATGGAGAAACAAAAGTAAATCATAAATATCAATTAGGACCTAAATTCCGCAGTTGCAGCCAGGAATCATTCAACTAGCCATTCTAACAGAGAAGAGGGCATGTAGCCTGTGGGCATAAAAGTTACTGAACGTGATTAAAAAATTGTGATCTATTCTACTTCAAAATATCAAACATAAAGCAATTTGGAAACCCCAAATAATTTTTTAAAAAAATCATCCTTTTAAGCACAAGCAATTAAAGATCTACCGAATTGGTTCTGATGGGAGTTCTGATTTCCTTGTCTGTCTGTGATTATTCCATTAAAGATCTTTTTTAGCACATGCCTTCGAAGATCTTCTAGCAGTTTCTCTGCTATTTGCCACTTCCTTCCCTCCCATCCATCCAAATAAGATGTAGAAATACACTAATAGGCAGTAACAATAAATAAATTTGATTCTGAAAGCACAAACTAGCTACACACATCTTTTTTATAACATTAACGTCATACAGCAAAGTAAATATGTGATAAATACTATCTCACAAATAAATATGTATATACACATGCACCTTGTTCTCCAATCGAGCACTTAAATTGTAATTCCAAGAAAACATCTTACCAAAAAGCCATATGAAACCCTTCTGTAGGTCTGTTGGGGCCAGGGGCCAAGTTAAAGCCACCTTAGGCAATGTTTGGTAAAGGTTTTCTACAGATGAAATAAGAAATGCACCTAGAAAGGAAGAGATAGATGCATTTCTCATTTCCCTTCTAGAAAACACTTTTCTGCATACCATCGCATTTAGGGATGCAATCTATTTTCCCTCAAGCACACTGTGTGGGTTTATTTCATCAAAAACAAATTTTTAAGCCATTCAATTCCATCCATTTTACTGCAACTTGCGAAAAATGGTAAAGGAACTTCCTCCCTTCCCTCATTAATACACCCAAACAATACTTGCCATTCCATTCCCTCATGAACCAAAGATAATTATCCATCCAGAAAATGAAAAGGCCTTGATTGATTGATTCTATAGCACAAGGATATCAATCATTTAGATAACATGTCTTTCTTAGATATATGTTCAGACACAAACATGATGAAAATGACCTACTCAACCAATCACTTTTAGATTAATATTACAGATATGGACAGGGTTGTGGGGACTAATTCTTCATGAAAAAGATAGGTCTGCAATCTGAAATATCAGATATCTAGAGAAAAATATGTTTTCTTACCTTCGAAACAGCAACAAATTTGTTAGATCACAATGTGGCAAAGCAACTATGCTTCATTTATTATTTTTAACGGGAGTCAAAATATAGGGATGGCTTTTGGTACAATATGAAATGATACAAAAGTTCTAACAGTACGTTTGTATTCTCATCAAACACTAACCAAATCTACAGTGATCCAAAGAAACTAAATGACATTAATAGTTGGTCCACATTTGCAACTCATTTCATGCAACCTTTTGAACAAATTCACCTCATAGTGAACAATATATGAAAATAACGGACCACCACTCTATATAACATCCATTGACACTTCAGGAATAAACCCAAATAGAAAAAAGGAGAGAGACATTTGAAAACACTATTCTGAGGAGTAAATCAGCTGGCTCATTGAATGTGCTTAGGGAGTTCACCTTTTCTTAAAAGGGAAAGAGAGTACTCTGCAGCATCAATGAGGTCATCAATGTTGTGCAGTGACCGTTCCTCAGAACCCACCAAAAAAATGGCACGTACCTCTGCCTTCTTAGCCATTCTTGCAGCTAAACTAAGAGGCAACTTTGGAGAGTTGAGGCTTCTTAGTATTTGGCGATACAATGAGAGAACCCTTCCTCTATTTCGGGCCAAATCCTCTGCTGTAGCCCATATTAAGCCCTTTGCCATCTTGCAGGACTGCAACCATAAATAAAAAGAAAACCAAAGGGGTGATGTGTTAATAATAATAATAATTCTAAATGCGGGTCCAGGAACCCCATAAACACAGACATTTCAAAGAAAGAAAAACGTTTCACCAAGTTTTTTCTTCAAGAAGTGCTTCTTTGGGTGGGGGAATAACAAAGAAAGAAACTTTGTTGTATTAGAAAAATTGCAGCTATACATTTAAATTGGAAATGTTGACTATGACAAATGCAACCGTGAGTGTGGTTCAATACAAAAAACAACTCTAAAAGTGAGAGTAGCTAATGCAGCATCATTGAATTCTAATTCATTATGTTAGCATGACTTATTTAAAGAGATTGGAGCATCAGCTGCCCCATTGTCATTAGCCTAGTCATTCTGATATAGAAAGAAAAAATCTGTTAGCTTGGTAACTTCTAGTTATACAAGAAAGCATCATAGTTCATTTTCTGCATCCGCTAACCATGTACTCCAGCATATAGTATTCACCAATTTTATTAATCTCAGTCAAATGTCACTAAACCATTAACCCAAACTTTGATTGTCCTACTTTGTTCCAACCAAGACCCAGGTACAATCGCAAGGTTTATTTTCTAAAGTTTACTGTTTGGTTAGTGAAAAAAATTAGGAAGGATTGGAATCTTAGCCAGCTCGTCAATAATGGTGCAGAACTTAGATAATATGTTCAGCAAAAGACATAATAAAATCAAGGTTACAAGTAAATTTATTTCATAAACAAAACAAATTCAAAAACTGGTTGGTGTGTTTTCATTTGAGACCCAAGAAATCTCGCTTGCCATCTCTTTTCCCTCTTTCTGGATTTTTTTTAAAATTTTTAAAATAGTATTTGTTTGTATATGGCTATAATCACACATAAACAAAGGCGATGAATTGTACATAGATTCCAATACAACTCAAATTGAAAGTCAAGCAGTCCCTATCCTCTAAAAGCTCCATGGATTGAAACAAGGAATCCTGGGAAGATGGACGACAAGACCTCAAATTTCACCCAGGAAATTCAGCACTTATATTTACTAAAATCAAATGATTCTTACATAAAGTTTCTCAATTCTTAATACCGTTACTTATAAGTAGAGGATACTCCGGAAGTGGACAGCGATGCATACTCAAAAGTGAAAAATAACCAACATAATCTCTGAAAAATCATATTTTACTAGACTCCATCATGTAACCATAACAGCCTTACAGCCCAGAATTGAAACATAATCCAGAGGCATGCTACTAATTTTAACTTGAACACCACAGTAGAAATTAAACACGACTTCCAAGCCGACCCAGCGCAAGTTATCCAAAGTCGAAAATCAAATGAGACGACGAAAGGGGACACAGCTTTGGTTAACCACCAAGAATAAGAACAGGTATGATCCACACCTTTAACTTTCCTCGGTTAAACGGAACAGCCTGAAGAAGGTGGCCGACGGGAAAAGGTAAGATCACCTTCGGCAGCACTGCTATGCAGCTCGTCCTCTTAGTGGTTCCTAGCTCGTGCTTCCCATGTGCTTCCCATTCAGCTCTTATCTGACGAAGGCTATTTCTCTCTATTCTTCGATGCGGCCACTTCCATAGATCGTTTTATATTAATTTTTTTCTTAGTAAAGGGTAAAGGGTTCAATACTTTAAATTAATTTTTAAGAATTAATATTTTAAATTAATTTTAAAATATAATTAATATTTTAAAATATTTAAATTATTATAATTTTACTCTTTCGTTAATAAAAATAAAAAATTTATTTCATATATATCATATAAATTTTTTATTTTAATATATTATTATTTAAAATATTAAATATATAATATTATTTTAATAAATTATACAAAATAAATTATAAGATTTCTCCATCTTTATATATAAATTATATATAATATTAATTTTAGAATTTATTTAATACTCTTTTTTAAACAATATAATAGATGTGACATTTTAAATAATAGTATGTTAAAATAAAAAATTTAAGTAACATAGATTAAATATAAATTTGTATTTTTATCAGTAAAATGGTGAAATTGTATCAATTAAAATATTTTAAAATGTTGATCATATTTTTAAAATTAATTTAATACATTTAAATACTTTATAGTACTCATTATTTATCTTAAATTAGTTTAGGATATTAAATATATTTTTACCCTAAATTTTTTATAAATATAAAAAATAGTGGGATATAGTTGGTAAGATGAAATACGTCTTTTTTATAGAAATTGAGGTAAAAATAAAGATAGAAATAGAAATAAATTAGATTAAAAATAATTTTTAAAAATTTATTTGATACGATAGAATTGAGATTTTTTAATAATTTAAAATAAAATAATCTAAAATATTTTTTATAATTTATAAAATATTAAAATTGTCTAAAATTTTTATATAAAATGATTCAAAATATTTTATTTTTATTTCTATCATCTTATTTATCAAATTTTTTACAGAACTAAAATAGTTTAAAATATTATAAATAAAATTAAAAGTAATTACTATTATATTATATCAAATAAGGAATTAGAAAATTATCACTTTCATTTCTATCATACTAAACATGGCACATATGGATCTCAAATTTTATTTATTATTTTGTGATAGTTTATTTTAATCACTTTTACAAAACTCCTCTCATACATTACTTTTATTTCATAAAATAAGTTTCACAATTTTTATAATATAAAAAATAAAGAATATTTTGTTAAACATTTTAAAATATTTTTATGAATTGCAATTTATCCTGAAAAATTAAAATTATTAATTTATCCTCATAATGTAATTAGCGATTCACATTCAGCTTTAGTGGTAACTTGTATATAAGAATTTTACTCTAATCATCATATCAGTTCAGCCTCTATTTGCTCCATTAAAATCAGTTCGTCTTATTATCATGCCAGTAACTTATATATAAAGAGAAAAAAAATTGCCCCCATCTTGAAAAATGAAATGACATTTCCTGTTGTTGCCGAGTATCTGCTCTTTCTGGCTTCGAGCTGTGTTAAACCTGTGGTTTTGTATATGATTTGAGATGAGATTCAAGTTTTGACTGGTTTTTAAAACAAACTTGTGGTTAAAGCTTTATGTTTTAGTTGTTTTGTTATATTCCTCTCCTTTTTAATATAATATATACTATAAATTAAATTTTATATTAAAGATCATATAACTACTTTTTTTTTACCTATTTTTCTTCCCTGAGTGTTGTTTGTTTTGATGCTGTATACTTGAATCTCATTAGACTTCATTTCAGTGGGTTGGCTGGTATGACCTTTTTTATGTAACATTGTATCTTTTATAATAATAAAATTGTCTTTTTATTAAAAAAGAAATGACATTTCCTAATAAATGATATGCCATTGCTCGCAAATTAATTTTAGCATAATGTGATATTAGTATCAAGAAAATAAACCTTACAAGGTAAATTATGCAATTTCAATTTTCTATTCACTGAAAAGTACTAGTATTAAGAAAGCTCTAGTGAGACATGAATTGAGAATGTTACAATCTCAACCTCCCGCGGCTGAATTGAGAAGATTGTGAGAATTTGATAGGGTATTAATGCGAGCCTGGCTTTAACAAGCATCAGTTTATAATATTACTTTATTATTATATCCTAAAAACATAGTTTTTGAAGGGATTAAACCTAAATGGGGTTTGTCCCTTCATATGGCAGTATCGGAAAATTTACACGTTATAAGGTACAACTGCTGATACGAATTTCCAGCTAATAACAAATACAAAACTGATATATAGGACAAAGCATTCTATGATCTGCATGTCGTGTTCAGGAAAGTTCAGCTTCTTGAGTGATTGTTCTTCGCCTCTGAGTCAAGTTTGTGGTTGAATATTCACTGTCACCATCAGAAGATCCAACACTTGAGACGGACGAGCTCTCGCTGATTGAGCTTGTTTTTGGATTGGGTCTTGGCGTTTGATCTCTGAATACCTGAGAAGTAGCAGTAGGGTTTTGAGTTTCTGTTCCTCCAGATGCTGCTGCGTGTCCCTGAGCTTCTTCAGCAAGACGTTTCAGAAGGTTCATGATTGTAGGAAGAAACTTGGATGAAATAGACAGTAGTCCAGGCAGCTGCAACAAAATAAACAAGTCACGATGATTTCAACCCAAATCATATGAGAAGAACAAGATGCGACCTGAATTAAACAGTAAGAGTAAGAGCACAAAGCCCTTTGGTACTTGGGTTCTAAATGTATGAACTAATTAAGAAATTAATTTTCATCTTAAACGGAAAAAATTAATCCACTTTATCTCTCGTATTTATCATTTCTCCTAAGCTAATTAAACTAATTTATAAATTGATATATAATATTATATAGGAATATTTTAAAAAAATCAAGTCTCATTTATTATAATTAACTAATTTGTCTTTCTTAATTTAGCTTTTATTACATTTCTTACTCGAATTAGTTAAGTAACTTTTATATTAAAGATTAGAAGAGTAATTTCTAAGTCATTCACTTGCTAGTTGGCAGGGGGCCAAAAAACGAATACACTGCATCCAACTGGTGAGGAAGTTATTTAAAACAAATGTCACTTGTACTCACAGCACCATGTCGAAACTCTCCTGCAACGTCCATCTGCACCCATAAGGCCTTTCCAAGTAGATAACCGACAAAAATTATCATCAGGTAGAAAGGATTTCTGTTTCAGATAGGAAAGTCAGTGAATATAATCATGACGTTCAAAAAAAGTTAACCTCGAAAAACATTCTGCAAAGTGATATTTACTTTAGAAGAAGCATAAATTCGTTAAAACCAAGCACAATCATAGCCAGTATAGCCCATGGTGGTGGTAGCCAATTGTTACTCTGCTTGTAGGCCTCCTGAACTCACAGACAAGAAATTTAAACAAAATGAATAAAAAATTCGTTATTACGCCTGGATTACTATCTAAGTAAAGAGAGAAAAGAATGGCGACTAATAGTTGTTGGCAGCAAATAATGAAATCAGAAAAATTGAATCCCATTCCAAACTTGAAATGGATAAGAATCAAATTTTGCATCTGAAAATTCAACCCCAATTTCATGGATACATCTTGTGCCTCGCCAAAACAAATATGCAAGAATACGCATGCATAAAGTTCACCTACACAGATTGAAGCCCACACCCCACAGCCCCAAAAAATTCACGGTGTATGTAATCATAAACGTCATAGACCATGATTTCAAAACAATTACATGCCAGCAACCGGTAAACTGAACTTTTCAGAAATTATTGGCAAAACGATTTTTTCTGGCATCGCAGATAGAATTCCATTGTAAAAAAAAAAACGGACAGGAGTACAATCTAAAGATTTACCTGCGCTGCAATAGCTTGGGTGACTGTATACTCAGTTTCTGTCTGGAACTGTCTCCACAAAGACTTGCACTGCACTGGAGTAATGAGTGTATCCCTTGGGGAAACCTATATTTGTAATAAATTAACATTTAATAATTTTTAGTTCATAATGTCAAGGAAAATCACTTGTATGCACTATATATTCTACCTCCTCCCATGAACTAGCAGCCAGTGGGTCTGCAGAAGCTTCTCTACTTTTATTTTGTGAGGATGTAACAGCAACAGTTCCATCCAGGAGAGATGAATGAAGCACATTTTCTATCCGATCTGGCTTCTCATCCAATCGTATGGCAGCTATATCTGATAGAAGTTTGAGGGACTGATACATGACCCGAGAATATATTTGTTCAGTTTTAAACCAATAACTTCGAAAAAATTCAAAAGTGTACGCAAACAAGTGAAATTAGCATTTAATAACACTTCATTACCGCAGAACGGGCATCTTTTGTGATCGCTCTAATATCTTCCTTCCCAGTCCAAACCCTCGGGAGGGAGTCATTGTCATGACTGAAAACTGTAGAGAACCTGAAGATAGTAGCAAAAACAGTAAGCCTAAAACTACAACCAAAGAAAGAAGGGGAAAAATGATCCAAAACAGTTCTTATCCTAGGCAGAAGCGCTACTTTTAAGATATAGCTCTACCTATCTTTCATGCGAATCAAAATCTTTCCAGCTTCTTCTCTTGCTTTATTCTCTACCACTTTTCTTGCATAGTCCCTCAAGTTATGTTCCATTCTACCAACTGATTCTTGATCCAATTCAAAACCATTAATAGCAGCTAAAAATTCTGATATAGCAGCTTCAGTCTCACGTTTCAAAAGTTTTCTAATTGAAGGCCAGGTGTCCCTTCCACTTGCTTCCAAGAGGGACTCCACAGGCTCAGCCAAGGCTTTATCTAGTTGTTTCTGGAAGATATACATATCTTTTAGTGGTTGATGAGTTGATATTACAGGCACCACTTAAAAATCACTGGGCACAAACAATTCATTTCCGTTTTAGTAACAGCAATAGGTATTACCTCATAATGAGTCATGATCTCTGACATTTTTTCATTTTGCACAGACACAGCATGTGTATCCATGTCTCGACAAAGCTTATCACGCACTTTTGAAGCATCCCAATTAGCCTGCTCTACAGCAGCATCTGAAAAGAAGTAACATGTTAATTTCCAAAAAAAACAAAAGTATACAAATATCTTCCTTTCCATTTAATTTTCACCATGTAATATATAGATCTCACATTTAGAACAAATATTTTTCCATCACTATGATATATGAAACTGAATCCTCAGAAGAACATATTCTCTCTAGTTTTCCTCTTTCTTTAACCATAAAAACCTCCATTTAAATTGATGGTTGAAAGTAATATGACGCGTGCTTGATAGATTCTGACTATTGGGTCTCAATACAGGGTAACTCGGGGCTTTGGACATGTATACTCATATAAAATCAGATCTAATCCCACAATGGTAGTCATTTCATGAAAATTAAACTAGCAAGGGTAAGAATTACAGGCAGAAATATAAGTAGAGAAGCAAGAACAGACACTGTTATGCAATTGTGATAAAAGAAGACGCTCAGTTAGGAGCTAGTTAATGAAAATTAGTGAGTCCTTAAAATCTATAAATAAAGGGGCTGGGTAGTTTGTAACCAAGTGTGTGATGAGTTGAACGAACCCGTGCTTCTCTAATTCTCTCTCTCTCTTCATCTCTACCTCCGTTTACCTATCTTTCTCTCCTATTATCTCTCTTTTAAATTACAAATACACATCAGACACCCAAATGGTCAACTCATCAGAAAACGTATCCATAGACAAATACAGGGAAACGTATCTACTAAGAAGAAAAATTCTGTCTGACACTACCTGCAGAGCCTAGGTCAAACTCAAGCATGCTAGAATGAATCCCAGAACGAACAGATGCAGCAAATCCTTCTCCATTCTTTAGTGACTGCTTCAATTTAGTCTTGAAATTTTCAAGAGCTTTAGCACGTAGATGCCCCAGCATTGTTGTATAAACAGGGAACACATACTGAAAAGTTTTACACCAAAAGGGAGCATGTTAAACTCAAAGATATATAAAGTAAAATAATGAAAGGAATTATTTTTTCAATTGATGCACAAAGATATATGCATCAAAACAGTATCGCTCAAATTGCAGTTGATACAAATCTTAGAAAGCCACTCGCCAGTTCATAAATTGATGAGTTCTATAGAATAGAATTAGAGTTTGGAGGGTAACTAAGCTTAATGAGGTCTGGCCCAAAAACAGGTCTCTACAGATTTAAGAATCAGTGATAGAGCCTTAAATATGCGTGCAGAAGGAGGGAAATCGAAAGCCAGGCTTACACATTTTAATTACACAATTTTTTTAACCCAAAAGATTCGACATCATATAAAAGTAAAACTCCTCAAAACAAAAGTAGACACATAAATAAGGATGAAGGTATTCAAAAAACTTAAAAGTCACTCAAAACCCAACTATTGGAACGTTGATCTAAATAATTGCCAAGTACATTTTCCATTGAATCAAAATAATATTGGCCAGTTCACTTGACTTGGGACTACCAAAGACGTTTGAGTTGATGTCTAAAGCCCTTCACTATTGCAAAAAAAAAACACCTTCAGCCCAAAAATAGTAAAAAGGTAAATTTAGTAATAAAGCCATATTATGATTTTGGAAGAACATGCAGTCTTACATCCAATGCCTTTGACTCCAATTGCTTACGTTTTGCATTTCTCACGCCTTCATCAAAGTATATTGCCTCCATATCATATCTGGTGAAAATATAGCATTATTACAAAAATGAAGCAGAACTCAAAAATTTAGAACAACCAAATAATTTCAGAACAAAGTATAACTATGCCACCACCAACAAATATTGTTGCAATGAGTTACATGCAAATTAACTTCAAAGGACAAAAAGAACAAAGAACCATCAGTCAATCTGCTAGGTTAAATACTTCTTGAGAGGTGTAAATTCAAATCTAAGTTTTTCTAACCAACTGCAAAGGCCATAGTCATTCCTAACTATATAATGGAACTATGTAAATCTCCTGTATAGTTCAAATTGCTTCTCAGTTTTATTTATTACTTTGGCACTGCTCCAAAGACACAACTATAATGGTTGTATACAAGTTAATTGAACTCAAATCACATAGCATGTCATATATATGCTTGACTAAAACCATATTATGGATTAAAAACTAGAATTTACAAGCAACTGGAGCTTACTGAGAAAGGTAGGTATCTATAATTGAGCTCAGCTTTTTGCCAAAACCTTGCACTGGACCTAATTGAACAGCTTCTTCCAATGCCAACCAACCCTGAGTAAAATCCAATTTGTCAAGGACTTAATTTCAAATGTAATTTATGCGCCTAAGAATAGTGAGATATAGAAAGAGCACCTCATCAGAGAGCAAGTGGTTAAGCTTTTCATTTGCAATCTCTTCGCAGCGGACAGTGGCAACCATTACCTGTGAAATTAATTAGCAAACTTTAAAGAACACCGAACTTTTTTATCCATCCCAACAATAAGATTATAAGGGACCTTGTGAGCAGGAAGATCAAGATCCTTGTTCTCTCGGATGATTTTCCAAATCTGCTGCGCACTAAAAGAAAATCCAGAAGCAGGCACAACATTGCGTCGATCACCAGCAAGGCCTCCAGGAGATATAGAGTGGTAGAACCGCTGCCTTAATTCAGCAACCTGTATGAAGAGTAAGGATATAATCTACACAATATCCAAGCTGAAGAAAAGAACAATAAACAAATTCGAACACAGAACATCTAAAAATTCGTTATTATAGATATCTATATGCAGGAAATCATCAACAAGAAAAACCCAAGGCAGGGTCTGACATTGACACAGAAGATGAAGCATAGGGAGAAGCCAGGCCTAAATGCATAATTAAAATTGATGCAATAGTTCCATAGGAGGGTACCTCCTCCTTAAATTTCTCCTCCTTGTCTTCATAGCTTGATAAAGCAGTGACCTCCACCTTTATTACATTAAAAAAAAAATTAATATCCAATCATAAGATATAGCTTTGTTTTGAGAAATAAAATGAGCCACAACAAAGACACAATGAACATGGAGATAGATCTCATCTTACATTAAAAAACTCACTAAGAGGAGTATCTTTATGTGCTTCAGGCTTCCGAACTGTATCCCATATCTGAGGATTTTGTATTGCTTATAAAATGCTTCTGAGGAAGAGAAAACAAAAAAATGAAAAATTCTCAAATGAGAAGGAAATAATGTGTCACCTTTTGGATATCTTCTCTTAAAATAGGCTCCAGATTTTCCAATGGGGTCTGCATGGTAACCAGTGAGTCAGAATGGTAGGCATAAAATAACATAAAGGGTACACTTTCGAGAAAGGATTGTGTTGCAGACCCTTGTTTTGTCACGTATAACAAAAAGCAACGTTGTCTTGCGGGGACAGAATAAACGCATCATGACCTACATATAAAAGACTAAAATGTGAAACTCAAATAATAAATATCAACCACAGAAAGTTATACGGCTGTAAACAACCTGAAAGACAGTTTTCAGAAGAGGTTTGTTGGCTGCGTGTTCTCGACCAATATCATGACACCACCTGTGGATAAAATGAAATCTTCAAGAAACATCCAAAATGAATTTAAGCATGCGTGACTTGTAAGATCCAATAACCATTGGACCAGAACTCTTTTAGCATTTGGTTAAATCTGACAGTTGATTGGAATAAACAAAAAAGGATATGAAAAGACTGCTATGTGCATGTCCTTGTGTTTTTGTAATCATTAAACTTCCAGACAACCTTTGTGGTCCTTTACTCCCACATTGTTCATCCAGAAAAGAACTACTTTAATATTCCAACTTCTACTCACTAAAATGCAATGCCAATAGTCTTAAAGTTTCATTTTTGAGGTAGATAGGTTATAAACAACATGGTTTAGGAAGGAACAGACATGACATAAAACAAGAAATTAGAAAGGACATTAATAATCATACCAATCTGTCACAATACGGACAGAATGTATTAAGAGTTCGTAGTGCATATACACCAACAGTCTTACAACACAATAGTGCAGAAGCTATTTGATTCCTCAAGAAATATGCACAAACAAGTCGGGTGAGCATAGTTTTGCAAACAAACTTTACGAGTATCTAACAACAACCATCGCCTAGCTTTCAAGACCAACTTTGGATCCAGCCCCATTCAATTAATACAAAGCATCCCATCTAGGCTAAGAAACTTACATGTTTATCAGAACAACATCTGCTATTGCCAAAGCAAACAGAGCACTCTGTTTCTCGAAGGTCGTATCATCCTGAGAGTTATATTTAAAACAAACAAGAATGTAAGTTCTGTCCCCCCACACACACACACAACAGGACCAACCAAGCAGAAAAAATGTGTACCCTGACTGCCAACGAATTCATGCAAACACATTAACGCGCATGTAGTAAAGCAACTAGGGCATGACCTTAAAGGGGACTAATAGCATATAATTCAGAATTTCAACAAATATTATAAAGAATTGAAAACTAATCATGTGATAAATTGCCACTGCCTAGAAGCACTTGTGTGAGTGACAAAATATTAATTTAAAAATAAATCAGGAGTGGGAGAAATGATAACTTCCTATGTCTAAGTGATAATTATTCTATCTTCATATGTCTGACTATAGATAAACGCAAAGGAAACATGGCAATTATTTTTCTCGGAAAGAAAACAAAATCAGAAGATTCCTACTAAATCGCCAAATTGTTGTCCTGATATACAGGATGTATAAATAAACACAATTCAATGAGAGGGAAAAAAAAGAAGAGGAAAAGCAAGAACTTCAAAACTTAAATTTATTACCTCACCCCTCTCCCGTCCATCAGTACCCTCTAAATCCATGGCAATTGTGCATGGATCAATGCCGACACACTTAGCTATCCAAATGCCCTTTGTTGTTTGAGACCTGCAAATGCCCAATATGTTGTTAAGACTGTCTTAAGGTCGTAAACTTCAATACAATATGGAAACTAAAATTAATGAGCTGCATGAATGATAAACTCTTTCATATTCTATTTTCTTTTCGTACTCCTAATTTTCCCCCTTTTCCTAATTCATTAATCGTCTTAAAAAAACCAACCTTCCTCTGTATGCATCCATCTCCCTAAAACTCGTGCGAAAAAGATGATTCAGTAAGGTGCTTTTTCCTGAACAGAAGAGTAATAAAAGTAAGAGATTAGATCTAACATGTAATATGAAAAATCAAACTTAATAAACTGTGTGGTGTAGACTGTTACTATGTCCATTTCTTTGCCCTCCCATATCAGTTTCAATATTCATCTTACATTCCATTGATTGTAATTAATTATACATATACATAGTATCAACAAATTTCGGAACCAATATTACTTTAACCGGTCAGTGACATCAATAAACTTCAACACCATCTCAAATTCTTGAAACGGCTTTGGTTCATATAGTGATGATTCGTCAGTTGAATCGCCAACTTCAACCAACATTTCCTGACTTCAACAACTAAACAGTGCCTTCCACAAACCACCACCACCATTAAAAGAAAAAAAAATAAAGGGGGCCTGAAGAAGCAAAAAAAAACTCAATAAATATTAGACCAAAAAGCTCTTTAGAGCGTATGTCTGTTCTACAGCTGGCCCATCTCTATAAAGTAAGACAGACTTTAGCAACCAGCCAACCGCCAAAGTAAGAAGTGCCTCGGAGATTTGACAAGATGGTTCTATCCGGATCTCCATATTACAATTCGGGCAAACAATAGATTAGGTTCTCCACAGATTGAAAGATTGGGTAAAGTAACTAAGCTAGAACAGTGCCAGCTATTGTTAAAAAATTTACAGATATTCGCAGAAGAAAGACAAAGAAAACATATAACCAGGAGAGGAAGCTTAAAGCCGTTAATTCAAGCTCATCATGATTCTAGAATCCAACTCAAATCACCTGAGAGAATTAACTCTATTGAGCTAAATCTAAATGACCAGTATTCAATTTCGAAGTTCACGAACTTAGCCACTTACCACTACTCTGAGGACCCATAATAGCGACTACCGCATAGGAAAGGCCACAGTCGGCGATCTTCGCTTTCTTCATGAAAGCGTCCAGCCCAGCAACATTGAACACGCCGTCGCCATCAATGAGTTGGGTAGCGCAACAATCTTCCTCCCCCATGGTTCACTGTGCACAGCAAGGGAAAATCGACTTGGGCGAATTAAAAACAGTGAGGAACCAAGTGAAATTAGAAGAATCAGAGCAAAACGAAAGACTTGATCAACCTCAGTTCAGCAACCGGAGTCACCTTTTATTATGCTGTGAGATGAAGATTTCTTCGCCTTGGGAGATTCTTTTCTACAGTGTAGGAGAAGGAACCGGATGCACTACAAGAGTAGAGAGAGAGAGAGAAATACACGAGTCGTGATATGTCTTCTCTCTGAAGAAGTAGGTTGGAATTTGGAACTCGAACGGATGACTTGGTTTCGGAACTTGAGAACTTGTTTAGACCTTTATTTTAATTGATTAAATGTTTTCAGTCAATTAATTGAAATTTTGATTGAATTGTCTATTTTTCTTATTTTAATATTAAACAAATAGGATATTAAATACAAGAAAAAAAATTATATGATCATTTTAGATATTTCTAAAATTATAAATTTTGATTGTTAAGTGCTGTAACCATTACACTCTTACTATTTACTTATTCAGCCAGCAAGTGATTAGAAATCTAAATTTTGAGTGTGTGTATGTGTGTTACACATAATATTGATATTGATTCCCTAATCTAAGAATTTGTTTTTAGCTTAGTTAAAATAAATAAATCAGGCCATAATAAAGTTGACTAAATAAGTTATGATTACCTTTTACTGCTATTTTGTGTACAATTTGGCTTAGTTTGCTAATTTTCTTTGTTTGGGCCTTTTGGGTCCTTTTCATTTTTTTAATTCTATACATAACATTGATTTCGTCCTAATTTAAAAAATTAAAATTAACTTTTTATTAATAAATAACAACAATACCACTAACAAGTCTTATTAATATTGTGTCAGTTTGAAACCCCTAAATTAAGATTTTTAGAGTTTTTAATTTAAATTTTAATTTAAAAAAATTTAAAATAAATTATCATGACTTTTAAACTAAATTATTATTTAAAAATATAATTTTAGATAGCTACTGAAACTAGTTTATAGAATAGTAAAATAATTTATAAATTATTTAAATATTATTTTACTCTTTACACTCTCTCCCCTCTCTTTTATCTCCCATCTATTTTCTTTTTTCCACCATCTTTTCTATTTTTAATAAAATCATATATTTATGTTAATTTTTTAATTACAAAAATATTTCTAATAATAATTATCTAATAATTTATTTATTTATAATTATTTTTTCTATAATTTTTTTTAAAAAACTATTTTTTAAAAGATATCTAAAAATATTTTTTTTAAACTATTTTCAAAACTCTTATAGATGATATTATCAAAATTTTGTTTCTCTTTTCTAATAGCATCATTGTTCGTTGTAGGGCTGTGCATAAAGCCTACAGCCTGATATGCCCACCTGAATTAGCAATAAAAATGCCCTGCCCAACCCGATAAATATAGGGTAGAGCTGGGCATCGGGCTGTAAAATACAGCCCATGCATTTTTCGAGTTGAGCACTGGGCATGGGGGCTGCTCTGCCCTGCCCTACCCATGAACACCCTTTCTTTTATTTTTTTTCTCTATCTTAAAATAAAGAATATGATAGCTACTGGTGACTAGAAGGTCATTTTAAAAATATGAGTAGTTAAGTATGTAAATTGTATATTTTAGTATTTATAATTATACTAATATTTTCTTATTTTTTAACTTTGTTAATTATCATATAATTACATTACAAATTATAATTATTTATTTTATTTTTTAAATACTTTATCTTTGTCAATATTTGGGAGATTGATACAAAGTTACAATTACAAACTATTTAGACTTTAACGTTTATTTTTTATATATAATAGATCTTAAGATTTTAATTATTATCTTTATTGCCTTATTCTTAGTGAATTAATAATATTATTTAACTCTTGAATATACATAAATATTGTATTATTTTAGAAGTTTATAATTGTAATTTTTTTCACAACATGAATATGGTATCACAATTTGAGCATGCCCAATCCGCTCATACCTAACCCAAAATTGTTAGGACTTTTACCAGGTAAGGCCGGGTATCGGATTGTAAAATGTTTCCCATGCTTTTTTTAGATAGAGCACCCGATAGAGGGACTGCTCTGCTCAATCCTGCTCATACATACCCCTAATTCGTTGATATGATAATAGATTCTCTTGTCAAAAGGTATTGCTATTTCCCAATAAATTTAAATAGTGAAAGACTTATTAATTTATTAATTTTTAATTAGCATTTTTTCATAATTTTTTATTTTATATATCTTTTTAAAATAAATAAAAATAAACTATTTTTATTTAAAAAAGCTTAGTATAAACTAACAAATGACTGACTCTTAAATCTTAAGATTTTCAATGGCCGAGGATAAATTGGTAGCTAACGTCTTCACGGTACTAATTTGCCTGGTTTTACGGGGATTGTAGAATATTAAATCACTCCATGTTAAAAAAGAAAATAAAATTTAATTTTTTTAGTTGTAATCAGTTTTGCAATTTTATTTTAAGTACTCATTATGCTTGTAACAATGATGAGCGAAATTGCCTGCCACCAAAATTTTCAGCGCATTATTTTTATATTGCAGCTATTGCGTGGGGATGATACGTGGGGATGAAATGATTCAAAATATTAAATATATTTATTATGTTCAATAAAATTGTTTCGTTATAATTAATTTGGATAATAGTTTCTCTATCCCTATTTACATGTTCTAATTTGAATTTTCATTTTGTTTCTAAATATATATTTTGCTCTAAATATTAAGATATAATTATTATTTATTTTCAATATATAGAGGATAAAATTGGAAAAGAAAAAATAATTCTTATATATAGTATATAAATTTTGCTTTCTTTTAATTTGTATATTTTAATACTATGAGAACAATTAAATTGAAAATAACAAATAAATTCATATTTTATTTAATACAACTTGAACACAACATAAATATATGAATAGTACCTCATTAAAGCAACTAGCTATTAATAATTTATTATAACTAAATATAATTTTTTAAAATAAAATCATATTTCATCCCTATTAATTAATCTAAATTATTCAACTAACTATTATATAAGTTATAAATATTTAATTTTTTAACTTGCTTAACTTATTGTGAACTAGGAGTAATTTTTAAAATACAATGGATAAAGAGCAAAATCTTACCAATCTTGTTTAGCCTGAAAAATTGGTAACAAACCTCCAACTGGTGTTTTAGCGTAAAACTAGTATTTGAACTTGCATAAACCGCCCATCAGCTTGGCTAAGAAATACAAGTTTTCTTATTGACTGTTCATGAAAAAGCGGGGCTAAGAAATAGAATAAATACAAGTTTCTGGTCGGTAGGTCATATCGACTGTTCATGAAAAAGCGGGACGGGACGAGGTCATGGTCGGTCACTTTTCCGGGCCGGGATCGATAAGTGGAAGCCATAAAAAATATATCTTTCTCTTCGAACCTCAGATCAAGAGGAAGGGTAGCTTGTCAAGCTGGCGCATGCCGCTAAACAGCTCTAAATGCGGAGGGTTCAGAGATCGACTCTTCTAGCACTATGCTAGAGCACTCAATAGGTTGTTTGCCTGTGACTGGCGTTTTTATTCCGGTGAGGTTGTTCGTTCAGTATAGCCCAGTGGGAAGGCATCGAATTTTGGTAGCGGCCACCCTTCTTCCACCTTACTCCTGGCTTTGGAAGAGGCGATACTAGTTATCAGGTCAGAAAGAGGCAACAAGAATATTTCTAGTGGAACACTTTCATAGTTCCCTAATAGACCAAGGGATAAGTAATTCAACTCGTACATAGAATAAGAACTTCTGGGCAAAAAGAAAAATCAAATAATGGTCATTTACTCATGATCATTCATTGACATAAAAAAACCCAGTACCATTAGATAATGAAACGATAGAAATATTACAAATATAAAGACATGATCAAAAGCCATGAACACTCAATTTCCTCGTCAAGAGATGAAACCAACCCACAAAGGCACTGGTATTAGATAATTGGCCTGATCACTAATCTCCCTTCTTTCTAAAAGAGCATCCTTCTGTCAACCGAGCTCGGCCACCAGTAGGCTGGCACAACACGGTCTGGCAATTCCCGCAAACAACAACTGTTTGCGAGTGGCTAAATACGGTGGTTCTGCAGGCATAAAATGTTCTAGCTTTAAGAACAAATGTTCAAATCAAGACTTTCTATTTTCTGGCACTTGCAAAAAGCAAATTAACATAGTCTGAGCAACTTACATATTGAAGCAACCTTGACATTTGACATCCTAAGTAAATTCAAAATATACCATCAAAATAAAAAAAAATAAAAAAAGCGACGATAACTAGAAAGAACAGTAATAAATCTCCATAACTAACCATTGTATTTAACGAAAAAAGTAAGCTGCAAACAGCAAGATATATGTTGTCTAAATGTAATTTGATAAACAGCATCAAACCTAAATAAAGTAACTCCTTATTCAAATAATTTGTAATTAATAGACGAAGGAAACAATTACCATGAAGAACGAATTTGGAGACTGAACAAGACGTTTAAGCTTGTGCTTCCTCTTTTCGATCTCGACCGGAGGATTCAGTAAATCGATATCGTTCTGAAGAACCTGAAAACCGCGATGATCATATTAGAATCGCACAGATGAAAACAGAAAGTCCACCCAATTCTAGAGAAAAAGCAAGAAGGCTCACCATTGTTGATCTTTAGACAAATATCGCAAGCCGCAGAAAACTGAGGAGCGGAATGCAAGGCTGCGACTGCTATAGTGGCGGTAGCTAATGCAGAAGCATTTATTCGGCCAATGGAAATCATTATAAAGGAGAATGAAAATTGACGATGGCCGTTGGATCGTCTTGATAACTTAGATCTCAGCCGCACGTCTGGACGTCTATGGTTCCCATCGTCTAGGGCAACACTACTACCAGATGTATTGACGTTTTTGTCCCTTACGGAGAAATCAAATTAGGTCTCATTATCTCGTCTCAAATTTATTACCTCTAGCGTGAGTTAGACATGTTATTAAATATAAAATTATAGTCTATTTTATATTTATAATTATTTATTAATTTTTTTTAAAATTAATTTATTTAACTTATAATATTTAAAATATATATCATATTTTTTATAATTAATTTAATTTATTTAGTATATTTAAATTAGCTAATTAAATGTTATATTAAGATCTAAATAAGTATTATTTATGTATTTATTCTTCAATTCCTTTTTTATCTTTATCTTTTAAATTTTGTTCTTAAATATATATTCTATTCTAAATTTTAAGATATTATTATTTATTCTCAATAATCCTCCTATTAAATGGGTGGCAAAATTAAGAAAACAATTTTTATATAGTATATGAGGTTTTCCTTCTTAGTCTACCTGTTATTCCTTGCAAGCAAAACAAAGGAAGTACATATATGCGTGTGTGTGTGTATATACATCCAGTATAAAATCAATAATAAATTATATAATTTATAATTCATGGACTAATTCATAATTTAGTTTTCATATAACATACTAAACACACCAAGAGTTATGATTATTAACAACTACTCACACCACATAGCATGGTTTCTTATATTGAGACTTATTTTAAAGGTTTTGAAAAATAATATTTTTTAAGTTTTAAATATAAAATTGATAGTATAAATTATATTATAAATTAAATTTTATATTAAACATCGAAAGAATATTAAATTAAAAGCGTTTCATTAAGCATTGTGACTGCTTTTTAAAAAAGAAGAACAGGAAACAAAACTACAAATTTCAGTCAGATGAATTTACATATCTAAATATATATATATATATATATATATATATATATATATATAATACACTCATGGAATTAGTACATTAGTTCAGCCTAGATGCTTGGGCTTCTTCCTAATGGGCCTCCACAATTGCAAGGCTAGGCCCAAGATTAATGGGCTCACAGTGTCTAACAAAGGAGCTCAGCACATTTTCCCTTACAAGCAGCTTTCCGGGCGGACCCAAGCGGAGGCGGTGCCGGCGGCGTTGTTGCAGAAGGCCTGAGCTTCTTGCTCGTTGTAAGTGAGGTTGACATCCTCCAGCTTAATCGAGTTGCAAGGATGCTTTGAGCTGCAATCAAATTTCACAGCAACTTGTGACGCTGATGTTCCCCGAATCATTTTGTACTTCACATCCCTAATCTTGACCCCCGAAGCCTGCTCACACAACCAAATTTAGATCTTTAATAACTAAACTTCATTTAAATGCAAGCAATGCCCAGATACCACCAAATGAATAATTATTTTTTATATATATATATATATAAAGAAGCAGGCACTACTTACCGAGAGCTTAAGGTTATTGACAGATAAATGTCATTTAAGGAAGAAGATGGATTGAGAAACTGACCTGACCGGGGCAATTGATGTTATCCGGGCAGTAATTTTGGTCGATTATGATTGGGTTATGCACATTCAGCATCACTATGTTCTGGAAAACGATTCTCCTCACAAATCCATAGCTGGGCCTGCCCCATGACTTTATTCTCACCCCATTTTGAGTCCCTGTCAGGTTAACCGCTTTAACTGTCACTCATTGCACCCCAGGTTCCTCCATCTCCCTTGCTAAACTTCCGATGCTATGCACAAATTAATTCATAAGCCAAAACTCACCTCATCATAATTTGTTTTGTTAATCATCAATCACGTGCTAAATAAATCTGACTTTTACACAGTTCATACCTAATTCCGTGACCTGGTCCACAAGCTACGTGTTCAATCCTAAGGTCTGAGGTGCCTGGTCCGACAGAAACACAGTCGTCGCCGGTGCGAATTTCGGAGTGGAGGATGTTGACGTCGGATGACAACTGAACGTGAATGCCGTCGGTGTTGGGGCTGTTTTCAGGGGCAAACACCTTGACGTCTTTGACTCTAACCTTGCGGCAGCCATTGAAGACTATATGGAACATTTGGCTGTTGAGCGACATCAAGCTCTTAATGTGAATGCTCTTCGAGTTGCTGAATCCCAGGGTCTGCGCGCGTGCACAAATACCATCACTATCGTTGTTACCCTTAATTTATTTGTTATTTTATGTAAAATGTAATGGATGTGGTTGTGTTAAATTTGTGAACATGAACAGTCAGCAACAACACGTCACTAACTAATTCATCAACAAGCCATCTAATATCTAACCAGAATAATCAAACATAAATTTAATGATTAAAGAGTTATTAAAAAAAAAAACAAGGTTGTCGCTTGCCGTTTTAACTTTTAAGTCTATTTTGCCATGAAAAAAGAAACGTGACATTCTGTCAAGTTGAAATATTGCAGGAGAATGAAACCAAGCGTGAGTTTTAATTTCCCTGAAAACTAACCACACACACACATGTTTAGACAGAGTTTTCTGGACCCCGTTTGGATGCCGAGAAAATTGATCATTGAGAGATTAATTAATCTGTTAAACAACCTCTCATTTGCTATTTGCTTCTTCAGCATCCCAAAAGATACCCTACCTGAAAAGACGGAGTTGCCCCTCCCCGAAGCTATATCAACAGGGCAAAATCGTCAAATTATATAGGAGACTCACCGCGGCTCCTCGAGGACAAATTCCGCCGGAGTTCTTGCAATCCCACAGTCGGGCACCTTGACCATCGAGCACTCCGCCGTAGATGGAAACACCTTCAACAAGCTCAAATAGCATCCAGTACTCTCCGTCCATGCCCCGGAAGTCTTCGGAAGGAGCGATGAGCGTGCCGTCGCTGATTATGGAGATGGCGTTGTTGCGGCATTGCCCTCGGAACCGAGGGTGGCCCACCAGGAATTTCCCCTGCGGGACAAAGATGGGGGCGGGATGAGGAGAACCGCATGCCTGAGCCCATGCAGCGAGAAAGGCGTCGGTGGAGCCGAGGTCACCGAAGGGATGGGCTCCAAGACTGACTACATTGAAGGTCGTGAGAGGTTTGGCGGGAAAGGCGAAAGCGAAGGTAAAGAAGAAGGAGAAAAGTTTGTGGCATTTTGAGAAGTGAAGAAGAAGAAGGAGAAGAGAAGGCGAAGGTGGTGGTGGAGAGTGGAAGTCTACTAGAACTCAGAACGGAAGTTTGTAGCATTTATAGCGCAGAGAGGGTGAAGGGGGAGAGAGTGGAGAAGTTATAGTTTTTGTTATCGTTTCATTAATTTAATTTAATTATTACATAAAAGCGAAGGAAAAGCTTCACGGCAGTGCCCTTTGAATGCTCGTCCCATTGATATTATTATTACAAAATTAACATAATCGATTTAATTAAGCCATATATATATATGCAAATAATAAAAAAAAGGAACAATTCGTACAGTTTTGTTTCCGAGGTTTCAGTGACAAGCTTGTTGTCTATCCTTGTTTAGATGACAGTAACTATAATCTCTCTACGTGTTATTTAAAAGCTCACACTCTTTTATTGTAGTGGACGGCTTATATTTTGTTTCCTAAACAAAAATCGAGGCATTTCTCTTTTGCATTGGGCGACTTGTATCGGTACAGCATCTCCTCCTCTTAAATGTTCCATCGTATAATGTAAATACTAAAATGGAATATTTTAAAGTGCGCCGCCCGACTCCAACCCGTTTATAAGTTGGATTCTTTATTATCTGATTGAAGTTCGTCTCCTGAGACTCAATGTTAGTAATTTTTGTAAAATACTAATATAGTTTATTAATAAATAGGGATTGAGTTCAATAGAAATAGAATGGGTTAGTTTTTTATAATATAAAAAATTAAAATTTATATTTATATTAATAAAATTATTTATATTTAATATTTGATAATATTTTAAATATATTTATGTCTAATAAAGAAAGAGAATTTATTCAACCCACGACAAAAAGCATCAGCTGATCAATGTTTCTTCAACCCAAAAAGGCGTGATCTCTGACTTGACAGCCTCAATCCTCTTTATCATGAACAAATCAGGACCTGTTGAATTAATTAAGGAATTGAATCAACATATCCCAACAACATTTGAAATTAACACGATCAACACGTTTCTTTCAACTTTACAGTGATATATGCATGAGCTTCTTCTTCTTCTTTTGATAAAAAGACAAATTTAGTATTATATAAGGTAAAAGGATATATTAAAAAAACATGTCCCATTAGAAAGATCCAGTGAGGCCAAATACAAGTATCCGATATTGAAGGAAACAATAATAAAAGTTGATATAGATGAAAATAAATAATAAATATATTTATATATCATAAGAATATAAGTGTGTGTTAATTTTTTTTATTAGTCAATCTTATAATTTTTTTTAATTATTCTTTAAATTTTAGAGTTAATATTAGTTTTAAGGAAAGATTGATATCTAAAAATATTTATATAAAAAGAAGAAAAAACAATAAAACAACTATAACAAAACAACATAGAACTTTAACGAGATGGCCCAAAAGTCGGTGAAGAGGAAATAAGGCGATTGAGTCAGTGGAAACAAGATGAAGCAAAACGGAAAAAGGAAGGGACGAGGAGAAAGGCGGATGTGGCGGAGAGAGGAAGGGACGGAGTCAGTGGGTGGAACAAAAGCAACGACGGAGAGGACAGACATGACAGAAAAAACAGGGACAAAGGCGGTGGCACAAACAGCCAAAAAAACTGATGATCGACAGAAAAAATACAGAGCAAGGGCTATGGGAAAAAAAACAGAGCAAGGTGAGGGTGAGGAAGACGATTGGAGAAACGAACAAGGTGATGGAAGGACGGATAAAGCGGATAGGTCACCCAAGGAGCCCCATAACAGTGCCAGAGAAGCGCCAAAGTGACGACGCTAACAAGAGAGACGAGCTCTCCCTCGCATGAGCTTCTTCTAATCCTTGATTATACTATCAACATATTATTTTTATTATTTTTTTTTATAAACATAACTATCTTTTTATTAAATATTATCATATTTGAGATATTATCTTAACAATAAATATAAACACTTTATTAATTTATCATAACTAACTCTTTTAACTGGATTAAACCCTTCAGTTTGTACCATCAATAAGCTTTACAATTTTAAGCTGTTAGAGTTCCATGACCATCATTGAGGACCTTGATTGAAAACGGAAGTCCAGATCCAGAGTTCCCAAATTAAGTGGCATTTTCTTGTACATTTACGGACTATTACTCTAGAGAAATAATAACATGAGCAATCTAACAATTTGGCCCAGCTCTGAAAATAATAAACTATTTTTTTATTATCCACTCAATTTATTAAAAATTTATTTTGATTATATATAGATAAACTATTTTTTAATTTATTTTGAAAATGGCGCTTTACAATTTACACACTACTAAAGTCTCTAAACATTGTGGTTACCAAAAAATTGAGATTGATATATCATAGGGTGGTATTGAATGAAATATTAAATCAATATTGATGACGTGTTTAAAGAATGACCATACCGTCAAACCATATAATTTACTATTACATATTTTAGAAAAAATAAATATTTTGTCCTACAAATTTCTTCTTAATTATTGATTTAATTTCTATATTTTGACAAAGAACAAATTGATCCTCATATATTTTTAATTAAAAACAATTCAATTCCTATAACTTAATTTTTAAATAAAAGTAGGTCACTTCTCTTGACTTTTTTATTCATAATAACTAATAGCTCAAACCCTATAATTCTTCCGCTTAAAAATTACAAAAATTGAATTGTTTAAAATTAAAATTTAAAATTTGAATCAATAATTAAAAAAATTTAGATACTAAAATTTATAATTAAAAAATCATTAAAAAATCTCTTATTATATAATTTATTGTTCTAAATATATTTAATCTTTTTAAAAAAATTAGATGTAACTATTTTTTAATTTTTTATAATTTATATTTAGTTATGTATAAAATAGAAGATATGTATACATAATAATAATAATAATAGAAACTATGCTTGTAACAGTATATTTTTTAACCATTTTTCTTATCTTTTATATTTTATTATATAGTAATACTGAAAATATTTTGACCACACAACTCTAAAATCCAAAATGTGGAACATGTTAGATGCCTATGAGTATGACCCTGCAACTACTACAAGTCTATCCTATGCCTCAAAGGCGCGGGTAGTGGGCCACATTTTCTATATGTTCAAATTAATGTTGTTATCTTTAGCTACGTAAGGACTTTTTTTAATAAATAGTTTTATAAGTTTATTATAAATAATTTGTTTTTTGGTTAAAAAAAGAAAAGAGAAATAAGTGCCACCGAAGCTCGCATAGGGGGAGTTAGAGTTTTGTTGTTTAATGCCTTCTAAGGTAGTACTAAAATATTAAATAGTGATTAAAATTTAAAATTAATTGACAGCAAATTATATATCCAATTATTGAAAAACACTTGTAAAGCACTCCATCCATTTCATATCGTAACATCCCTTTGTAACGTAATCATGTGAGAGTTTATTAGGCCATTTACAGATTTTTACATGTAATTAATATCTTTATATATATATATATATATATACACATTTAGGATTATTACATAACAAAGACAAATTTAAAAAATTCTAACCATCCACATCTTTTTGTTCATATACGATACCTTCCAGAATGAAACTAGAGAGCATAACATAGTATTATATAGTACTCCAATGTTAGATTAATTATTACCTAATTATAAAATATTTTGATATCTCCAAAAAAATCTTATATATTATTATATTATGTATTAATTTATAAATTAAATAAATTAATTTTAAAAAATTACTATTATAAAAAATAGAATAGAATAAAATCTTATATTTAAAATAGAAATTAATATTTTAAATAATTCGTATATTTGAGATTTGAGATGTATATATTTATAAAAATAATAGATACAATATTTTTTAGAAATTCACATATTCAACATATTTTTTTTCCCATTTTTCACTCAATTACACGCAGGACTCATACCCTTACCCTTACACTTGACATTTAAAAAATGTGTTTAATAGTATTTGGACTGAATATACATGTCTTATTATAATACTATCTCTATTCAATAATCTAATATATATTTAATTAATTTAAATAAATTAAAAAATTATTTAAATTAATTATTTATAATAATTATATATTAATTTTTATAAAATATCATTTCAGTTATATGCATTTAAACTCCCCTCAATAAAAAATATCTTTAATGTGTATAATTATATAGGAATATTTTAAAAAAATTATAATATTAAAAAATAAAATATATTTAAATATTATATTTATGATTAAATTTTTTTTATTTAATTCTTATAATTAAAAATAAAAAGTATAAGATACACGAAATTTATGTATATATTATATTATAGATTATAATTATAATAAGCAGCCCCACCTAGGGTATTTTTTTATTATTATAAAATTTTTTAAAAAATAATTAGATTTATTTATAATTTAAAAATAGAATGAACTTTTTTTTTTAAATAATATTAATATTAAATAGAGTGTTTATTAATTTTAAAAATAAGTTTAAATATTTAGAGGCATTTTGCTTCTGTAGTTGCACTCACGTCGGTAATTAATAATGGAGGCCCATACGAAAATGATGGCTTATGCAATGTGAAAGCGATGTGGTGCCATTTGCCGATAATTTCGTCAAAAGATGCCCAAAACTTTGATTTCTTGTCTCTCGCGTCTCTCCAACAGTGCTGACGCCACTCGCAACGCAAGCAAAACCCAGCTGGGGTCGCTGATGCCATCTCTTTCGTCACCAAAACGACTTCATCTATTCACGACGCACCCCCTTTACGCCTCTCTCTCTCTCTCTGCCTCTGATTTCTGTTCCTCTGAAAACGAAATACGAAGCTTCCGACATGATGTTTTCATTGCTCTGTGGCCTTTGACACAGCCTGGTGCTTTTATCGTGACTCTTATGCTCTGATCCTCTGCTACACCTTTTCTTTCTTCTGGGAAACTTCCCCAGAATCTCTGTGCTCGAGAGTCTCTGATTCCAATCTTGTACTTTGATCCATCTGGCTTTTTTCCTTTCTTAGAAATTTCTGGGTCGTTACAGTTTATGGCGTTTTGCATGGATCTGATGGAACCGGTCAGGAGTCTGGTTGGTGTATCTTCAGCGCGTGTTTGACATGAGAAGGCTCAAGAATGAGAATTGAGAGATTCAAGGTGGAAGTTTTTGTATATCTGGTTGGTCCCCTTTTGGCATTAGAAGCTGGGATTTGTTGATTGATAAGTGTTTCCAATGAGTCGGCGCCATGTATTTTTCTCCAATAGGATTTTGCGGCTGAAATTTTTCTCAGATTAGCTTTTTTCTTTTATGAAAATCTGTAATTTCTGTTTATACTGCTCTTTGTCACCTTCCAATTTTAGATTGCTTTTTGTTCTTGGTCTTTGCTGGTAAAGTCAAGAGTACCTTAATCCCATTTTTTAGTGATTAAAAACTTTTTGGGAATCTAACAGGAAACTGTAAGAGCACCATGAAGTCAGATGTTATGTGAGCCATGATTTCCACACATATGTTCTAGGTTTACTTAAGTTCTCGAGTTGATTGATGGCGCATTCAGCAGAGCCTGCATCATCTTTAAGCTTTACCTCATCTTCCCATTTATCAAATGGCTCTGTTAGCCACAACATGTGCTCTTCTCACGGCTCTGAACCTGTACCTAACCTTGAAGTGATCAGTTTGAGTAAGCTTAGCTCAAGTTTGGAGCATCTTCTTGTTGATTCGGATATTGATTTTAGTGATGCCGACATCGTTGTTGAAGGAGAAACAGTTGGTGTTCATCGATGTATTCTAGCCTCTAGAAGCAAGTATTTCCACAATTTATTCAAGAAAGATAAAGGATCTTCACAGAAAGAAGGAAAATTTAAGTATTGCATGAATGAATTGTTGCCATATGGCAAGGTGGGACTTGAAGCCTTTCGCATAGTCTTGGGCTATATATATACAGGAAAACTCAAGCCCTCTCCAATGGAAGTGTCAACTTGCGTTGATAATGTCTGTGTCCATGACGCTTGTAGACCAGCAATAAATTTTGCTGTGGAGTTGCTGTACGCCTCTTCCATCTTTCAAATACCAGAATTGATATCACTTTTTCAGGTATAGGTTCTATGTAGTGTTATGATGCAGAGAACGCCACTTTGCTCCTAGCACCTAAGTATATGGAAACATTTAGCTTTAACTTGTAAATGGTTTGATGAGGGAGAAGTGTCTCTGTGATGCGTGATATATGTTTTTTCTATTGGTACACGTTTAAACCTTTTCTGCAGTTTCCAAAGGAGATCCCTTTAGCAGATATATTTAGAGTTAGATCGGACTTTAATTTTCTGATATATAATGTTCAATATTGTATTACATGTATCCAGAAATTTGCTTCTCTCAGGCCGATGTCTTTGACTTGTACCTTGCACACATAAGATGCTTTGCTTTTTTGAGATCCTATGTTTGACCAGTGCCTTTTAAAAAATGCAATATTATGGACCTTGGTTGAGGGCCAATACTTGCAGGATATTAATAGCAAACTATTTTGAAATCTCAATTACTTAGTTCCATGTTTGATTAGAATGAATGATCTGATATTAATCTATTTCCTTAAATTCTTGCAGCGTCGCCTCCTTAATTTTGTAGGGAAGGCTTTTGTGGAAGATGTCATTCCAATACTCGCTGTTGCTTTCCATTGTCAATTGAGTCAACTTGTTGCTCAATGTGTTGATAGGGTAGCACGATCAAACCTTGATCAAATCTCAATTGAGAAAGAGATTCCCTTAGAACTTGCAGATAAAGTTAAACTGCTTCGCCGCAACTACCATCAGGATGTTGAAAATAACACCTCTGTAGTTGATGACCTACGTCAGAAGAGAATCACTAGAATACATAAGGCTCTAGACTCAGATGATGTCGAGCTTGTTAAACTGCTTTTAACTGAATCGGAGATAACATTGGATGAAGCCAATGCTCTTCATTATGCTGCAGCCTACTGTGATCCTAAGGTTGTTTCTGAGGTTCTAGGTTTGGGGATGGCTGATGTCAACCTTCGGAATTCCCGTGGCTACACCGTGCTTCACATTGCTGCCATGCGTAAGGAGCCTTCAATTATAGTATCCCTTCTAACAAAGGGGGCTTGTGCATCAGAGGTGACTTTTGATGGTCAGAGTGCTGTTAGCATCTGCAGGAGGTTAACAAGACCAAAGGACTATCATGCAAAAACAGAGCAGGGGAAAGAAACAAACAAAGATCGCATATGCATCGATGTTCTTGAAAGAGAAGTGCGGAGAAATCCAATGGCTGGGGATACAATAATTTCTTCTCATACAATGGCTGATGATCTGAACATGAAGCTACTATATCTTGAGAACAGAGGTGCAATTTCATGGAAATTTAAAGTCTTTTACTCTTTGTTTGTCTTCTGTACATTTTCCTCTGAGGTACAGGGTTTAACCTCCCAGCAATGAACTAGTGTCACTGAAATTGATAGCACTAGGTTATTATCATGAGAGTGAGAGCAGTAAATCCTATCAATTAAATTTTTCATAAACGATCAAAATTAAAGCGCCAAATCATGTGATTGTTTTATGGGGGCCATTTGAGCTTTGAGTGCTATTTTATCTTTAACAATTTGTGCATGACTTAATGGCCAATATTTATTTGCACGCCTATATAATAGCCTATGCCCATTTTATAAGCTGCCTTCACCCACCCTGCCTCCGCTTGTAGAAATTGAAGCTTCGCTGATTCTTTTAGAGGAAAATACTTTATGCAAAATTCCACTGATAAGAGCCCTTATCATGTCATCTTAAGGTCTGTACTTAACCTTGAGAGAACAAACCAGAGGTCTGATTGAGAGAACAAACCAGAGGTCTGACCAACTGAGCTACCAACTTTTGAAATATTTGCTGCATTCTGCCCTGAGTATATGTATTGCTTCTGAAGTGATATGTTATAAGTTAAAATTCTTAATTATTGAGTTGAGAGACCCAATTTGTGGAAGAAAGCAAGTATTTGGACAAGGCATCAAACTAGGAGCCAGTATCAGAACTCTCTCTTTCTGAGGCCCTTGCCACTTGATGCTTCCTATTAAGTTACTTTTATTTGCATTGTTTTCGAATCTTCGATAATGGCTTATTCTTCTATAATGTTTTCTAAGAATTCTACTTGTTCATGCATTGCACTCTTAGACTCTCAAATAATAATTATTGCTACAAATTGCAGTGGCATTTGCGAGACTATTCTTCCCTTCAGAAGCCAAATTAGCTATGGACATTGCACATGCTCAGACAACATCCGAGTTCGCAGGTCTTTCTGCATCAAAAGGTTCAAATGGGAATTTGGTTGATCTAAATGAGACTCCCTTGGCGCAGAATAAAAGACTTCTTGCCAGGATGGAGACCCTTATGAAAACAGGTAATTGAAGTATTAGCATTCTTAATTTTCCCACCTCCTCTAGTTTAAGCTAAGCAAGAATCTGCCTTCATTTCCCCCCTTTCTTTCAACTTACTAATATATGTCAAGTTCATAATATCTGCATGTTTTCATTTATTGGCATCTTGATTTTGGTCAATTTCTATCCTTTGTGAAGTAACCATATGAATGATACTAAAGAAACGGAGAAAACGCTTTGGAAGGTGCGGGGATATATGATTATGCCAAATTATATTTATAATAGGAAAATGAATATATAGCAAATGAAATGAGCATTGTTGTACTAAAGAATATACTGGCCTACCGTTTACCCCTATTTCTCACATGTTTAAACAAGCAAACAAGTTTCCCTTTTGTATACCGGCAAAATCTATTTAAAACAGAAATCATGCTGCCATACTATATATGTAATTCTGAATATGGCAGACGCCGGTTGCTTTAAGTTCTGTGATTTAATGAATGTCTCCTGATTGTCTAATTTTGAAACAGTTTTTAGTGTTCAAATCACTTTAAAACAGGATATGTATATGCATGATGCATGCTGCTGAAACCGGTTTATTACAGGTTGCTTTCCAGGAATTATATTCTGGTTAGACAACATTTTATCTCCCCTTCGGCTTGGTTCGCAGTTACTTTGCGCACATTGATTTATATTTTAGTCAACGCTCAACTACAAATTAACCACAACTTCTACATTCAAATTTTAATTTAAATTGCCACTTAGTTATGATTATGAATAATTTAGTTGTCAAATGTATTTTTCACATCTATCTTGAACATTTTCGGTCTTCTAAATTTATTGCTCAGATTCAAATCTATTTCGTACCTAGTGGCATGAAAGTTCCTCTATATCTCTGGGAAGTCACAGGTTCAATCCTGCCTATAATCTCAAATCGATAGTACTGCCCCTTTAAATTAAAAAAAGAAGGGCCAACGGTGACATCAATTATTTTGATAGAAGCTAGTTATCCTTGTGTAAAATTAGCGTGATTGTTCTCATCTTTCTGTTTTTTTCAACAGAAATCTTCTTTGTGACCTGGCTTTTTGCAATAATGACATTGAAAGGTTTTCTTCTCTTCATTATAACCTCCCTGCCTTGTCCTCTTCCACCTCTTCTACTACTTTTGCCATATTTGTCACGACCACGACCACAATCAGCAGAGTTATCATTAGTCTCTGCCTTCTCCTGAAAAGCTTTTTTTCATGCTTTTCGACAGACCTCAGTAACCTTTCTTCATGTGCTTGCAAAGAACTTGTTAGTTCATCAAATGAGTAATTAGATATATCATGTTTCTTCAATTGCAGCAACATGTTCAAACTTTGGAGTAAGACTCCTTAAAATTTTTGCAACAACAATTTCTTCAGAAATAACTTCATTTGATTAATAGGAGAAGACACTCTAGATAAAAAAATTTAAACAGATTCACTATTTTTCATAATGAAAGTTTCAAAATCACGATGGTAAGTCTATAATTTTATCATAATTACTTTTGAAGAACTTTGAAACTCCTTAAAAATTTGCCAAACCTCCAATGACGTAGTTATTGCTGCAATCCTTGAAAAAATTGTCTCATGGATAGCTTGTTAAATGAAGAATAAAGCTTTAGCATCATTCTTTTTGACTTCTTTCAATCTTTCACAAAGTCAAACTCCACCAAGTCCTAAAGATCTTGAGACATAAACAAGGTCTTCATTTTTATACTTCAAAACTCATACTTCTCATTTGTGAAAATTGGTATGAGTGACAGTGAAGGAGAAGAAATAAAATTCACATTCAAAGTTATTAGCTTTTCTTTTTTTAGACTCCCTCCCTCTCTCTCTCTCTTTTCCCTTCTCTTACGGACACTCAAAAGAAGCAAAGAAAATTTCTGTTTAATCCCAAAGTATTTCACTCAAATACCTAATGGACTCAAACTTCACTTTTCACTCTATTACACACTAGATTGAACCTAGCTCTGATGCTATGAATGTTTAGGGAAGAAAATATGATAGATGGGAGGCATAATCTGACTTGCATTTATTGACTCAAATAGAAACATCATATATAGGCATATAATGACTTTGTGATTAAGAAAAGTAATAGAAAAGAAAATATTAAATAATAATAAATGAATGAAAGTGTGAAAGAGGGAAAGTGAGAGAGATTATGGGATAACAAACTTGACTAATTTAAATTAATTAAATAATAATTAGTTGCTTAAAGCATCCGTCAACATACTTATCTGGCTAGTAAGTCTGTGTTCTGATTGTAACTCCCTTAATGTTGTTCTTGCTCTTGCCGTGGTGGCAGTTGAGACGGGCCGGCGCTATTTTCCTCATTGCTCGGAAGTGCTTGATAAGTTCATGGAGGATGACCTGCCTGATTTGTTTTACCTGGAGAAGGGAACCCCAGATGAGCAAAAAATCAAGAGAGCACGTTTCATGGAGCTGAAAGAAGATGTTCAGAAGGCTTTCAACAAGGACAAAGCTGCTGGGATACCGTCCTCGTCATCCTCATCATCTTTGAGAGGCTCTGTAAATTACAAAGCTAGGAAAGTTTGAAAACATGCTTTAGCTTCTTTTTCTTTATTTTTATTTGTGGCTTCTCGTTTATAGGGTAAAAGACTCGGTCAAAGGTGATATGACTCCCTGCTGTAAAAATGGAGAAAGAAGAGATATATGTTAGCATGTCACTTGTGTAGCTACACGTGCACAAGGGTTTTGAATTGTCATGGATTTATGAGGATGAACAATTGCCCCAAGCCTCGTGAATCATAATCGCTGTACACACAATTATGGCATGGCATCGTGGAACTAAACGGGCACAATTGGTTTTGTTTCGAGTAACAAGGAAGCATATTGTTTAAGCAGAATTCGGAGTACTTATAAGTTTGACTTACAAGCACTCCTAATTCTAAGATCATTCACAGGTCCTAATGAGAAAATTAAATACATAGAGGTTCTAAGAAATTCATTGTTTTTTTTTTTAGTTTTAGAAGTTTGACTTATAAACTACGCAAGTTAAATTTATAAAATATACAAGTTTGACTTGAAAAAAATAAACTAATAAATTTGACTTGTGAATATGTAATTTTGATTTATGAATATGAATGTTTTGAGACCAATCTGTGTTTAATTTTCTTATTGGAACCCACCGGTGAGTAATCTTTTTTAAAAAATATTTTATCTTATTTAGTTCGTTTCCTTCTCAACATGCAGCATGCAATGGTAGACCCAAGTCATGATTGTTTTTTAAGAGTGTATTATTACAAGAGAAATCCATATATCATTTTAAATTAATTCACAGGAATCACTGACTCTGATAAAATTATTTAAATTAATATTCAATAATTATCTTAAAAAGTCTAAATCACTTTAGGATTAACTTTTAGAGAATATATTTTGAAAAAAATAGATTCTAAAGAATAGATTTTGGGAAGAATAAATTTTGAGAAAAAAAATGATTTTAAAATTTAGAGATGTTTGGATGATTAGTAGTAGAATCACTTTTCTATAGACAATTTACTAAAAATGACATAAACTAATATGATAATTACATAAAGAATAAATTTTATTAGATAACCAATCTAGATTACCATCGAAAAATATGGAAGATGGTAATTTTTATTGGCAAATTCATCTTTTCTCTAAAATTTTAAAATAAGAAATTAAAATTTTAAATTTTATTTATTTTTGCTTTTTTTTAATTAATAAAAATTAAATTATTAATTAATAAACCCACCAATAATATACTGTTGTGACAGTGGGGGCAGCAAAAAATTAAAAGGATATCAATTATTCACAAAATCATGGTTTTAAACTTAAATCATGATTTGAGTTCTAAAAGTAATTTTTTTTAAAAAAATCTTATTTAGCCCATATCTCACAAAATCATGATTTGAGTCTATAATCTATTATTAAAATTAGATTCCAAATACACACTTAGTCATAATTATCCTCAACTTGGGAAAGTTTTTCTCTCTCTCATTATTTTTTAAACATGAATGAGAGGTTGAAGAACACAAATTACTCCAGGATATTTCTCTTACTATTCTTTACAAGTTTTCTCCTACAAAATAAAGGGAAAAAGGATCATATCAAAGTTGGTTCGCCCTCTAATTTTTTATTTAAAAATTTTATTGTATCGAACCTGACAAAATATATTCATGCTTATTTTCCTCCTTCAAGATATATAATTTATATCCATCCTCAGTCTTTATTGCATATCTCTTACCCACAGGCATCACCCAGCCTCTCTTCAATTACTTTTAATAATCCTGTAAGATCGTAGAATTTAACAATCGTCTTTTAAAAGGGATGTTATTAGTATTAAATTAGACCATATTTTCCCCCATCTAAATAAATTGCACTACTCAGTGGAAACTTTATTGCTTTGGTAGGAAAACAAATATTTCAAAAACATATTCTTATTTTGGACAGAACTTATGTCAAATTATTTATATTCATTGTATTAAATTTTTCAATTATACTTATTATTTTATTATTAAAATATTTGTGCATTTATAAAATTTATTTATAAACACTTATAAATTTTTGTATAAACTCTTATAATATAAATTATAAATTATAAATCTTTATATAAATTATTGTTATTTTATTATTTTTAGTTGTTGAAATTTATACCTGCATTTATAAATTTACCTATTACATATGGTTACTTATTATTTTATTATTGTTAGTAGTTAAAATTGTATTTGTAAATGTATTCATAAACTTGACCTCATTATTAAATAATTTGACGTAAATAAACTTGACCTCCTTTTATTTTTTTTCAAAAAATTATTGCAAGTAAATATTCAGACGTTCTAAAAATATTTGATTCAAAAAATAATATCCAAAATATCATGAATTTTTTAAACATACATATACACCCGATATTTTTCTAAAATTATGCATATATTAAGTTTGTAAATTTTATTTTTATTTTGAATTAGAAAGACAGGTATTTATCCATCAACATCATCTTAGTTACAAGGAAACTTCCAAAATTACAAGAGCCGCGTCTAGGCGACATGGTGAGGAGGCGATGGCCATCACGCTCTCCTATAGACACCGCCAGTTATCTACAAAGCCTTTCGAATTTGCGCCCTCAATTACTCCGTCACTTCCCCACGCTTTCCTATCCAATCCTATATTCTCTCTCGACTTCACTGGAACCTTCTGGAATCTCTCTCCTTCACGAACAAGTAGGCCCACCTTCTTCTCTTTACTGCTTACTGAACAAGCAAGGGCCATCACTGTAATTTCATCTTCCCCCCAACCACTCCATGTTATAAGTCCTCCCTCCTCTTTTGTCCCCTTGCATTCCTCACACGCTTCTTGCATTGCACTCTCATTGTTAATTTTTGTTGTTAATAACTTTGGATTCCTACTCTCTCCCGATTACTCCAATGGAAGGAAGGGGATATGGTTATGGTGGTCCCGGCGGCTACAGGGGAGCGCCAAGAGGCCGACATGGTGGCAGATCAGGAGGAGGACCACCGCGAGGTGGTGGTGGAAGAGGCTTCCGTCACCAACCGCAGCCTCAGAATGATCGTTATGGGGGTGAGGACACAAGGAGAGGCGGTTATGGTAGGGGAGGATTTGATAGAGGGAGAGGCAGAGGAGGAGGAAGAGGTAGAGGAAATGGCGGAGATGGGGCTGGACCTTCAGTTTGGGTGGCCAGTGAATCGGTTCAATCTCGCAATTCTGCTCCTGATCCAGGTATTTCAAACCGAGTCGTGTTCTATGTCTATTTACCGTCATGAAGTTTTGTTATGATAAGATTATTCATAGTTTTCCTTCATAATTTTTTTTTATTGTGCAATGTTGTATTAGATATTTCGGAGCATTATGTCTATTATCCTAAGCGGTGTTCTGTGTTATTTCTGTCTTCAATTTACTCTTTAATATATATTTTGCCCGTTTCCTTTAGAACTTGTTCTTCTTGGCTTAATGATTTTTGTTTGTTTATTTGATTTTGTTTCTGTGCAGTTCCGGAATTGGAACGACTTCAAATTTCACAACCGGTTCCAAACTCTTCTCCTACCCAGGAGACGAAAGATAAGATTTCCCCGGTTCATAGGCCTGACAAGGGTGGTACATTAGCAATTCGAACCAGCAAGCTTCGTGTCAATCACTTTCCTCTCATGTTCAGGCCTGATACTGTTCTGAGGCATTATAATGTTGATGTGAAGCCCATTTCACCAGCCAGACCCGGTCGACCTCAAAGACTATCAAAATCTGACCTCTCTATGATTAGGGAGACATTGTTTTCCGGTGACAACAGGTTGCCATTGGAGAAGACAGTGTATGATGGGGAAAAGAATATTCTCAGCGCGGTTCCTTTACCAGAAGAAACCTTCACGGTTACCATCTCAGCAGGAGAGGAGGATAGAAACTATTCATATAAGGTCACCTTAACGCTCGTTAATACGCTTGAGTATCGCAAGTTGAACCAATACCTTAAAAAGGAGCTTATGTCAGTTCCCAGAGACATTTTGCAAGGGATGGAGATAGTGCTCAAGGAAAATCCGGCCAAGAGAACAATCCCTCTGGGACGTAGCTTCTATCCTTCAAATCCTCCTTTGTTACATAAGGATCTTTACAGTGGCATAATCGCAATAGGAGGATTTCAACACAGTTTGAAGCCTACATCTCAGGGTTTGTCCTTATGCCTGGACTACTCCGTTATATCTTTTCGAAAGCAAATGCCAGTCTTGGATTATCTATATGAGCGTATTCGTGGCTTTAAATTGCAAGAATTCGGGCGTTTCTGGAATCGCGTTAAGACGGAATTGGTTGGGTTAAAGGTAAATGTGACACACCGTAGAACCAGACAGAAGTTCACCATTCGAGGGCTATCTAAAGATAAGACAAGGAACATCACCTTTCCTCTTAGTGATCCAGAGGGCCGGAATGAGCCGCAGCAAGTCACAATTCTTGACTATTTCTGGGATAAATACAACAAGGATATTGCTAACAAAGATATTCCGTGTTTAGATTTTGGGAGAAATGTCTTGGTGCCGATGGAGTTTTGCATCTTAGTTGATGGTCAGAGATATCCCAAAGAGAATTTGGATAAAAGTGCTTCCAAGATGTTGAAAGATATGTCATTGGCCCCTCCAAAGGAGAGACAGAATGTCATACAAATGATGGTGGAGTCAAGTGATGGACCTTGCGGGTAAGTTGAATTGTATTCAAATGATTTATTTTTACCCCTATGAATATGTTTAGTACAGTTTTATTGCCTTTTCATGATTCTTTAGTCACTGTTTTATGAAAATTATAATTATAATTATTAGCTACATTATGTGAAAATTGTTTTGAAGTTGCTTAGTCTCACTTTCGATATGTTAAATTAGGCTTTTAACTACTCGTTCCCATCTTGCCTTCTTGGTACCTAAAAACCATTGTTCTTTAAAATATTGGAATCAATTTTCTTTCAAGTTTTTCAGTTTTGAAAGTATTTTAATAGAATGTAATATGATTAAATGACTAAATATGATGAGCTGGTGGTTCCGAGTTTGCTTGAGCCTAGCACGTGAGTGTACGTTCATAATTCTTTTGAAAATAGCTGTTTCTTCCTGATGGTGCCAAAAATTATGTTGATTCATGATAATCTTGCTAGGTGGGTACTTGAGTACTAGAGCAGAATTAGTCCTCTATAGATATTCTGCTTTCTATATTGTCATTACACAATGTTGCTTTCTTATTTCGTTGCCACTTGCCAACATCTCACATAAATGTTTTTCATTTGCAGTGGTGGTATTATTCAAAATTTTGGAATGGAAGTGAACACAACCATGACTACCGTTTTAGGACGCATCATTGAGCCACCAAGATTGAAAGTAGTTGGTCGAAATGGCCAGATTATGACTGTAATTGTGGATCCAGACAAATGTCAATGGAATCTAGTTGGGAAATCTGTGATGAAAGGCAAGCCAGTTGAGCATTGGGGCATTATTGATTTTACAAGCACAGAGTCAGATTCCTGGTTCAGATTAAGAGCTAAGGAATTCATTCCTAAATTCAAGGAAAAATTTAGAAGCTTGGGTATTGGCATGAACGATCCTCTTTGGGTTGAACGATCTTCGATGAATCAACTTGCTAGTTATGGTTCGCTATCTACATTACTTAAGAGGGTGAGTGATTGGGGTCAAGTGCAATTTATTCTGTGTGTGATGTCTCAGAAACATTTTGGGTATAAGTGGCTCAAGTGGATTTCAGAGACCAAGGTTGGTCTTGTGACGCAGTGTTGTTTAGCTGGTACTGTGAATGCAGGGAAAGATCAGAATCTTACAAATCTTGCTCTCAAGATCAATGCCAAACTTGGAGGTAGTAATGTTGAGCTTGAGAACAGGTTCCGTTGCTTTGCAGGTGATGGGCATGTTATGTTTATAGGGGCAGATGTCAATCATCCTGCTGCTCGAGACGATAATAGTTTGTCGATTGCTGCTGTGGTTGGAACTCTCAATTGGCCTGCTGCAAATCGTTATGCGGCACGTATTAGCCCTCAATCCCGTCGGAAAGAACAGATATTGAACTTTGGAACAATTTGCCTTGAGCTTGTTAACTGTTACAGAAAGGTGAACCAAGTGAGACCAGAAAAAATTGTTATTTTCCGCGATGGGGTAAGCGAGGGCCAATTTGACATGGTTCTTAATGAAGAGCTAAGAGATCTGAAAAGTGTTTTCCAAAGCGAGAAGTATTTTCCAACCATAACTTTGATTGTAGCACAGAAGCGACATCAGACTCGATTGTTTCGAGAGGAGCCTAATGCTGGAAATGTGGCTCCTGGAACAGTGGTGGACACTAAAGTGGTACACCCTTTTGAGTTTGACTTCTACCTTTGCAGTCACTATGGAAGTTTAGGGACAAGCAAGCCTACCCACTATCATGTCTTGTGGGATGAGCACAGGTTTACATCTGATGACTTGCAGAAACTGATATATGATATGTGCTTTACCTTTGCAAGGTGCACTAAACCTGTGTCTTTGGTCCCTCCGGTGTACTATGCCGACCTTGTTGCTTACAGAGGACGGCTATACTATGAGGCAAAGGCCGAGTTGGAGGGCTCCACGCCGGTATTGCTTCCTCCCCCATCCGCAAATGAACAAAGGTATTTCAAGCTGCACGAGGACTTGCAAGACATGATGTTCTTTGTCTAAGGGACTTCCTGTTATGAACTCATGTTTGGGTCTCATTGCATTGGCTGGTTGCAGTGCTGATTGGAGTTTGTGCGTGAATCTAATGGGTCACGAGACATGAACTTTCTCCTGCTCTTTTGACTGTTGTGTTAAACATTAGCTTTGTGCTGTATGTACAAGTTATTTGACTGGTTGTTGTTCGAGTTGTATACTCGAATGATTTTGTTAAACACTATTGTTGGTTGTGTCTGAGATTGGCTTGGAACTTTATTTGATATGAAATATGTTATTTTGGGGTCTTACCTGCCCTTGAAAATGACTGAGGATTAAGTTAGCGAAGTAGCATCCTATTATTATTATATGTATTTTCATTGATAACGAATTGGGCTATTAGGAATTTAAACGAGTTTTATGATAACCAGTTGATAAAAAATTAGTTTATAATTTATAAAATTATAAATTAAATATTATTATTGATATAAAAATTTTATTGGTTGATGTATAAGTATTTTTATAAATATTTTTTTAGTTTAAAAATATATCTTATCCCTTATAATCTCTCAAGGCTTAAACTCATGAATCTTTTTTTTTTTTGCAAAAAAAAAATAAAATAGTTTTATGATCTTTTTACTATTGGGGTTTATTATTTATTTTCTATTTTATGCGGTTGCTTTATTTTGTAATCTAAAGGTATTAGTTTAATAGCATTTAAAATGTGAAGGGGCTACTTGAGGTTTCGACCGGCGAAACACGCTTGACATGATGAAAATTTTTAATGAGAAGGTTCAAACTTGTAGAACGTATTTGAAATAATGAATTAATAATCACGGTGCATTTACTTATGATAAAATATTGTTTACTGAAAACCCTTATGGTGAAAAATACTTACCATATATTATATTGACCACTAAATTATAAAACTTTCATAAAATATATGTGTATAAAATAAATGTGAGTTTAAAGTATTTGCATAAAATGTTATATTTTTATAAATAATATGGCTTACTTATGGTTTGAATAATGAATCACTATTTATATCTTTGACTTGCTATTTGTTTGATTTTTATATTGATATATGAAATTATGAATAGATTTATATAAACATATCATATAGAGTAAATACTTTTAATATAATAGTTTTTCAGAATTTTATTTTCCAATTGTGGATTTTAAGAAGTCCAGGAATTGTTTTCACTCAATTGAGACAAGGACGACCTACACGCTCCATGCTGGTTGGCTGGTTATACCTATAAAGTAATATTTTTTCTCAAAAAATTGTGTGCATACAATTACAATCTAATTTCTCAGATTGAAAATATTTATAGACTTTTCCTTCCTAATTCCTAATTCCTAATTCCTAATTCCGTGTCAGAAATTTAAAATCAAGAGATTATAAAGCAAAATTCAAAGGTTCTTTCTTACGAATTCTTCAAAATAGTTTCCAAATTTAATAGTTTTTTAATATTAGTATTTTTAATGTATGATCTATATATTCATAATAAATCTACATTTCAACTAAAAGGAAAGCAAAAATGCGAAAACACATATAAATCACGATCCACGAAGACAACCTTTGATATGTTGAGTGGGAAAAATGTTACAGCATAAAGGAAAAAGTATAGTTCAGGACGTGGAAGAAAGAAAGATACAAAGACGCAGCACAGCAAATAGAGTCGTTAAGCTATCAGACTTCCATTACATGGATGGTTAGAAGCTTTAAACGTACAACCTCTCCCATATATATATAGAGTTCTGATGCCTGAGGAAATCCACCTCTGTCCACTATGCACACATAAACTTGTTATATAACTACTTGAAATTTTAAGGACCTAAAGGAGCTTCATCAGATTTCATCTTCATCTTCAGTTTCAGAACATTCTTCTTCTTTGTTCAACCCAAGTCTCATCTCTTGGCTAACCATCTCAGAAATGTCCTTCCTGTTGCACATTCTATAGCCATCTACGATAGCCTTGAAAACCGATTCGCTCGCCTCGATTTCTCCGCATTTCACTTGGCTGTATATCCTCTTCACACCTTCAACCATGCCGGCTTTTCCATAACATCTTACCAGATTAATCTGTGTTCCAATGTCTTGTTCCACTTCCTCATCCATCATTTTCATGTATACATTGAATGCCTTGTCAACATCTCCAGCTGAACCAAAATAACATATGGCCACATTATAGGCAAACGAATCGAGAACAGCCCCAGATTCTGTGAATTTTTTAGCAGATTCTTGCGCCAAATCATGCATACCGACCAGAGAGTATAACACAGCGGTGGCTGCTTCTTGAGCATAAGGTTTTCCATCTCTGTAGGTTGACTCTAACTGTTCTACTGCTTCAATTGGAACCCTCCTTTCTTCAAAACAGTGAATAACACTTTAAAAGTTCCTTCATTTGGTGAAAAATTCTGGGATATCGTCTGATGGATTAACTCGTCGCACTCGCGAAGTCTCCCGTTACTGGCATAGCAAACCAGTACCTTATTATATGAAAAACAGTCCTTGAGTAAGCCCAACTGTTTCATCTCTTCTGCAATTTCAATGGCATCATCAAGCATGCCTATGTTTTAATAAAGATACATCATCTTAGCATATGATACGCTATCCGCCCATCCCTTTTCTCTCAAGTTCTCAAAAACCAGCTTGGCTTCAGATAACATGCCAAGATCTGCAAAGAGACCAACCATACTATTGCAAGCAACAATATCAAGACCACCTTCCAATCCCTTCATTCTTTCATAGATGGCTTTTGCTCCTTCCAAGCTACCAATTTTACAATAAGCCTTCAGCAAGGATGTCAACACAATTAAATTTGCTGATATTCCAGACTCTTCCATCTTTTGGAAGTATTCCAGTGCCTCTTCAGGACTACCATGTTCTGCAAATCCATTTATTAAAGATCCATACACAACTTCATTTGGTTTTGTTCCAACTTGCAGCATTTTCTGGTATACGCCGCAGCGTCCGAGAGCTGACCGAGGTGGCATCCAATAACAGCTGAGAAGGTTTGACATGGTGGCTTAATCTTCATTCCCAACATTTCAGTCAAGAGCTCTCCTACTTGGTCCACTAAATCAGTGCCAGATAACATTTGAATGATAGAATTATAAGTGCATTCATCAGGCCTAGTCCCCTGACTTCTCATTCCCTTGAAAAGAGAAATAGCTTTGTCAAAAAGTTTTGCTGTGCCATACGCTTTGATCATGACATTGTATTCTGCAACATCCCTTCCCTGTCCCGCAATGTCTCGTTTCCTGATGAAAATGTTCTCTGCTTCGACCCAAAGTCGTTGCTCGGCAAAAACATCCATAATTGCAACACATATCTTGGATGATGGCCCACCATTTACTTGACAATTATGAAGCACGCCTTTCGCCTTATCAAGTGCTCCTTCATTTGTATGCATCTTGATAATACCAGGAAGAGAATGCTCATCTAGGGAAACACGAGAATTTTTCATTTCATCCATTAAAGCTTCCAAAGCTTGAACCGTATTTTGCTCACATAAAGCACCCAGCAGAGCTCTGTAAGTCACATAATCTGGGACGAGTCCAGCTTCTCTGATCCTCCTATAACAACTGAGAGCTGCATCAATATTCCCCACATTAACATACAAAGACAAAAAGATGTTATAAGTTTTTGTATCAAGCAATATACCCCTTTCTTCCGTTTTACCAAGCAAAGATTCAGCTTGCAACAAATCACCATGGCTTCCACAAATATGGATCAGTGTTAAAAGTGATTGTATCCATCGTCACCCCAGATTTTAACATATCAGAAAACACATCAGCAGCATCCTTTAACCGCCCTGCCTTGCCATACAAATCAATCAGGGTATTATAAGTGGAAGTGAGCCGAGGTTTTTCAGGAGACTTCTCGGTATTTGATGATTCTGCAATATTGGAAGCGGGAATTCTCCCACCTGTCTTGAAGAGTTCAGTTGAAAGGAAATGCTTAAATAATTTTAGTTTTATTAAAAAAATTGAGAATTAAAATAATAAAAATAGAAGTAAAATTTTTTAAATCATTTTATCTTAATTATAAAATTCTTAGATAATTTTAACTTTTCTTAAATTATAAAAAATATTTTAAATTATTTTACGATAAATTATAAAATATATATATATCAATTTCATATATATTTTTATCTTATCATCAAACAAACTTTTAAAATTTATTTTTAGCTTAATTTTACTTTTATTTTTATTTTTATTTGTATTTCTATAAAAAAAATTTCTATCTTATAAAATGTACAGTTAAAATATGAAGTTTTAATTAAATTCGTCCACATTACGCACTTATTGGAAAGTTTGGCAATAATATTATGAAAAAGTTTGTACAATATCTTTTTCTATAAAAAAGGAAAAAATATTTCTTTATTTTATTAAGTGCCCATGATTAATAATTTAATGGAAGTGATCAAAATAAATGTGTTTAACACTGTTAAAGGTTGGGAAAAATCAGAAGGAATTAGATGTTGCCCACATAAGAGCACTAAATTATTATTTGATGGCTTGGTAGAAAAGGAGTTAGATGATAGTTTTTTTTTTTTTGGACAAAAGTTAGATGTTATATTGAAATCAAAAGATTCTAGATTCTATCAGATGCGAAAAATTACTTATTATGTTGCCCACTTGCATTAACTTGATTATCCCTAAAAAAATGTTGATGATAAGAAGGAATCTTGGCTCCAGCGATAGAAAAGAATACCGTAAACATAAACTTAGCATTAATGGCAGACCATTTCTTTTTTTAAGTGCAATCAATAATATATATATATATATATTAATTAGCTGTCACATTATTGCTTCGGAAAACGTCCCCTATTTTATTGACACTTTGACACCAAGCAAGGGTTAATAATTTGAATTTTATTCATTGCATTTTTAGTATGTGACAGATGATTCTATATTCAAAATGGTACGTATTAGTATATTACCCCCCATTTAAATTTTATTTTTATTTAATGTGTATATATATATAAAATAATCTGTTCAATCTTTAATATAAGATATTATTAATTAATTTAAGTAGATTAATAGAATTAAATAAATAATTTAATTTTAAAAATATAACATAATCTCTATATAGTACTCATGTATAATATTATATTATATACAGACTTATAAGTTAGATAAATTAATTTAAAAAGTAATAAATATTAATTATAAAATGTTAAAAATAATTAAAATTACGATTATAATGAAATTGGATGAACTCTGAATCATTGTCTTGCTAATTTCTAGCGTAAAACTAAGTAGAGCAAGTAAATAGTACAATGACTTACTACATAGAGCTTAGTAGCCAAACGATGTCGTAGTCATAAGCAAAAGAAGAATAGGAGCCGTTGAATACAAAATAATCTTGTCCGTTCACCTAATTAGGGAGGGGTTCAGGTTGTTTGCTTCATTTTCTTCCCTGAACCTGAAGGATCTGAAATTTGTGGAGGATTCAAAGTTGGGTTAGCGGAAGCGGTTGGAACAGGGGAGATACAATGAAGAGATGCGATTGGCATCTTAGAAGATTCGAATGGTATGTACAGACAAGTTTAACTATGAAACCTCGTTGCTATTTCATAGAAACTGCGTGCATTCTTTCCCCCGCGGGTTGGGCGGATACATCAACTGATTAAGAAGCGAATAATTCTATAAGATATGTTCTTATCAATGAGTAAAGATGATTACGTGTGTGTGTGTGTGTGTAACAATAGACAGTGAAATATTTAGTTAAAAACAATTGGCATTGCATTCATGTGTAGCAAACAAAAAATAATGGCCATAGGACGTAACAAAATAAAATTATGAACCGCCATTGACAATCGATGGATGTTCTAACCTGGTGGAAGACATTTGATTTTGCGTCATTTTCCAATCCTTTTTAAGGGAGCGTTTACAACATGCATCTTGAAACTTTCTTTTCGCTCATATATTTTTCAGGTACAATTTCAAGTCATTTAAAATAATAATAAAAAAAAATTATATCAAATTTATTACATCAATTATTTATCATATTTTTTTAAGGAAAAAACTTATATCAAGTTTGCTATATTTATTTTATCAAATTTTTTAATCTCATTTTCCCATTTGTCTTATTTTTAATATACATTCTTTTAACTTATACTTAAATAAATAAAAAAAAAACTACATATAATCATGTAATCAGATGTGATTAGGAAATTTGATAAAATAGATATAAAAAATTTGATATAAAATAACATGACAAGACATAAAGAATTTAATCTAAGTATGGTTATAAAATAAATAAAACCCATTAAGATTGGCTTTATTCTAATACCTCACTCCCTCCTTCCCCACTCTGCTATTTAACTGTTGATTATAGTTAAACGCGTCTCCTGCTTTATGAAGTGTAGTGTGGTCCATGACCAAAACTTGTTGACTTATAGGGAGAAACAATAAAATAAAACGTGAGTTTTCATGTGACAATAAAAAATTACATTTCTTTTTTAAGTTTATTGAAGCTGAGTTGCTGGGTTCTACCCAACCCAACCATCCCCGGATTCTCCTTTAGTTGGTTGGACAGTGCATGCCTCTGCTACCTCCGATATCCCTTTCGTTTCGTTCTATCCTTCTCCCTCCCTCCCTGCACATGTCTGCGATTCCCTACTCCTTTGGCCCCACAGTTTTTCCCGATTCTCAACGATCATCCTCGCTGGATTATTTCCTCTTCTCGTTTTCTTCCCTTTCATTTTCCACCCCATCGTCTTTTTCCGCCTTCTTCTCCCTCTTATCTCTGTTCTCTTCTCCACCTTCTCAAGTACCCACCTGCGTTGCTTTTACACTCTGAGGGATATGCCAGGTGGGGCTGCATTTGGATTTTGCTTTGGCGGGGATTTTGGCTTTTCTGGATTCCTTTTCATACAACAATAATATCCATCTCGTTTCCTCTCCCCTGTGCCTTCTGGGTTTCTCTCTCAACTTTCTCAATTCGGATTTGAATATCTTCGAGACACTGCATGCAGGGGTTTTGATTTTCTCCGTGATTCCAAATTTGCAGAGGTAAATGGATTGATTAGCAATTCTGGTTTAACGCTAAGCACTTTTTCATTAAATGGTTTTGTTCTTTTTTTTACTTGGTCTGCGTTCTTCTGGGGATATCTTCTGTTTCTTTTTTTTATCTCCTTATGCTTGTGGGCTCCCATTTCTGATAGACGTGCTATGATTACCAAGAATCACATGGGTGCCAATTTTTGGCATATTCTGAATTGCTGAAGGATCCTTCATTTTTCTTTCCTTCTGAGTTCTCTCTTTATCAAACGCAGTTGAACAAACATGATAGCATCGAGACATCATATTTTATTTAGAATGGAAATTTTTGGTAATGTTAGCGGATCTTGATGGTGCTTCTGTCTTTGATGTATGGGTCATGCAGATTTTCATGCAAAATGGGAGACTCTGCTTTTAAAATTGGACAATGCCTTCATAAGCTCACTGGATCTCTCCACTGATGTTGATCCCTTGTAAGTGATTTTAGGAGCTCAAAGCATCTTTAGATGGAGGTGTTTTCTAATTGTAAGCTGTCAAACTTCTTCGGTACCACTTTTAAGTCAATAACTTGCAAATGCATGTTTCTGGCGGCTACTATTTTGATTCTCAGAGCTCTTTTGCTTCCTCCAGCCCCTGCCTTTGGTGGGATGGAATGGACCAATCTTGTAACTATCCCTACCCTGTCATTGTCCTCGAGTTCTGAATCTGGGATCAGGCAAGAAAAGTTTTTGGAGGTCCCTCAGATTGTATGGGGATTAAACAACCAGAAGATAGCATTTGCAAGGGCTTGTCTAACCGCAAGAATGTTGAATCGAACTTTATTGATGCCTAGACTTAGTGCCTCCTTGTTTTACAAAGAAATTGACCTTCTACAACCCATTTCGTTTGATAAGGTTTTCCAATTTGAGAAGTTCAATTCACTCTGTGGTGAGTTTGTAAGGTTGGGTCGCTACTCTGATCTTCTAAATCAAACCCAAGTGCTTGAAATGCAAAAGGGAAGTGGAAGGAAATGGACATTAGAGAGAGACATGGATCAATTGATGCAATATAGCAGAGACCCTTTTGATCAACATGAGGTAATTCGAATTGTGGGTAAAAACCCTTTCCTGTGGCATGATCACTGGCCTGTGAAGGATTATGCAAGTGTTTTTGAGTGCTTGGTTTGGGTAGATGAGATTGCAAATAAGGCAGATATGGTTGTGTCTAAGATAAAAACAATTGGAAAAGCAGTAAGAGGTGAAACTGATAGGTCTTTGTTACAGCCTCTGCCATATATAGCTGTTCACATGAGGATAGAGATAGACTGGATGATTCACTGTAAAAAGGTAGAGCAAAGATTAAACACAAATCAAATCTGTAGTAGCAAGAAAGAGATTATGCAAAGAGTTGGGAGTCTCAAGAACACTGCGGGCCTCGAGACTCCAGTGGTTGTTTATCTTGCAGTGGCTGATAAGCTTCTTAATGATTCATCCGTACTAGAAGGTTGGGAAGAAGGATTTCTTCCTTATGAGAAGAAGAAACTGGGGATTGATGGAATTTACAGCAAGTATCCGTATCTGATTCAGTCTGCAATTGACTATGAAGTTTGCTCAAGGGCTGATATCTTTGTGGGGAACAGTTTCTCTACATTCTCAAGCCTAATTGTACTGGAAAGAACACGGAAGATGATTAGAATGGGTGCATCTAGAAGTAGCATGTGTAAAACAGATCTAAGATGGCCTTCTTATGCCTATAATATAGCAGGAGAATCAAATGGGCCTATGAAATGGATCACTAATATGTCTGATGCAAGTCTTCAAGCAGTGAGCTATGGCACCAGTCACTTATCTTGTTGACATGTACTATGTAGAGTAGATTAGCAAAGAAAAAGGTATAAAGGACTTTTAATTTATTCTTCCTTTGTTTCTCTTTTGGAAGAGGGTGGAATGACTTGGGAGATTGAGAAACTTATGAATCTTTTCTTCTGGCTTAGTCCTTTTTTCGTTGGTGTAGAAAAAGTAAATCAACTATTTTTATCCATGATAGAGAAGAACTTGACCATGTTTGAGATCAATATTTCATTTTTATACTCAATTTATTTTCCTTTTGAAATATATTGTTGTATTATATACAGGAGAGATTAACTTGGCACTTGCCATCTGAGTTTGTACCACCAACACTTTAGTTTGTATTGGATGGCTTTGGATTTTTGTGTACTTTTGGAGCAAGTTCTTGGCTGTCCCCTGAATGCACAATAGACGGGTGAGATTGGGTCCAGACATGTGGGACCTACTTAAGGATGCAATCTCATCCATTTATTTTATCTGGGGAGATGTTTTTCAGGGGAAAGTCAGAAGTGGGGTATTCTTCTGACAGCTGTCTCTGCATTTGCTTTCGCTGGTACTCACAGCCAGGCTCAGTTTCAATATTTAACAACGTTCTTATGTCTCTTCAATTATGGTAGTAACTAAATACCATCTTCTTCTTCTTCTTTATGCACCACATACCACAGATCGTCCTCTTCACTTTGCTTTCTGTCAAGAAATGATTGCAGGCATTTGGGCTTTCAAAACTTAATAGTAATATATATATATTTTTTTATTATAAACTTTTCGTTTCCCTCACTTGATTCTCGTGACTTGTCACATGAGTTTGTTTTCGGTGGCTCATATTTATATTTTGGAGAAACAACTGGTTAGCAGAATTATTTATACGAATTGAAATTTAAATATGTTTAGTAAAATGGCTGTCAGGAAGAGTTGTGCGGATATCTGAGGGTAAAAAGGTCCCCCAAAAAGCCAAAAGTTTGGGTGTTACGTTAGGGGCCTGACCAATGAATGAAGGACCCGAAAGAAGAGTAATGGGCAGAAAGAGAGTAAGGGAAGAGTACAAGTTAAGGTAAGTTTGCATGATTGTGTGAAAGTGGGAGAATAGATATGTAACTGACTATAAGCAGCAGAACCAAAAAGGTACAATTGAGTAGTGGCAGTCTTTGCTTTCAATGAAGTGGGGTCTTCTTGATCTTACCTTCCACATTCATCTTCTTCATCCTCCTTTTTACCTGATTTTTTTTTTATAATAACCTTGTAGGCCCTTTTTTTTATATTTTATTATTAAATATTCGAGGAATTTATTAATTCGGATAAAAAATTTACGCCCAATTCGCCTCTCCCCAAGAGTGTTTTCTAATAAAGTAGAAATTGAACATCAATTTTCTCAATTTATAATCTAAGTTAAAATACTTTGGAGATCTTGAAATGAAAATACGCTGTCCCTCGTTACTCACTTTGCCTAATTTTGTGTACTTGTTAGTTACGCTCGTGAGTTTAGAGAGAGAGAGAGAGAGAGAGGTGGGTCAGGGAATGAATGTGAAGATGGGACCCAAGGCAGAAGCCGCAATCACCGTTATGAAGTCGCAGTCCTACCAGGAAAGCAGGTCGTTCTCCTCCCACTCTATCAACTACTCTTGTCATTTTCGTTTGGCCTTGTCGTACAGTTTTCAAAAGTTAAAAAGTGAAATAAAATTTCCTCCTCCATTCAATTTATTCCTGACATTCCCAGAAATAAAGATTATCTAAAGGGTACTATAACCGGTGAAATACTCCTTCATCCTTAACAGAAAATATTCTCAAGAACAAATACGTGACAAGTCATCGTTTAAAATATTTATAAAAAATAAATAAATTTTTTAAATATATTAAAAAAAGTTAAATAAATTATTTAATTATAATTAATATAATATTTAATTAATTAATTTATATAGATTGAAAAATATATAATACAAATTCATCTTAAAATATTAGATTAAGTTATAATTAATTAATTTATTTTTTTAAAAAAAATAATTAATTCTTATATTTTTTTAATAGGAGGAGAGAGTAATTGATAATTTTTTTTCTGTTTTGAATAAGATGAGCTAATTCAAACTGCACAACTTACCCTTTAATTTTTTAAAAATTAAAACCTTGTCCTCATCTAGAGTTGTTGGAGTCTTGCCACTGGAGATAACAGTAGGGACCAAGACTTCTTTGGTATAAATTAATAATGTAAGAGTTCATATTATAATTTATTTTATGTAAGGTAGGAAAATATGATTACCAAGTAAAGTCAACAAGTCCCAACTACCGTGGACCCTCCTCCGGTGAGAATAGTTGGAACTAACACTTTATTTGTTTTAGGCTGTCATTTTTTTTTAATAAAAAATATACAGTTGATGGATCTTTAATTTTAATTTATAAGCATACGAATAGCTTGATGGGATGCTAGCTCGGCCAGATCATTTTGTTTTTTCAATTTCTTATAACTAAATCGTACTTATTTTAATAAAACTAAAAATCTACCATCCGTGTCAGAGTTTTGCCATGGCTGTCGATGGCCAAAGCTTAGACGGTGGAGGGAGTTTTTCACATGACGGCAATTGAGTGATGAGCTTTGGCCTTAACCGTCGGCGATCAATAACTTCAACGGTAGGAGGGAGTTTTTATATACAGGCAATTAAGTCATTTTATAAGAAAAATTTATTCCAGAATAATGCATAAGAACATTTTAGGAATTAAGGCATTTTGAGGAAGGATTTTAATATTCCATTATTTTGGGGACCTTTAAATGTCTTTTTTCCTTTCTCCATTCCACAAATTTTACTCTACCAAACGGGGCGTTAATCTCTTTCATTATTTTCTACTGGCCGTATCTTAATCTTAATTTTCTAAGATCGGGCCAAAATAGACTTAATTTTCTAAGAAAGGAAGGGAATAGGCAGATTTGCTGTCTATAGATTAGGGTTTTATTCTTTGCAGTATTCCGAGCTTCGGAGAATATTAAGATTCACTCCCAATTTCCAATCAGATGCTAAGAAAGTCGTGCTGATTTCAAACCTTCACTTCGGTTCATTTATTTGGTGCCCTACTCTTTCTCTTCTATTATTTTAATTCTATAGTTTTATCTAGCGTTCTATGAAGTTAATGACGTTTGTGGGGCTGATTTTTATCAGTTCCCTTCCCCAAAAATTGGTGCGTTTTGGGTTTCAGAGTCTCCTCTCTCTTGCCCTTTTCGGGTAATAAATTCGTTTTTTTGGTAGGAGGGTGGGATTCGAATTGCAATGTGTAGAATTTGATTGTTAATTTTGGATTTTTTTTTATCAAGGGACAGCTTAAGGGTTCTTTCTTCCTCGAGATTTCTTTAATTTTTCGACGAATTGTCACTGCAGGTTCCGTGTTTGAACAAATTCCTTGGTCGGTCTCCGAGGGCTGACTGTAATTTTCTGATATTGATGAACTAATCGGTTTTCTTTGATCCATACGTAGATGCATTTTGCTAAGATTCTGGTATAATTACTGCTTAAAGTCTTGTACTTCGAAGACTCTGGTAAGTTTTTGTTTTGGGGAATAATGGAGGATTACGCGGGTTTAGGAGGTGGAGCATCTGTTAGTATCGGAAGGGAAGAAGAAGAAGAAGATGAATTTTGCAGTTGTTGTGAAGACGAAGAAGAAGAATTATGGAAAGAATCTGAGCAGTCGCGGGTGGAAAAGTTGAAGGAGGACTGTGATGAATCTTCCGTAAAAATGTTCTTCAAGGGCTTGTCTATAGCTGGGGTTGAAAATTCCACTTCTGGGTATTCTGGAATTGGAGTGGTCATGGAAAGACCATCTGGTCTTCCAGCTATCCAGGTGCAGAAAAAACTCGATTTTTATGCAGAAAAGCTATTAGCTGAGTACTTGGCTCTCATTGATGGCTTGCTGGAGGCTATGCAGAATAACATCCACCGTGTTTACGCTTTTACAGATTCTGAGTTATTGTACGATCAGGTCAGAAATTCCAAATATAGAATCAACATTTTCTCATTTTACAGCTTCTACATAAATTGGTGATGATCCAGGTGAATATAGTGAATATTGGGTGTCAAAATTCCGTTGTACTAAAAACTTTTATAGCCTTTAGGTGTGCCTTTTGAAGCATTTTCTTGTTTTGGTTTTCCCCCATATGTTCAGGTGTGTTTGGTTACTGAACCATTCTTTAGAGTTCTTTGAATATACTTCTCATCCCCCATTGTGGATAAAAAATTGTGAAAAGCACTCTACTCAATTATCCCCACGCTTTAGTAGTTCTGGGATGTGCAAAAAAGCACCAATTTGTATTTTCTTAATTCCTGTTGTATGTTGCATATAATGTTGCCATGCCTGACTTCTGAGTATCCATATTCTCTTTCTATCTTGACCCCTTTTGTTTTTGTTCCAGTTTTTGCTTCATATCAGTATGCGCAATGTAGAAAGATTTTTAGGTTTGAGTACCCGCAGCCCTTATATCATTCAGGGTAAACAAGGTCCTCGGTTTCTACTTTCTATAGTAGGGGTTTACTATGCTTACTTATCATGCATATATCAGGCTCCTTAAACACATTGGGAATACTTGATGACCAAGAAGATTGAGCTCAGCTGACTGTTTAAACCTGCATTATAACTACTTTCCATAGATTGGGTTTAAGAATACTGAGATTAAAGCTACTTTGATGTTTGGCACTAGCCTTTTATGCTTCATCTGATGTTTTTATTTATGCGTCTTTTTCCAAATCTTCTGTTTTTTAACTGTTTTTTTTTGTGGGAAAAATAATCTTGACAGATAACATTTGAGAAGAATCTTGAGATGCCACTTTTGATAGCACTAAGAGAAAGGGTTCTGGAGCATGCCGATAATTTTGAATCATTTGTTCTTAATCTTGTCCCTAGCATTGATCTTCAGAAACCGCTGCAATTAGCTAAAGTAGCTATTGGCCTTGTCTCTCTTCCTATAGATGGTGGGAAAGTGCTTGAAAGCTGTTCTATTTGTTGTGAGGACAAGCCATTGCCAATAATGGTCACCATGAAATGTTCGCACAAGTTTTGTTCACATTGTTTGAGGGCATATGTTGATGGAAAGGTACAATCTTGTCAAGTCCCTATAAGATGCCCTCAGCCAAGATGCAAATATTACATCTCTATTCCAGAATGCAGGTCTTTTCTTCCATTTACCGCTTTTGAGTCTTTGGAGAAAGCCCTTGCAGAAGCAGATTTTTCAGATAGAATTTACTGCCCATTTCCAAATTGTTCTGTTCTGCTTGATCCTCGTGAATGTTTATCAGCTAGGGCGAGTTCATCTAGCCAATCAGGCAATTCTTGTGCTGAGTGTCCTGTTTGTCAGAGGTTTATCTGTGTGGACTGTGAGGTTCCTTGGCATTCTTCTATGAGCTGTGAAGCGTACCAGAATTTACCTGAGGAGGAGAGAGATGCTTCTGACATTACCTTGCATCGCTTAGCTCAAAATAAACGATGGAAGCGTTGTCAGCAGTGTCGTCGGATGATTGAGCTTACTCAAGGTTGTTATCACATGACCTGCTGGTAAGATATTCAACTGCTTTTGGGTTTTAAAAAGGAAGTGGACATTTCATTTAGTAGCTTATTAATTGCACACGTGAAGCACATGTCTGAAATCTGTATGTGGTTTTAGGCAATCAAAAGCTTATTTTTAAGGTGTAAGTGGATAATTTATGCAAGCTTACTTGCCGAAGTGAGAGATCTACTTAATTTATGCAAGTTTTGGATTTTTCTTTGCCTGTGGTGTCATTTTCCGAAGATTTGGTTGTTGATAGAGAATAATAGTGCTATATGATCTATGCAACTGAAGGCTTGTTGTTGTTGTTACAAAGTTCTCCTATGTACACAAGGAGGGCCTAGAAAGTAGGTCTTTAGTAGGCTGTTAAGCTGAGTCATAATCTGTGGAGAGGCACTTGTTGGTGATGAAGGTCTTTTAATATGTTGAACCTGGGTGATTTTTCTGGCCATTTTCAATCGTCTTAATATTTGACCAAAACTTTGTATGCCTGGTTATCTCTTAGATAGGGACAATATTTTTGGGAAATCTGATGCTTTTAAAATATGTTGCCTGTAAATTGTTGTAGTTAGTTGTCTTAAAGAATATGGAACACTTTTGTAAACTTTGAAAATTGAACCAGACTTGTGTTCCATTCTGAGATAGATGTTAAAAGTTGATGGACATTGCCGTTTTATGAATTTAATAACCTGGATTAAAAATCCCTGGTCCTTCTATATTGTATTCCTTTTCTCTTTTAGTTAATTCTTTCATGGAGGAAAAACATTGGGAATTATGATTATCGAAAATGGTCTGAGAGGCATGAAAACCTTTCAATGCAAAGACACAGCTAGAAGATGATCTACCATGGTATGGTTGATAAGATGGAGGCCCTATTTGTTTGACAAGCAAGAATTATGTGAGGAACTTAATCGTGAAGAATGAGGCAACCAAATAAAAATGCTTCTTTTTTGCACTGTAAAATACGCTGTTGTGAAATTTAAGATGGCCAGTAATTTAGAACTTCTATGGTATCTTTTTCTTCACCTGTCTTGCAACTTTTCTTTTGTTTTTTTTTTATAAATTATTCTGTGTTGTCTTCATTTCAGGTGTGGTCATGAGTTCTGCTATTCTTGTGGAGCGGAATACAGGGAGGGCCAACAGACTTGTCAGTGTGTGTTTTGGGATGAAGACAACTCTGAAGACTCAGTGACTCACTCTCTTCAAGAATCAGAACAATGGGCATGGGAGACTTTCAATTCTCTCCCCATGCTCATGGATGCATACTCAGACCAAGAACGTTCCCAGCTTGCACTTATTCAACGATTCCTCGCTGGGGGTTTCAGTCTGAGTGACCATCATCCTTACCAATCCCCTCCCCGTTGTACAGACTCCTACGTTGATGCCATGAAGGATCTACATCAGCTTCCATGGCTCGAGCGATTCGTCTCCGTGATAAGCGACAACTACTATGAAGACTATATACAGTAAAACCAACTCCAGCATCTTAGATTGCCAAGTAGACTAAGTCCAAAAATGGTCCTCCACAGAAGAGGACATCTCAATTTGGTCTTCCCACTTTCCCAGTACAACAAAAATCCTATGCTGGTCATCATCCTACCATCGATAACGCCTCTTAATCCAAAAGGGGTGGCTTGGGTTAGTAAACGGTGAAGTGTGTTTGTTTACTGCCCATTTGGAATTATTTTCACTTAGAAATACCTTGAATACATGCGTTTAGGCTAATAGTGACTTATAGCACATTGTTCTGTATGATTCAACTCCACCGTTGATTGTTTGAGCCGGTTTTGGGAGGCAGGACTGGATTGAGAAACATAATTGATGTGGAAGATCAAATTGAGAAAGACCTGCTGTGTGGAGGGGGGAAAATAATTTGCCCAGCAACCCCAAGGTAGATAGAGTTTCTCGCTCTATAGCAGAAATAGCGATTCACATTTGTTCTCTTGTTGCTTGCATTTGTGCCACCGAAATGTTTCTGTACTTGGATATTACATGGCGAAGACCGTTGATGATAATTCTATCTTTATGGAAAGTGAAAGGAAGAAAGAAAAACTGAATGTGAAATCCAGTGATTTGTGTGTTATGTGTTGCTTATTTGAAAGAGATGTGTGATATTTTATGAGCACGTCGTGTTAGTTGTTAGCTGCCAGGTACCATGATGCAAGCCGTTTTCCTTGTTTTTTTTAAATGAATAACTATATAAATACATACATATATAATATATATTTGTTAGGGAATAATTCTGTTTAAGGTATTATTGGGTCTTCTAGTAAGAATTTAAATGTTAATTTATCACAATGTAGGAGATTAGTCTCTTATGCTAAATTTAATCTACTGGTATAAGTAGATGTATTTAGTTTAATCAATGTTGCATAATTTGGATCAATAGGGGTTAGTTTAAGTAGTAAATAGTTTAGTATCATTTAAAGAGATTTTAAGTTTAAGTCTTGATATATATAAAAAAATTTTATTGAAAAATTTATTAATTATAGTCAAGTGTGTGTACGTGGCATTTGTCACTTTAAGCTTCAATGAGAAAGCAAGCCCAAGTCCAAGACAGCAATTATGTCCTCTGGAGACAGGCCCAAAACGAAATAGACTCCGGCCCATCAGACTCTTGCCAAAGCAATAGATATTAAAATTGATTCATAATGACCAATGAGATTGTACCCAAAAAAATAATGATAATAATGACTAATGAGAGTTAATATATATGATAAAGAATGAGTTTATATATTATAAAGATACGAATTTGATTCTCGCTGTAATTGTGAGGGCTCCTTTAGTAGACGATCTCGTAAGTCTCATGTAAATACTCTCTGAGTCCTACCCTTAGTGGGGGACTGATGTCAAACTTACATAATTTTTTTATATGAAAAAAAGATTTCTTATAAAAAAATATTGATTTATAATGGCCAATGAGAGTTGACATATATAATAAAAAACGGGTTTATATATTATAAGGACGTGAATTCGGTTTCTGTTACTGTTGTGAAACTCATTTAATAATTGTAAGTCTCATGTAAGTACTTTATGAGCCATAATTTTGGTGGGAGACCAATGTCAAACTCACATAAATTTTGTTGGATAAAAAAATTCATAATATAGATTTGGTTGAAGTAATAGATAAAATTAATAAAACTGATTTTTTTTAAAAAAACAAAATATAAATCTGAGTCAATCAACAGCTTAGATTAAAGTTAGAGTAAGGTTAAAAAATGGTGAACATGAAAAATTATAAAATCAAATATGTTTGCAAGGGGAAAAGCCTTTAGTAATAAGATTGGAGTCAGGTGTAATGTCTATTAATAACCACTCTCTGCCTACCACATGCTCTGTTACGTCACTCCTTTTTTTTTTTTGTTCAAATGACCAATTATATTACATAAAAAAAAGTACAGAGAAATAAATCAATAATAAAAAATATTGGACGGCAACACACGCCAAACACAAATTTAAAGGAAAGTTTACAAGGATTATGCCGTTCTTTTTATTAGTCTTCAATTCCCACTAGAATTTAAAAATGTTAACTGAATTACATTCTATTTATTATTATTTAATTAATTCCAACATAAAAACCCAAAATAAATATTTTTATTTTAAAGAGTAATTTCTTTATCGATTATTTTTTTTACTGAAATTAATGAATCCTTTTATTGTAAAGCAAGTCAGGAATTTTCATAATATATTCCAGGATATCGTAGGATTGAGTTTGGAGAATATATACTTAATTAAATATTACCTAAAAGGTCTAAGGATTAGAGAAAATAGGAGTTAATTAGTTGCATGCTTTTTTTAAAAAAAATTAAAAAAGTAGAGAGATGGTAAAAGGAAGCATGTGATGGAGTAGGAGAAAAGAGTGTTCTTTTTTCCTCTTTTGCAAAAGAAAGGGTGGTGGCGGTGGCGGTGGTGGTGGTGTAATCAAAAGCTATTTTGAATTCCTAAAGAGAAAAGGATAATAATAAAGCAAAGCATTATATATTGTGACATTTGAATCATTCCACTCCCATTTTGAAACACAAGAAGCACACTCCCTCATATCCCCTTTTTTCCTCCTCTTTTATCATGCTTCACTATATATAGCTTCCTGTTTTTTTTTTTCAAATATAGATATATTTTTTCTAAAGATAATTCTATTCAATGCATTCTCAGACACTCAATGTGGATATATCTCTTAATAGAGACTTAAATTCTAGTTCGTTATATTATGAAAGATTAACATATTCGTTAGACCCAGTGTCAATCGGTAGCTTCCTACTTTTCCTTTATATATCATCAAAGCTTATTTGTTAAGATAATATAATATATAAAATGTAGGGCCACTGAACGATGCTATATATATATATATATATATATATATATATATATATATATATATATTAAGGGAAGGACTTTCACATTTATAGCAATAATGAGTCTCTGGACAAACTGAAACCCTATTAATATATATATAGTGGCATTGGCATCAGTAAGTGTAGTGACCTTCGATCCATTCTGAAAACGACTCCGATCTATTTTCGTATTTTGTTGCAAAGTTAAGTGGGTTGGGCAATTGGCATTTCTGGGTCGATTTAATTAGTTGCGGTATAAACACGATTAGCCACTCAAATTAATAGTGCCCACCACTCTTGGAAGCAAATGACGATTAAGAAATAATAAAGGCATATCCATAATGTGTGTGTGTGTGAGAGAGAGAGAGAGACCACTTCCATATTCTGTCGATGTGTACTAGGTTTTAGGAATACATGTGGGAAGCTAAAATAAAGAAGAAGAAGAAGGTCTCGGATGATTTACGTGCGAAACAGAAAGGCTCGAGATGATAATAAGTAAGTAATGGGAATAAAAAGGTGAAGGATAAGAATGCGGCATGGTTTTAGAGGAATTAAACGGACTGAAAGTGTGGGATCATTAATAAGCGAAGCTAAGATTTGTTGAAGTAGCGGGGGGGGGGGGTTAATTTTGACCTACTTCATTTATAACAGAGAAGTAAACCGAGGCTCTTATATGTAGGAGTCCTATATCTAAGAATGAAAGGGGATTCTATGTATGATTCCTTGAAACATGCCTGAATTTGTGGCATTGGGCTGTCGAGGATCCAATATTATTAATAGGATTATATAAATAGTAGTCAACTTGGGAGGAGAAGCGAATAATTTCATGGATAATTGAAACACGAGTTGTTATTATTAACTTGTTTTGAGAAAACTATGTGTGAGAATGGAGGACTTTCTTAAATTTCCTTTTCTTCTTCTTTTCTTTTTAAAGAAACAAGAGGAAGGAATTGGTGGGTATGAATGAATAATTAAGTAGGTAAACTTGGATCTTGAAAATAGTAAGTAGTGTATGATAGTAAAAGAAGGAGAGATAGGAATGGAGATAGGGGAGAACATATATATATAGAAACGAGAAAGGGGAAATGCTTAAGGAGCAATGTATGGAAGTAGATGTTGTTGTGCTGCTACCCTTTCCTTTTCATACATCTAATTTTTGTTTAGCTAGCTCTATAATGCTTATTTTTAATTAAAGTAATACCACTGTGACAAACATGTTAACTTTTTAAGCAAAATTGACATATATAGGACTATCTATGTCTCATATAAAATGAGGGGACTTGTCACTATAATAATTTAAAATAAGCCCCCAATAAAAAAAAAAAAAATCAAACAACAAAGTAAGAGAGGGTCTTAGACGCAGTGAAAATTTGATAGTAAATAAAATGCCTATGAAATGTGGAATTTAGAAGTACTATGGGAATGATACCAAGTTTGTTTTTGCTTTCATGTCTCCCCCTTCTCAATTCTCTTGACTACTCATTATCACATCCCTTCCACACAAACAACAGCAAGAGTTGATTCATGCACTTCCCTCACCTCTTCCTTCTATTTGCCATCCACCTCCCTTCTCTCTCCCCAGTTATTCACGCGCCCATGCCTTACATCTTCCCCTTCATCCCCCCTCAATACAAAGGAACTCCTTTTATACTGCTCAACCGTAAACCATATAATGGCTGTTGGTCCCAATTCTCACTCTTCCAATGATTCTCATTAGTCCGCATCATCAATCCTGATTCTCCTCTTGTTTCGGATAGGTCAAATTATAATTGCATTCATATCCAAAATACAGAATTGGACAAAACCAAATAAAAAGAAAATCCTACAATAGAAAATACACCAGTACAACTTAATTGATTAAATATCTACATCGGCAAGGTAAATTGAGGAGGAGGAGTGTATCAATAAAAGAATTTTCAAGTTCTATCTTCTTTTTATTTTTCTAAAACTGTTCTTTGAACAGACAAGAGGAAAAATTAGAAGGAAAAGTATTTTCTGCCTGTCCCAAGTCTAAACTAAAACAGAGAGAGATGGGGGGAAAAGAACAAGTCTATGCTAAGAGAAATTAACATGAACGGTGGCGTTCATGCTGGAATGGCATACTGGACAGTTCCGAACCGTGGACCCACACATTGTACACAGACACAGATGCCTACATGGCAGCAACAGCACTATCGATTCTCTCACCCCACACTTCTTACATATCCTTCCTCCCCCCGTCGCCGCCCTCTCTTCTCCTCCCTCCGCCGCATTCGTGCGCCGTCTTCCTTCGTCTTCCTCATAGTTGCTCCCACAACTTGACTCGGCGTCGTCGTTTCCGGCGGCCTGGTGCCCCTCGCCGACGTGGGCGAGAACTTGTTCCAGATTGCTGCGTAGGGAATTTGCGGTGGCTTCGTTGGTCTGAGCCAGTTCCCTCCAGATTTGATTCTCCACGCACAGGCTTTTCGCCCTTTCTTGAAGGACCCAATTCAGCTTCCCCATCCTCTGGATCTCTTCGTCTTTCTCCTTCAACTTCTTCGCCATTGCCTCTTGGATCCCCGATATCAACGCCGTCGATTGCCTCGCCCTCTCCTTTTGTAACTCCATCCTCACTTTCTCCGCCTGGCATTAGATCAATCAATATAGAGGTCAATCGGTCAGTCACGAAATCCGAATCCAAATAGGTGATAACAAAAATCAAGAAGATGAAGAAGGCGGTGGTGGTTACATGTTGGGAGATGAAGTGGTCGATCTCGGATTGCTGGTTTTGGAGCTGGCAGAGGATGTCTTGGTCAAGAAACGAAGAAGATTGAGAGGACAATTTGTTGATCTTGTGAGGGATCGGAAGAGCATTATTGGATTCGTCGGCAATAAAATGATCTCTTGGACGCTTCCTGAAGGGTGGTGCGGCGGCGGGGATGTGGCAGGTAAGGCCACTGTCAGCCTTGTTCATGGACGTTTTGGCGGAGGCTAAATCACACACAGTTGATTGGTAAAACGGCAAGAAAGGATCAACCATGGAAGAAGACAGAGGAAGCGGTAGAGGAAGAGCCGAATCCATCTGAGCATTGCATATATCACTGCAACAACAAAAACCAAAAACTCACATCAGCAAATGTCGAAGAACAATCAAGAAAGTCAGAATGGAAAAACCCAGAATAAATTCAAGTGTATGTATACGTACCTGTTTGAGAGGAACTGGGGAGGGAAGAGATTGATGTGGCGAGCTTCCACTGCCATGAAAAGGTTAGGTCGGGGTTAGCTTTTCTAGTGATGAGAGTGGTTGTAGATTGTTCGTCGCGTGAAGGAGAGGAAGAAGAAGAAGACAGAGCATGCAATAGAGGTGGCGAGGAGTAGGGGAGGCTTGAATGGATGAGTCGGGCTTATTTAGGCTTTGGTTTTGTGCGGCAAGAGAGAGAAAGTCAAACGCATCTTTCTAGACAGAGAAGGAACAGGTAAATTGTAATTTAATTTAAGAAATTTAATAAAAATAAGCAGAAAAATAAAAAAGGAAAAGGTTAAATCATGGGGGGTTGTATTGAGATTAGCTTCTGACCTTTTCTCTCGTTTTGGGAATTTGGGATTCCCATGTTTTTTTTTTCTTTTATATTTCCCCCCCTTTTCTCTCTTCAATGAATTGCCCCGTCACCATCATCTTTCTCTTTCCAACCAAGAAAATCACCACCCTCTCAATTTTACCTCCCACAATGCATTTCTCTCCCTTTTTCATGTTCCCTTGGCCTCACGCAATTGTCCCTTTCTTTCTTCAAAGGGTCAGTTTCGGGATTTCAGGTCCTCCATACTCTGTACCAGAATATGCATCTCTTGAATGTATCCGCATTATTTAAAAATATCATTTTCATATTTTAATTGTAAAATTACGTGATTGTGAAGGATTGTAATGTAATATAATTTTGTTGTGTACTCTTGTTATGCACTTGAGCTATCCAATGGTGCTGAGGCGGCCATGATGCTCGTTCGTTGAACGACGCGTGGCATCTTCTACGGGGCGAGTGAAATGTGGCGAAGCCAGAGAGTGCAAAGTGGCACAGGTGTGCCATGAGGACGGGCCCACCTATGCACGTGCGAGGGGCGTGAGGGTTGGGAGACACGTAAGAAGGGAGTGAGGGACCCACGAGGGATGGGAGCGGTGGGGCCCAGATTTGTTGGGGAGCGGTTTCCCGGTTCCGCTAGCTTGGTCTCCTTCCTCAACTGTTGTGTCTGTGTACGGACAAATGGAGAAGAGAGAGAGAGAGAGAGAGGAATAGTGATCGGGTGTGCAGCAGACCCAGCGCATGTGGATGCGCTGCACAAGAGTCAACAATGGAGTTATTGAATTGAATCTGAACAACAGTTTCTCAGCTTAATTTATTTTAATCGCTCAAAACCATAACAAATAAACAATGTCTCTCCATTTTCCATGGTCCAGTCAATGTATCAAATTCCATGGACAACTAGACAACGCACCATCAACAATTCTCTTTTATTTATAAATATAAATATTACTATAATCGAATTTATTAATATAGAATATGAATAAATTAAATATTCTTTCAAGGTACAATTATATATATTGTTAAATGGTTCTTTAAAATGTCATGTCATTAATCTTAAGGGTACGCTTCTGGAGCAACTTTTTAGCTAATAGATTTCTCATTCCTGTGCAAGTAAGTGAATGAATATATAAATTGAATGGATCGAGGATCATTACTTGAAAATATTGATATCTTACCATAATTTTTGTGTTAGTTAAATATAATTTTGACATTGATTAATACAGCTAGCAATATTTTGACACTAACTAATTTACAATGCAAGTATATATCTTATTATGGTAATAACTAATAAAATTATCTGCCATTTATTTTTTTTTTAAAAGAAAGATTGTCAAATTTCTAATTGAATCTTGGTTAATAAGGAAGAAACCATCAACACAAACTAAATTTCATTTCAGTTCATAATTGAGAATGTTCATATGACTGATCCTAAATTATGCCACTAATTAAACTTTGTGCATATATAGGTACTACTGAATATATATATATATATATATATATATATATGATAATTATATTGATCTGTCTATCAAAGTTGTCCAGACATTAAATGGGGAATCTAAGAAAGACAATTTCTCCAAAAGAAGAATAAAATGCCATCTCATCACATGCATGCAGATATATTCTACAACATAATATTTTAATACATATATAAAAAAACAAATTAATTGAATAAACGGTGAATGATCCCTGTTTAATAAGATCTGTGTCACACGTAATTATATATATATGTCTATGCATGTTTGATTGATATTCCACATCATAACACATGCAACCACTAATTAACAATTAACCAGTGATAATTAATTATTCAACAGCTAGAGATTACATGTACATTTCTCGTACATGTTCATAATTATTAGAGATATTCTTAATCTTAATTTAAATTACTCTTTCTAAGTGCAGACAGGCTTTGAGTATAACATTTTGATATTAAAGTGCGTATATAATTGATTATATATAAATATATATATATGATGATCGTGTTTGGCATAAACCATATATCGTGCAGAATCACTTGCATGTTAAATGAAAGCAAGTATAGAATAATTTCACTTTACAAAAATATAAAAATAAAAATTAAACAAGTTAAAAAGAACATCGTCTTCCTCTTAGTGCCATGCTTGATTTTGCAATATATAGTTGCCACTTTACTATATGCCTTCCCTTGTCTTCTGCATTATTTTTTTCTCTGTGATAGAGAGCATAATTAGGTTAACTTTTGAGAGCTTCAAGCTTTCAGAAACTTGACTTCAAAACCATTCCCTGCCATACTAGTTAGCTTCACGGCATTCGTTAAATTAGTCAATATATTGGTTGGTCAAAACAAAAGAAACTCTCGTGTATATGTATTTGCGGAGTTTCAGGCGAGAAATTCTGATCCTTCAGTTTCCAAACCATTAATTGAAGCAACCAAACCCTAATTTACAAAGATGCCATATTAATTAATTAAACTATATATAAATCGCTATAATTCCAAAGTCTTAAGTTATGCATTGTCCTGCATGTTTGTCACATGACCTTAATTATGCATTCAGAATAAGTAATATATATGACTCAAATGTCCGAGTTTATTTAAAGCATTATAATTTCAATTGGAACACATGAATAATAGTACAAATTAAACGAATGCGGCATTCAAAATTATGATTATTTATATATATATATATATATATATTTACATTATTCCTTAATTAACAACCAATTCAAATAAGGGTTTTCCGGTATGTAATTAAAATATTCATCTGATAAACTTAATATTTTTTTTTATATATAGGCGCTTATTAAAACTTACAAGGATTAGGTTTTTTTCAACTAGAATTACTAAATATTAATTAGCTTGAATTGTCACTTTCAATGCGAATATATTTGTGAGATAATAATAATAATAATACCTCCCTTATATATATAAACATCAATTAACTTGACATTAAAAAAAAATTCAAGTAATAGAGTAGGTAATCGATTTCTTTTGTAATAAGGTACCTCCTTATCTTTAGCTACATACGTACCTTCAATCAAAAGGTGATGAAGTACTCACCCCACTATATGTGTGTGTGTGACACTCATCCCAAATTAAAGCTATATATTCAATAAGATTCGTTTTTTTTTTATTTAATTTCAAGTGTTAATTAAAATAATATTCCCTGAGAAGCACGCACAAGCACAAAGGTATGGACATATATATGAAAAGAAAAGGAGTGGTCACCCGAAAAAGATATATAGAAATAACATAAACACATTGATTCCCTTTATATATATGTTCATCTCTCCGTCATTATCGTTCTTTTCTTTTCTTTTATACATACTTTAAGCTTTTTGGGGCTCTATTATCGCTTGCTTCCATCACATATCATTTATACCTTCAAAACCAGCTATACTTAACCTTTAACCACCTTAGAAGAAAACAAAGGTATCATGCATCACCAGCAACGAAAGCACCTAGCTAGCTAGCTCCAAAGCTTTTTTCTTCCTTCCTTTCCTCTTTTTTTTTTTTTGAAAATTAAAAAAAAGCATAAAAAAGTCGTTGTACTTAAAAGAAAGTACACATCTATCTAGATAATATAAAAGCAGGGTTATACTATTAGATAATGACCTTTATCGAAACATTTGACTTTTATTTTGTTCTGCTATATCTCTCGTTCTCTCTCTCTCTCTACGACTACGTTATTCTATATCCTATTATGTCTCTCTCTCTGTGTAGGGCCAATCTCATCCGTGTTTGAAGATAAGTTCGATATTCAAATCCTCTCTTGCCTGCAGGCTATAAAAGAAGAACAAGAAATTCTCAGCTTGAAACGTGTATGTATGTATGTATGTATGTATGTATGTATGTATGTATGTATGTATCTAGCTAGCTAGCTAGCTATTTGATGTTTTTGAAAAGTCATTCTACCGTCCCTTACAATAATTGTAAATATTTTAAATGCTGCAAGGAGGAAGAGAACATAGTATTACGATTATGTTTTTAGTTTTATTTATAAGTCTTCAATTATATTATATTTTATATAATAAACAAAAAAGATTAATTTTTGTTAATTATACTTTAAAATTCAATATTTTTTTAATTTTATTTTGATTTAATATATATTAAACTACTAAAAATAAAGTTAATATTAATAAATGAAGAGTAAAATTATATATTTATATAAAAAATTTAAAAATATAATTTATAAATAAGATACATGATAATTCCTTTTCTGTTTGCCATATAAATATAGTATCATAGGAGTATATGAAATACTAATTAAAAACTAAATCATGGACAAAGTGAATGATGAGTAGTGAAAACCCTAACCCTAACCCTAACCCTGATGACGATGGTACGTATTATATGTATAAAGAAGAAACGTGTGTATGTGGACACGATGGTTGGATTGTCGTGGTGGGGTTACGTTGTCGTTTTATAAAGTGAAAAGCTCCAAACCTAACTGCAGAGAGACAGTTTTGGTTGTTACATGTGGGCTTCAAATTAATGACTCTGCAAATATGGACAATTTTGACACTAGATGCCATATGCTTTGGAAATCCATGTCTCTGATTTGGATGTCCATTGAATAATTATTCATTATTAACGTGTAAATATCACTCACGACTTCCCCAATTGGCCAATTAATTGATTAATTAAATTATATATTATTGTTCACACACTTTCCTGGTAGCTTCCAATAACATCTCCTTGATATATCATTGCTTTTTAAGAATCTATATTATATTATAAATAGACAATTTCTTGATGTTTCCCTTTATCTTTCATATCTTTAAAAGGTTGAATTTCCTTGCCAACCCCGTTTGAAAGATCCTTTGATGATTCAAAAAAGTTGTCAAACTTATGAACCGCGTGTAGAAAATTATGATATATATCCAACACAAGCGGTGAGTGAAATTTCCTTCTCTTTTCACACGGTTTATTTTAATTAATAACAATTTGTTGTTTTTTCCCATTTTGTCACGACTTAATTCCGACTATATATAAGATAGTATGTAAGAAATTAAATCAATTTTTATTTATAAATCTATTTTTAAGTAAAGCTAGCACATTAATTATTATTTCCTACACCCATCAAAATTAAAAATTAAATCTCCCTGAGGATGACATATTGTGGACGAAACCAACATTGGTTTGGAAGTGGATCACTTTGATTAGTTGGTGCAGATTTAGACCTATAGATATAGCATTCCAAGTGGGTGTCTCTCAATAGTTAAATAGAGACTAATTATAAAGTGCTTATGCTTTAATAGCAAAAAGAAAAGCAAAAGTAGATATCAAAGAGGGCCCCACAATTTAGAAAAAGAACTTTAAAGTTTGGGATTCTTAATGTTTGGCGATTATTAACCTAATAGAAACAAAAAAAAGGGGAAAGAAACAGATCATCCGATTATTTTAATCCCAAAACCTGATCAAGATTAAGTGATTTGACCCCATTGTGTCTTATTCATTGATATTGCCTCAGAAACATTATATAGATTACTTTAAGCTAAAGGTAATTATATATTAAGTGCAGTGCAGAAATCTTCATTGCTTTCACATGATATATATCAAACCTGTCCACCAAGGGCTAAATGTTGTATTTAATATAATAATTATGATAATAAGCAATGACTGAAGATGTATGCTCAGCAATTAATTAATTAATCACCAGAATATTAAAATAATCACACTAAGAAAAGTCTCTTGTATTTTTTTCACATGTAATAATAAAATGCATGATGAGAGCCTATCCGTGTATAAATTAAAGGAAGAAACCCTAACTGGGCACCAAATAATAGTAATATATATTAATAATTAATTTTAGTTCAAGGAAGATGATTTGTTTGGTATCTGTTTTTTGTTGCTTAATGGAGAAGATCTAGATCTAGATTATTTAATGATGGCCCTTCATTAAATTGTGCCTCTTGTTTTGTTCTGTCCGAAAGCAGAAGAGGAAGAGAAAGAAAAGCAGATAGATGCATGTGATTCAATAATTGTGCACATAAAAACAAACCAGTGTGCTGGCTAGCTTGTGCTATGTGTGAATCTGCTCTATATATGGGACTAGCTTAAATATAAATAATTATTGATTAATAATATATTATTAATTCCTATAACCTTCCTAGTCATTTCCTTCCACTATCTTTGTTTGTTGGTAGCTAGCTAGAATCTTCCCAAAGTTATTTCAATGGATTCACATTACTATAGACACTACCTAGCCAGGGCCTAATTTTCAAGATAGTACATATATATATAGCTAGACTTATAGATATTATATCTATTGCATGCATGCAACTAAAAAAAAAATTAATGAGCAGTTATATTAAATGTAATCGCTAGAGTGGTTCTACTTCTAACTATTTTATTAGAATTAAGAAAAAAAATCATCATTAATTAACTTTGTCTGCTAATGGAATAAATTTATGATTTTATCCATATTACTTTAAAGATGAAATTTTCTTAAAATTTATATTGATATTGAAAATGATTCATAATACAAAAGAGGGAGTACTATATAATTTTCATAATGTTGCAAAAAGTAGATCTTAAATTTATCTTTTAATTTTTTTTAGTTGAGAAAATATTTTGAAGAGGTGGACATATTGTTGTGAATGGTGGGATTCCAAATTCAAAGGTGCAATAATCAATGTGTTGGGTTTTTGGGATAGAGAAGGTGAATGTAGACGGTTGAAGAAGCATCATAAGTGGGGGGAGGAGCAATAAAAGAAAAGGAATACAAGAGTGGGAAAACAACAAAAGAAGCTAAAGGTTTGATGCATAACACGTTATTCTCTTTCAACTTTGTCATAAAATGCTTTCATGTACTCTCTTGAAACATTTGTACACCCCACCCCACCATGTGACTTCTTCTTTTGTCCCTTCACACCCACCCTACCTTCCTCTTTCAATGTTTGTCGGTCCCACCCTTAGATTTCTGCTTCCTCTTGGATTCATTATCCAATTATATATCTTGATAACTATTATGTTCATAATTAATTTAAACATAGCTTAGCTTCTTCATTAGAAAAATTCTACCTTTTATCCCTACAGAAGATCTTAATTTTTGGATAATGAATTGTAGATCTTCAGACATTTTGTGAAAGCAACGCTTCAGGAATTTCGTCGCTTCTTCATGGATTCATTATCTAATTTTATTCTCTCTAGTTCTTATTATAAAATATTTTTTAAGAAAAAAATCATACAATTTAACGATAAAATTAAAACGCTATGAAGAATATTAGCAGGAGTCCTAAGATGACATGCATAATTCCGTTAAACGAATATGAAGAATGAGGTGAGTATATAATTATATTCACTCTCAATTAACTGGTGCTAGTAGGTGTTCGATTTCTCCATCAAGTCATGGGATACATGGGTCCTACGAATTATGGTATCGGTGTCTCTTTAAACTCTCGATCTCTCCCTTTCTCTCTCTACTTGTTAATTTTGACTAGGTTTTTCTTGAAAGCTTTAGTCTGAAACGATAATGATAATGATGATATATATATGTATATATATGAGGAATATAATATGCAAGCCTGACATGATCACCTGCTTTTATATATACACACACACACACCCAGAAGTTTCTCACACATCGACAATCACACACCCTTATCGTATTTGTCAAACAAATAAATCGATTCCAACTAAGTGGCACGACAACAAATTATGATTAGACCTTTGAATTTTATTTATCTTTTTCTTCAATTATCTAATTTGGGCACTTTCTTTCTTTTCAAGCACAATTCATCGATGTTTGGTCCTTCACGCGTCCGTATGTTTGGCTACACTTTCAAATCCATATCTGTATATGTAGATATTGATAGTGACACTATCTACCTCCCCCTCTTCTCGTTAATATTTAAACTTCATTTTGTGTTAATTATATATATAATACTAATAAATTAACAAGATCATGGTTATTAATACAGTAAATTATTATATCTATCTATATATCATGACTACTACACATATTAATATGAGAAGGAATGATTGAGGATTCTAATTTTGCATTAACATTAATATTATGGAGCCAGATAGATTTGAATAGTTAGGGCAAACTGATCATGGAGATTGGGTTCCGTCGTTTCCTTAGAATTTATCTAATGGAGGCTGCTAAGGGTACGAATTAATTGGAAATTAAGACAAATAAATAATGAAAATCTCTATAGCGTTGCCATGAGTCACGTACGTACTTTATCAAAACTATTAATTATGGAGCCCCGCATGCTGGAGGGTGTGTGTATCTTTAACATCAATCTCTCATAGCGACGTAGATGGATGATTGATCCTTTGTCTCTTTTTTTATATATTTTTTAAAATTATATAATGTTTTGTTTTCTTTGTCATTATCTTTAAATACTTACTATGATTTAATAATACACGAGTGTTTGCCAAGTGGAATCCCCATAATTTAAAACGGCAACGCCTTTAATCAGTTCATTTAATTCTAAAGCTTGATTAGCTCACTCCCACCACATGGCATGCATGCGTTAGTTATCATAAGGTTAATATTAATATGTATGCAAGTAATGTAATAATGCAATTAATTAGAGGGTACTTATATTGTTTAATTTAATCTCTTCAGGGATCAAATTGACAATATCATACACATGTATGTGACTCTAGCGTACGAGTACATGTTAGTTTCTTATTAGCTAATCTAAGTGCACATCTTTATCATATTTATGAAGCTTAATTAGAGGCGTTTTAAGAGTTTTCATTAAATCATTAAAAACATTAGAGTAAAAATATCAAGTTGCGTCTGATAAAAAGTGATTATTAATCTTATTATTCTAAACAAGTAAAAACAATTAAGCAAAAAAAAACATCTTAATTTTTGCCTCGTGTTTAGTTTTAATGGTTATTTTTATTTTTCTAAAAAATGAGGGGAGTATCTAGGCTGGAATATTTAATGGAGGAAGAAATTTATTAACTCTTGCATATAATTAACTTTTCATTCAGGTAATTAAAGGTTATTATTTTTATAAATTAAAATCAATAAACATAAACTATACATATATAGTACTAATTGCTTTGTTGTTGTTGTTGTGTGGCAAAATGACAAGAGGCATAATTATGCATGTCATCTGTTTTGTACTCCGGAATCTTCGAATTAAAACTCAATAATAATGTTACAAATTAAAATATTTTTTTGAATGCTTCTTTAATTTTTTTTATGAAAAACTTGAGAAATTATTTACAAAACCTTTAGAAGATCATGAGGATGTTGGACATGAGACATTTTTACAGATCAATAAGTTTATCCAAAATTTTGTTAAATTATTAATTACAGTATAAGAAACAGCTAATGATGACAATTTCAACAGAGGAGTTTAAACCGAAAGAGATAATCATGCAACACCTAAAAGAGATAGAGCTAGGAGGGTTCATTTGTTTTTAATTATGTGTTGGATATATATTTGATTTGGTCCTACATAATTTACATAATAATAATAATAATAATAATAATAATTAAAGCTACTTTCAGGTGACAAATATCTATTTATTTATCATTATTACTTACTATTAGTGCTTTTTACCCAACATGCACGTTTGATTACTTTTGGTCTGCTCCATATCTATCTATATGGAGTATTCACCTAATAATTAATTAAAAATCTTAATTGGAAAAAATTGCAATTGGACCTGTCATGTCAGATTAAATAATTAACACTGTAATTTAGGAACAGCTTAAATTAAAAACAAAGCATTGGGAGGCAATAATTAATACGTTAATGAATAATTCTCAATAACTGCACCGCCAGCATGCTTAGCTTTCTCACAACTGGTCGATCTATTTTATTGTAATTAATAATAATTATCAAACGTAAATAATTAACTAACGAGCTCATATATGTTTATATTATATAACCTAACTTAGAAGAAAGGAATCAAATTAAATCATGCATTAAGATCATCAAAACCTATTCATAATGTTAGGTGAAACGTTGATGAGTGAAAAGACAATGACAATTATCAAATATAAAAATCTTCTGATCCAATGTGCCTTTGAATAATTAATTCAATTAAAACTGCCGCCTGATTTGATCGTTGCTATTCAATTTCTTTTTCTTTTTCTTTTTCTTTTGTTATATTTAGTAATATATATTTCATAATATGATTAAGTAGGATTAGATAAGGGTATTCTCTCTTCTAACTTGTGCTACTCATAACCATCTTCTTCATTTTTTTTTTCTTATTTGGCCTTATATGACTCATGAAGTTGCAGCCTCGAATTAAAGATGAACACAACATCTTGACTTTTTTCTCGAAATAATTTTTCTTATTTATTATCCATGAAGGTGGACGAATGAATAAATTAAATAATAACGTCAGCATTTATATTAATTATCTTTTTTTTTTTTTACTAATTTAAGAAAAATTCAAATCCATGCCTTTGTTTGACTTATGATAATATTTAATAGATTGGATTAGTTGAAGAGAGGTGAGTTATAGAACCATTACGTAGCCACAAAAATAGAAAATGAAGTTATTAATTAATATATGTAAGCAGCTGCTAAAGGATATTTAAGACTGAATAAATAAAAGCATTAAGGCTCTTAATTAAGGATATCTAAAACTGAATAAATTAAAACTGACTAATTGGAACCATTTGAAAATTATAGAACCTTCAGAGACTTGTACGTCTCTTACTCTACAAGCTTTTGGATTGCTTCCAAGTTCACCAATAGTAATGATACATTGGTATTTGATCTTTTTGAAAAATTGATGGCTTCAGAAACTTTCACTTTCCAATATTAAATTAAATAGATTAATCATATACCAATGAATATACTTACTACATATAATATATATAAAAGTCATAGTATTTGGATATTCTAAACATGTAAAATGTATTTTCTTTTCAATGAAATATATCTGAATTAATTTACTCCTGATATAAGTCAATTCACAATTATATTAGTTTTGAAGCCATTAACTTATTGGAAATGGGGAGACAATTAACTTTTCATCTCTCGAATTTGTGTGGTAATTAAAAAAAATGATTCATTTAGTAGTAATTTAATGTTACAAATTCTCAAAAGTCAATTTGATATAAGAAATTGTTGTTATATACTTGATTCCAGTTCCTTATATGCCTTCTAAAAATAAAAATAAAAGCTAAAAATATCAAAATGATGTTACTGGTTGTCTTGTAACTTGAGAATGCATTATAAAGCATAAGGGTATACTCAGGAGATTTGAAGAAGGAAAAAGAAAAAGGGTACAATTTGAAAATTGAGATGTTCTTAAAGAAATAAAGAAATCTAATAACTTTTTTTAATCTGGTGAAAAATGTGTGAAACATCTTATGCTATATAATGAAGAAGGGTATAATTAGGACTTGCACTATATAGTATAGTACTATCAAATTGCATCAATTAAAGAATTTTCAATTGATAATTGGAATTAAGAACAAATAGAGGCATGAAAAAGCGTGAAATAATATTGTGGTTGATCACCGCCATAAATAAACACCCCTTGGGGATTTAAGGGGTCATATTTCCAATTGAATCTCACTTCCACGAATTAAACCATCAAAATCTCATCTTAAACTAGAATCCCCCGTGTTGCACCCAATAGTATTATGCCTTGGTAAAATATGATTATATAAATTGTAAAACGTGAATATTTAAAAGGATCGATTTTTTTTTAAAAAAAAGCGAGATGGCAATTATGCTCTTAGGAAAAGCTCAAACATTGGTTCCTCCAGCTCTGGAGGAAGATTGATGACAAGATCTAAAAAGATTAAGAATGGGAGGAAGGGTATTGTAGGAAGTACTTGCCCATCTTTTGCTAAAAAACTTAAAGGAATAGATAAAAATAGTAATCAGTCTGATGATGATTCACAAGAGGATGATATCATGACATCAGATGATACTATGTCTAAAGACTCTGGTCATGTTTCATAACAGGAGAAGGAGAAGCCACTTCTAAAAACAGTAGAACACCCAGCAAGGAATTTCCTAACATTTACATTTTTGGGGAGATTGAGAAAATGGTTATATCATGCATGGTGCAAGGTAGTAATTGTTAAATTATTGGATAGGAGCATCAGTTATAAAGTTTTGCACATGAGGTTTCTTGGTTGGCAATAGTTTATATGTGGTGAAACTTACAAATAGATAGGACTATTTTAATGCCCTTACATGGGGCCTTAGATGTTATATGATCATTACCTCATGGTTAGACTTTAGAAACCCATATTTAATCCTTAAAATGCTACTATTGATAAGGTTGTTGTTTGGGTAAGATTAACTAAGGTTTCTTTGGAGTATTATGATGAGGAAGGTTTAATGATAATTGGAAATAGAATCGAAGAAACTATTAAGGTACACATGAATACTTTATGTCAATTGAGATGGCATTATGCATGCATATATGTGTTAGTGGATTTAGAAAAACAACTTATGTATGGGTTTTCATTAGATGGGAAGGACTATTACCTTGAGTATGAATGACTTCATATGTTGTGTACCCATTGTAGAATTTGTGGCCATAGATTGAAGTGCGTCCGAGTAAGATGAAAGCAACAGGGGTTCTACAAGAGAATGGTAATGAGCATAGAAATGACATGGGGTATGTAGTGAATAATGACAGGACTTCTATGAATATCCAAGGACAATGGTGTGTGGTGTAGAAGTCTCGCGGCAGTAAAAAACCAAGGAGAACAGGGGTGAACCAAGGTAATCGAAAAATATAGGGTTGAGGTTTGGAGTACTAGCTGACATTGCAGAGCACATGAAGGAGGAATGAGATGGTGACATGGGATGAAAGGAGAATGGAAATGATAGTGTGCCACAGACATTAATGACAAGAGAGTATGAGCAACAGGAAAGAGGAAAAAGGCAATCACTGTCAGCAATTTTGATTTTCATATTGATACCTAGGGAGTGCGGGGGAAAGAGACTGGGTTGAACGTGCAGATAGAAGGTAGGTCAATGAGTGAGAAGAGAATAAGGGAAATGATGAGGAGAGAGATGAAGAGTGGGGAATTAACAATGCTAACGTTAGAGGAAATTAATGAAGAGAGAGACTATGGTAGGGATGGAAGTGATAGTGTGACAATAGACACAGGAGTTAATGACATTAATCTTGATAGTAGGATGGATCAAGACCAGCCCAAGAGCTTATTGTTTAAGATATTAATGTGGGAAGTCAGATTAAGGAAGTAGATCCAGGAGATTTGACAATTGGGAATTCAGGAGATCTAAGAATTCGGTCTACAACTTTGGATCCTATAATGAGTGACTGTAATGAGGGTGGAAGAAGTGATAACACGGTGGTGCCAGAGACCCAGTTCAATGTTAAATATAAAGGGGCTTGTAATGATAGGCTTCTTAGAAATTTAAAGGTAGTGTGCAATAAGCCTAGGCCCAACTTAATTATATTAGCTGAGACAAGGTATGATAGAGTAAACATTTTTAGTCCATTCTTACGACGGGTTTTGATTCTGTCAAAGTTATTACTAGTGAAGGAAGATCAGGAGGTATGGTGGCAGCCTGAAAAAGTAATTTTATCAAGGTGAATTTGCTTGAGGACATGCAATACTTTTATCTAGAATACTTGTTATCAGTGAAGTTATCGTTCAAGCCACGACGGTCTATGCTATTCCATATTCAAGCTATCGAAAGATTATGTGGGAAGAGATTCTTACACTCTCCTATTCTATTTCTACCCCTTGGGTAGTACTAGGAGATTTCAATGATCATTTTTTCTTTAGAAAGAAGTGGGTGTGCGATTTCCAATCACAACATAATTGATTGGTTTAATGCGAGAGTTGCGGTTTGTAGTATGACATATATGGGATTCAAAGGACCCAAATTCACCTGGAAAGGTCTCAAAATTGCTGGGTTGTCTCATTTGTTTGAGAGATTAGATAGAGCTTGGACAATTTCTTAAATGCTATTTCAATTGCCAGGATGTTACCTTAAGGTACTCCTATGTACTTAATACTTTGATCATAATCCTGTCTCTGCAATTTCATGGGGATGATAGGTTTAGGGGAGAGGCTAGAAATTTAGAGATTTTCTTGCAAATAAATGGGCTATATAAGTAAATCTAAACCAAGCTTTGCAAAAATTGCCCTTATGACATTCTTGTGTGGAATAAAGAAGTTTTTAGGTTAGTCGAGAAAATAATGAAACTACTCATGGCCAGATTAGGTGGTATCCAAAATTTACTTGCGTATCCACATTCAATATTCTTTTGTAATCTTGAAAAGGAACTATAGGATAAATTGGAAAGAATTTTGAAAGTAGAAGAAATTAAGTAATTTCAGAAAGCTAGACTTACCTAGGTTACAAAAGGTGATAAAAATACAAGATATTATCATATGAAGACAAATTTGAGCGTTGACTGTAAGAGATGAGAATAGAAGACGTGGATAGAGGATGATTTAATATTAAAGAATTTTGTTGTTAATTTCTTTAAAACTCTGTATGATGATGAGGCTTTGTTCCTAATTTATTGAACACTAATAGCTCATTTCCTAGGGTGGAGAGCTCTATGTTTTCTCATTTATACAGTGTGCCCACTATGGAAGAAATTAAAAGTGCATTGTTCTTCATAAGACCTTATAAGGCACTAGGAGTGATAGTTTTTGTCATATCTTTTATCAGTCCAACTAGAATAGGATGGGTGGTGCTTTATGTTCCTTTGTCATGGATTTGTTTAGAATGAAATAACTTTAATGGAGGCCAACAAGACTATTATCTCTTCCATTTCCTATTAGACTGAGGGAAATTATGGATAAAATTATCTCTCCTTTCTAGATCAGTTTTATCAAGGGTAGATATATACAAGACAATATAATTGTGGGGAAAGAAATAATACATTAAATGCAAAAATGTAGAGGAAGGAAATGTTTAATGGCTCTAAAGGTTGATTTGGAGAAAGTAGACAATCATATATGGTGGGATCTTCTTAAACAAGTTTTAATTGAGGTTGGACTTCAATCAGATTTTGTTTCTTTGATAATAACTTGTGTGACTTCAGTTACTTATAAATTGTTGTCAAATGGAACCAAGACTGATTATTTTGCACCGACAAGGGGACTAAGATTGAGAGATCCAATATCATCTCTTCTATTTATTTTGTGTATAGACAAATTGTCATATTTGATTAGTGATTTAGTGAATGATGGTACACGGAAACCTATTAAGGTGACCAAAGGTGGGCATGTTGTTTCTCATCTTATGTTTACCGATGATTTACTACTTTTTAGGGAGGCAACAAAAGAACAAATTGGTTATGTAGGGGGATGCTTGAACAAGTTTTGTATGGCTTCTGAAGATTCGATTAGCAAGAATAAATCCTTAGTTTTTCTCTCTCTAAGGGGTGAATCTAGTATCTCATAGAGAGATTAAAAGTGTTACTGGGATGGGTGTGTCTTTAGAGATAGATAAATATCTGGGGTTTCCAATTTATAAGAGGAGGAGACAAACATAAACTTTTCAATATATTATTGATATAGTTAAGTCCAAGCTTGCATCATGAAAGGAGAATCGCTTGTCCACGGCAGGTAGAATTACATTAGCTAAATCGGTATCGAGCTATATTCCTTTGTATATAATGCAAGTGGCAAATATCCCAGAGTTTGTCTATCAAGAAGTAGAATGACTTCAAAAAACTTTATTTGGGGAAAAAGTCAAAATGCTCATACTTTTCATCTTATTGGGTGAAATCAGGTAGTTCAGCTAAAATTGAATATATGACTTGGGTTTAAGCGGTTGTCATTTTTTAATAAGGCCTTTGATGCAAAATTTGCATGGAATTTAATTTTTGGTTCTACAGGTTTATGAGCTGAAGTTTTATGGAAGAAATCCATGTTAAGAAATAAAGATAATTTGTTAACATCTCACAAAGGAGACTTAGCTCTATGGAAATTTAAATTTGAGCAGCAAGATATCATTGACAAAAGAATAAAGTGGACAATTAGATATGGGAGATGATACAATTTTTTGAGGACTTTTTGGCTGTTTCCTGATATGAAAATTAGAGAAGTTTGTCTTAGATCCCTAACTAATGATGAGGAAGCAACCCCAGTTGTAGATTGGGTTGTGGATAGATCATGAGACTTTCAAATATTGGCTAGTATTGTTTCGAGTAATGTTTTTCAAAAGCTATTAACAATGATTTTGCCAAGGGTTAGTGCTGGTTCAGATTTTATGTCTTAGAATACAATTGCAAATTAAAGGGGTTTTTACATTAAGAAGTTCCTATTACCTTGGAAAACAACTCGAATTTTCATAGTTTAGTATATTAAGGCATTTGGAAATGGTAAGGTGTAAAGATAATTAGAGTTTTTATGTGGATAACTGTCAACAATAGGCTACGAATTAATATTTGGAGAAACAAGTGGTCATCTACTTCTATTGTATGTATGAGTTATAACTTGGGAAGTGATGATACATTATATATCTTGAGAGATTGTATTTATACAAGATGCATTTGGCTTAAACTATTATTACCCCAGCACTATTATGCTTTTTTTACTATTTCAATTACTGATTGGTATGCTTTAAACCTAAAGAGACAATTAGACAATATGGAGAATAATTAAAAATTTATTTGAGGAGTAGCTATTTAGAAGCTCTGACTATGGAGAAATATAATTGTCTTTAATCCAAATGCCATGAGACCTAAACAACCAGAGTTGATTATTTTAAAAGTGTAGAAGAAGTATATGTAGGTCAATGATAATGCTAATTTACAATATGTCTTTAATAGAGAATCTGAATTGAAACCACTACCTCTAGGTTGGGTTAAGCTTAATGTGGATGGGCTATGACTATGTCCAATAATAAAGCTAGATATGGTGAGGTGTTAAGAGACCACAATAACAAATAGATATATGGGTTTACCTATTTTATTGGAATCTGCAATGCGGTTAATTCAGAGGAATGTGCTATTTTAAGAGGCTCCAAAGTGCATGGGACAAATGATATAATAAAGTTATACTTGAATCATATGCTAATTATCTCATTGATATTTTTTGGAGAAAAATAATACAAGGCAAAGAGATAGCTTATTAATTGTATACATTAGAGATTTCATGTGTAAACAGTAGGAATTAAAACTACAGTTTATATCAAGAGAAGTCAACCAGATTATAAATATTCTTATAAATAAAAGTCTTTCTAGATATACTATACTTGACACATGTTATGCACAATTACAACACTTAATAGCTTTCCAGCGTATAGGAATAAGTTCCTTAGTAGTTTAACTTCTTTTGCTTTTGCCATCTCTTGTATAAACAAAATTATAAAACGTGGTACTTGTTGCCACATTTTACATTAATTGAACAGATGGGAGGCGCTGGATATTTTATATTACTTAAGATATTTTTAAAAATAAATTATGAACGAAAAATAATTTGGGGTTTTTTTTTTTACTTTTTTCTTTGTTCAATTAATTAGAGGAATACGGGCCGCACTCCAAGTAATCTAACCCACCATTGAATCGAACCAACATTGCTCAATGGTTCTTCTAAATACTGGACCCAAACCTATAAAACTTGGGCTCAAATGAAGGCTCTTGGATCAGATGGAATTTTTTTCCTTAAAAAATTAATGGAGTGTGAATAATTTTATTATGCAACACCAATAGTTAACTTAACTGGCAAAAAAAAATTATAATAAAAAAAATTGATTAAAAAAATATAATATATAACATATTTAATTAATTAAATTAAATTAATTAATATATATATTTTTAAAATATTCTAATTCTTTTTTTTAATTTTATTCCTTATCAATAAAAATAATTTTAAAAAAATTAATAAATATAAAAATATATGTATTATAGTTAGAAACAAAATCAATTTCAGATCCGAGGAGAAATATATGATTTGATGGGAACCTATATACTTTCCTGTTCCATGATAATATTTGACACCAGAAGTCACGGGTCCAGATTTTCTCGTCGAGAACGAAAGACGCCAGAACCATAGTACAAGTCCCAAAATACATATCACACGTAAATATGCTTTCTCTGATTGCTGATAATTACAAGAGCTAAGATATATTTAGTCAGCCTCTTTAATTCAATTTAAAACCTTGATGCAATGTTTTATAGATAGGAAAACGTTTTTAAGAAAGAAAATAGGAAATAAACCAATTCTATTTTTTTTTTGTAGATACATTTCTCATTTTTTCCCTAAAAACACGTTTTTACATGTATCAAACATTACATGCAGATAAGTTAGAAATTGCGTGATGACAAGTACTATGGACTTTATTATAGTTGCATCAAACAATCCGTGTCTTAACAAAATATCATGGCGGATTGAAGCAATAAACAATGTCAACCACACGTAATAATAAGATCCGCGTGACATACAATTTCTTTTCATTATTTACTGGACTTATTTATGTTTGGAAACCACTAAACCAAGTATGGCTAAGAATGCCTATCTTCCCATATCTTTACACTAATAATTGGCTAGGATTGTAGATCCATCTTCCTTCTAACTAATGGAGGAAACAGATAATTGAGATGCATGAATAAAGAGAATGGAAGGTAAATTGTAACAGAATTTCATATTCGGTCAGTAATCTTGAATCATATGGTAAGATCTACGGACTGGAAAGAAGTTGCCGATATATGGGACTAGCTAACGATATAGGGGGCAAGCACGGATATTTTCCCTCGTACATAATCACAAAATGTTACATCAGATGACAATATAAATTGTTTCAAGGAGAATGGTGCTCACTTTCCACAGTTGAACCCATGACAGACAGATAGGACGATTATGAGGATGAGTGCTATCAAAATTCCCAATACAATCAGCTTGATCTTCATGTTTTGTAACCACATCTTCCGACGGATTTTGGTCCCTGAATTTCTGAAGTCTTGTGCCTGAAACAAAATTGTTTTTTGCATTGAAAGACAAGTGGGGAAAGCAGTTAAAATTGGAATCAGAAAGCAGAAAACTCTAATTCTATTCTTTATTTTCCAACCAGAAGACAGAGGTTTTCCGGTCGCACGAATCAGTGGGGCATTACATAGAAAGACTGTTCAACTTTTCAACATTAATCCTTCAGCATCAAATCAGTACCAGAGATTCTGTAGAAACCGATGTTTTTAAAAACTGCAGTGGACGTTAAAATACTACATAGAAAATTAAAATCTATTAATAAAAAAATCCATAACTTAGTATGCAAGTGTAAATAAGTTAATATTCATTCATAATTACATATCGACCTTAAAATAGTGAGCCAAATCCATTGTCAGAGTATTTATTGAGTCTATAATTATTAATAGTTATATAAAAGAATAATGCTTACATACTAGTTAAATACAGGACGAAAAACTTATCTAAAACGTATGCTATTTTGTACTAAAAGCTAACAAAAAAGGTTTTAACTAAGTCAAACCACTAAATTGCCTTGTATCCTTTTTTCCCCACCTTTTGACTGGCTTAACTAGTTCTTTCTTTCTTTCTGGACCAACAAACTGGTTCCAGCACCAGTTTACTGTTTCACCAGTTTAGTCCAATTTCCATAATACTAGTAGAAACTAATGAAAATATTCAAGGAGAGCAGAATACTCACATATTCGCCAATGTATGCACATAAATAAACGTCCAAGCACTCAAAAACGGGCAGATCCACATAAACACACTAATACACACTAACCTGGTGATGAAGATTCTCAGTCTTGTCTACCAGAAGCTCTATCTTTTCCCCCCTATCCAGAACCTGCATTAGATTATAAACACATAATTTAATATGAAGAGATGTCCTTATATTCATAATACTTCGTCATCCACTCGAATTTAAAAACGTGAAATGTATAGAGCCATTTTTGCTTCTTTCCTGCTAACTTAAGGATAAAGAAACAGCAAATAGTTCACATTTATGCAGCTAAAATAAAAATACATGAACTTGAAGTGCCCATTTATGCAACTAGAATAAAAGAAAGTCAAAGAAGCATCATCACAGTAATACTTAAACTAACATTTATGATATTGGCCTCAATGACTGAAGCTCTGACAAAACGACAATTAAGGACATCTAAGTTTTAAACGATTTCTCTCCACTTTCCCTCACTTTTCTTTCTCAAATTAGGCTGTCAAGCTATGCCACCAAATCCATTTTCTTTCAAGTCGTATACCAGAAAATTTGAAATCAAAGTTGAACATTTCTACCTCTTGGGGTCTTCCATTGATCACGATTCACCATTTAAGTTCAGTCAATTTTGACACTTCTAACTGACCATATCAATGTTTTATCTTTAAAAAGAGAAGAGCAGGATCTGTCAACCTAGAAAAAACAAGCCCTGATTTAAATGGTGAGTGGCCTTGCCTTTCTATAACACAAAGTGGCTTCATGTGTGAGTATTTGGGTCTTAGGGGTGAGCAATAATTTAGCAATCATTCCGGAAGTAAACTTAGGTGATGGAATGCATATCAAGAGAGATATGAGATTGGATCAGACTTCAAAGGAAAGGCACATTAGATGGTGCATAATAACAGGCAGTTTCAAGAAAAAATAGAAGTAATGGATTTGTGTCTAAAATTTTCAACGTCATTCTAATTGGTGATGAGTTGGAAATTTTTACTGACCAACCACTGAAACAAACCCAAGAATAAAAGCAAGTAAACTAGTTTTAGCGGATTTGTGGTTGATTTTATAAAATGCTGGCCAAAATTAACACATTCATCTTAGGTATAAGGTTTAAGTGCATGTAGTTTTGATGCTTCGCTCTGCATTCTACAATCATTATTGTTTATAACATAACTGAACAAATTCGTATTTTCCAAGATAATTAATACAGAATCTTTGTATTATACTTTTCTAAAACCAATGCAGCTAACCAGTAAATTTCTACCTTTTCAATATTCTCCATCATGACCCCTTTAACTTCCGAAACCTGAGCTTTCACCTTTGCAAGCTTGCTTATCTCTTCAGGGTGCTCAACACAGTACTGCATATGTTCCTTCAATTTTGGCCTGCATTAAATAACATCTTATACCAGCTCAAACACGGGAAAGTCCTCCAACGTTTAACTTATTAGTTTTAAACAAAAGCACAATACCCAAACTCCTTGTTAAGGCTGTTGGCAGAAGCAGTAGCAGCTTTTCCGCCACCGTATCTGGCCACAAAATCATCCTTGACACGCTCAAGAAAAGCAATGGGTACCTGTCTTCCAATCGACTCATCTGCAACAACACAATATGCTACAACATCCCAAAAGTCAGTCATCTGTCAACAGAATAACAACCTTCATAATTTACAAAAGCCTCTACCAAAATTGCACGCAAGGTTGATTCTATGATCGCAAAGATAAGTTTCTTTCAAGGATAATCTCAACCCAGCCTGAGATCAAGCATAAAATTAAGAAGCATGTATTGGTCTAATGGCTCATTTATTGACCATTCTATAAGATCTAAAATAAACCAAAACAACCATCAAGCAAGCTAGTTAGTTTGAATAACTCGAGGATACTAGACAGGTACCTTTGAGAGTTAACAGCACCCTTAAGTTATTCACTCTTTAACTCCTAACTCGGAAAATGTGGACTCCGATACACATAGCATTGCGCAATCTAATGTATTTTAAGATTTTCTCTTTTCAGTTTGTAGATATTTGAATAAAAAGACAAGCTAAGAGTAGGACACTTGGAAAATATTAGCATATTACAGCTGAATCCATTGTGTTTTGAATCAAAGAAAACAGTAGCCATCAGGAGCAAGAAAATAAACACAAAACCGTTATTTCACGACGACGAAGTTATCTATGAAGAATTAGCAAAAGGGGATTTCGCAGACCACATATTCGCACTTGAACTTCTCGTCTGAGAACCCTATTTTCAGAAACAATCATGTATCTAGCTATATAGATATAATCCTTTCTAATTAGGGATAAATTACACTCAAATCACACGTCAAACCATGTTGACTCAGAAGACTAGAAATGAAATTAAGGAAGGAAGACTTACTGAAGCCATTATCAACGAGGTAGTTGAAGGTGTGACCATCACAGTTGTAAGTGAACTTGTTGTTGGTAGCTGGAAGCTTCTGGAGGCACTGAAAGGCGATGGAATTGAAGTTGCCACTGAATTCGGTGTAGTCGGCAAGAATCAGGGTTCCACGAGAAACGAAGGCATAGATCAGAGGCTTCTGGCTCATCTTGTCGTCGGTGAATAGCTTGCTAGGGGTTCGAAAGAGAGATCGATCGGAGATCAGATTTGTTGGGGGAACAGTTTTTTGTGTTGGAAGGAGACGAGTCTCTAGCTTTATTGGCTTTGCTTCTTTTCTTGCCTAGAGAGATGAAGTGGAAAAAAAAAGAGGAAGGAGGGGTTTAATTCGCGAGTTTGAAAAGTTTTCCATTTCCAAGGTTTTGTGGTTTTAGCGAGATGTGATTTCACCAAAGCAAGAATAGTGATGCATCATTTTCTTCGCACTTCCTCCAATAATTTTATACAGTAAAGCCTATCTGAAACTATGAAAACCATAGTTTTAAAAAAAAAATTAGATAAAATTTTAATTTTAAAAAATTTTACAATAAATAACTACATTTTTTTTAGTCAATATCAATGTGTTACTCCTCTCTGTATTGCTATCGTCGCTCGTGGATCGTCAATCACTGTTTGTTATTGTTGCTTGGCTTGGATCGTTACAAGTCGTGAGTCATTGATATAAGTCGTAGGTAATAGCTCTCTATCCTCATTTTTGTTAATCATCTCTGTTGGTTGATACCCTTAATCCATCATCACTGGGTCATTATTGTTGATGGAGAAGAAGTGAACAATATTTTAAAATAAATATAATTTATTTTTTATCTCATATCTTTTATATTAATTTATTAATATAAAAAATCATTTTAAAAATAATTATTTATTCAAAAATTATTTTTTAATTTTTTTATAAATTATTTTTTAAAAGTCTATTCAAACATATATTATATAATTTTATAATATATTTTTTAATATTTTAATTCTAATACTATTAATTTTACTAATAAAATCATATTGAAATTTTAATTTTTAAAGCTGACAAGATAGTTTTATATTCACGTATTAAATTCAATTTTAAAATATAAACTTGATTAGGTTGAAAGATCATTATTTAATTTTTTTTGTTATTGTTTTTAAACAACATTTCCCGTCAATAAAACTGATCGAACCAAAAAGATATTGATCCATTAATATTGGAACTCCGGTTTTTATATCGTATGCTGCCTTTTTCGTGAAGTTCGAGCTAGTTACATTTTTCTCTTACTGTGAATATTGAATTAACTAATGTTGGACTTGGAGAAGATGGCCATTGAACCTTGATTAGGCTCAAAGGGGATATAAATGATGCATTTGAAGATTCTGTTATCTTCTCCGGAAACTCTCTCAAGCTTATTTTCTTGCTTCATTCAATGTTTTAACTTAAATTACCATCTGACTCGAAATTGTATGGTGTCTTTCAGGGGACGACAAGATTTTTACTGACTTTAATTCCGCTCTTCAGAAAGGTACATCCTTTTTCATGGTCCCTTTTAATGGATCATTGTTTTTTCTTACTTCCAGGCTTGAATTTAATATTTATTTATTTATTTATAAAATTCCATGAAGTAGATCAATCTTATGAAATATGGTTATTATCTGTCTCTTGTGTTTATCACTCTATCCACTAGTTTTCTAAGCATCAAATGTACTGCAAAATTTACATTTTGTGCAGATTTTGTTCTCAGCTTTTGATTGTCCTCATTGTGGTGAGAGGTAATCTGCACCCTCCTCTACAAAATGTGAGGATTTTGAATATAAATATCCGTCTTGATCTTCCTGATTAGCTATTATAAATTAATGCATGTTTATTGTATAGGAACAATGAAGTACAGTTTGCTGGAGAAATCCAACCACGTGGTTGCTGCTACAGTTTGGAGATCCCATCAGGCAATCCGAAGGTTGGATCAATTGGAATTGTTGACCAAATCATTTGAAACATTACCATTTTCTTTTCCTTATTGATTGATTTAAGCAAATTTATGTAGCTGCAGCTAGACCTTGATACATTAAACTTTGTATTATAGTCTAGTAATGAACAGGGAGAGCAGACTTACTTCCCCTGGGGTTGGGGAACGCGAAATGTTTTCATTCTTGGTGTCTATTCAAACATTGATCTTGACTAATCAAGATTGCACCAAAAGATTTGAAATATTTCCATTTTCTTTTTCTTATTGATTGATTTAAGCAAATTTATGTAGGTGCAGCCAGTCCTTGATGCACTGAACTTAGTATTATAGTCTAGTAATGGAAACGAAAAGCAGATTTTAGTGTCTATTTAACGATTGATCTTGACTAATCAAGATTACACCAAATTTTTGTTCCTGATTAATAATAGTATGAAAGATTAGCTATCAATCCTATAGACCATCCCCATGTGGGTTGGTACATGAAGACATTGCCTTCTTTGGGCTGCTATAAAGTATAAGGCTTTGTGATGACCAAATGTGCTTTGAAAGTTTTTTAATGATTTATACTATTTCACCTTTTCGATGTATGCTTGCATAGGATGCTTGTGTTACTTATTTTGGTAATCAAATGTACTGTTTCTTAATTTCTTTTGTCACTTTCTTGTCTTATATTGTCATGTTGATGAGTTTAATGAATGCAGATGCTCGATCGACAAGTGGTAAAATCAGAATCTGCTACTATTAAGGTACTTAAACTGTTTCTGTTAAGTTTATGTACATATGTTCATATTGGCATTTCATTGTAAGTTACAACTATGAAATATCTTTGGTTCTATATTTGAAATTCTAGTTGCATTCTTTATCTAATGGGCTGCTTATAATGTATGCAGATACCAGAGTTGGATTTTGAGATTCCTCCTGAGGCTCAACGTGGATCTCTGTCAACGGTATTTCTTTTAAATACTTTTCTCTTGTCTGTTCCCAATCATTGTGTTGAAAGTGGCTTCTTGTCTTCAATTGTTTCCCTATGTCATGTACTCTTATACAATTTTCAATGTTCTCAGAAAGTCATAAGGAGCAAATAAAAATGTAATTTCTTAGCTTCAAAAATATTTCAAATAGAAATTTAAGCATGGTTATGTACTATGATTTATTGCAGCATGGATTAGAATTTTGAACCAAGAATTTCTTGTTGATTTCTGTAGGTTGGTCTCTTCATCACCCAAAACTCTGAGTAGTTTTCCCCTTTGTGAAGCTCATATTATATGGCCATAAGTATAATTTGTGTAGGGACCTGTTCCCAGTTCAACTGGTCAAATCGGTCAATTTGGTTTGAATTTCACAACACTCGGATATAAAAGTATTTTGAATAAAATGTTAAATTTTATGAGGAATGAAGGATAATATTCATGATAATAACTAATAACCTAATCTTGGGTCTTGTTAAACAATTATCTTATAAAATGTTATTTGAATATGTAAGATTAATTTTATTGGTGCTGGTATCAATTGATCCCGCCTCATATATCCTAATTTCAGTCGTTATTGATTGAATTTTTGGTGTGATGTGAATTGAGAATATAATCTTTGCTGTAACTATGGGCGGAAGGTATACTAGCACGAGCTGCTGATGAACTTCAGGCCCTTCAAGATGAGCACAAAGTAAATTTTGCTCTTTTCCTTGGTTTATTGTTTGCTGGAGTGTAATTCCCTGTATAGTAATTGAATTTTATCTTTTAAACCTTTTAGAAAGTTAGCCCACAGACGGCTGAAGCAATTGACCAGTTCTTAATGAAATTGAGAGCTTGCAAGGCTGGAGAGCTTTCATTCACATTTATTCTTGATGACCCTGCTGGAAACAGCTTCATTGAAAATCCGTAAGAGATTTTTTCTTGTTGGGGGGCGTTTTTTGTTGTGATAAAATATTATATTTTTGGGAAAGAAGTATAAGAGAGAGGAGGATGGGGTGTAGAATGTCAAAGAAGAAGCTTGTTTGTTTTGTTTCAAACCTATGTTTTCAAGTGCTTAACGCACAGTTGGATTGGATTGTTATCTAAAGTGTACCAAAGTGCATCTTACATAATGCATTTTAAACAGTTATATATATGTAAGTTGAATAATCGTGGCTGTATGTGAATAGGTATGCGCCATCATCTGATCCATCATCGAGTATCAAGTGCTATGAGCGTACTCCTGAGCAGCAAGCATCATTAGGATATCTTGTTGACTCTTCACAACTCGAAGTGGGTCATGATGTAGCATCAACAGTGGAAGAAGCTGGGGTTGCTGATCAAGGGAGGAGAGAACCACATGGGTCAATAGGGGCAGCTGCTGGTCATCGAGCAATTGCACAGAGTAATAGTGCTGAAATTGCAGAAGCCTTATTTAGATATACTGCGCCGGAAGAGGTAGGTAATGCTGAAGGTAAAGTAAATATTACTTCAGTTTGGTCCATTCTGTCTGTTTATTTTCAGTGTCATGATAGTGCTTGCTCGTGACAGGTGATGACTTTCCCATCAACTTGTAGTGCTTGCACTACCAGGTGCGAGACTCGAATGTTTGTCACTAGTATCCTTTCAATGTGTCCATTTTGCCCTCTGTTCATGTCTTGTGTTTTTTACATGTACTTTCCGAGGGGGATAATATTATTATGATAAGCCTTTACTCGCCTATACATGCAGGAGGTCATGTCTACAGCAGAGTCAGCAGCAAATTGTGCTGATTCAGCTATAAATGATTAAAAGAAAATTATTTAGCTGCATTTGAGCATGACATTTATGAAATTTTCAATGGACCAATTATAATTTATTCTCAACATAGTCTGCATCAGCTTTCCGTCTTGTCATATCATCTCAACACTTTGTGGTGCTTAACAACGCTCAGAAATTCCATATTTCCAGGAAGTTATTGTTATGGCATCCACCTGTGATGCTTGTGGTTACCGCAACTCTGAGGTATATGCTGATTGAGTGATTTCTATTGTGTGATTCTCTCTTTAGAGTTGGAGTAGTTATTGTTCTTCATCATGCAGTTAAAACCTGGTGGACGAATTCCTGAAAAAGGAAAGACGATTACACTTTCCGTTAAAAATGTTAAAGATCTAAGCCGTGATGCAATAAAGGTTTGTCATCTTACGTATTTGAATCTTGATTAAATCTCAAAAAATTAAGTTGGATAAGTTGATCTTCATTGTTGATTTAATCTTATATCTTTCTACTTCATGTTTAATGGATCTTGTGTGTTCTAGTCTCTGTTGGTAATGACTATGGACTTACAATAAGAATGTAAGAACAAGAAAGCATGGTACTTAGATTTCTTATGCCAGTGCATGCAATGGAAGGTTGCTATAAGAATCAATTACTGATATACCTTTGGTTAAAAATGATGAACCTAGAAAGACGTGTCAAGTTGTTTCAACTACCTCATTTTTTTGGCTCCCTCTTGCAGAGTAGGTTAGGTTGTTTTTTTCTTTTTGTCTGACCATCTGCACATTTTTTTGGTTTCATTAGTCTGATACTGCTAGTGTAAAACTTCCTGAACTCAACTTGGAGATAGCAAGTGGCACTCTAGGAGGAATTGTTGCGACTGTTGAAGGACTAATCACAAAAATTAGTGAAAGTAAGTACAGAAGCTCTCTCTCTCCCTCTTTCTCTCACATATCTATAACGTTGAGGATTCAAATCTCCGCTCCTGTGGAGTAACTATTTTTGGATATAAGACAATTATCAAAACGTAATGCCATCCATTATGGAAATCTTTGGCTTTTTAGATGTCTGCCTTAAACTGCAGTTGATTTATTCTTCTTCCTTGCATCTATAACTTATTGGTTTTACCTGCTCATTTATATTAATGAAACTATGATTTATTCTCTTTAGTTTGACTTTAATTTTAATTCACAGATCATTGTATGAATCCAATATGATTTTATGTACAGGCCTTGAGAGGGTGCATGGATTTACTTTTGGAGATAGTCTTGACGAAAATAGAAAAAGCAAATGGCTAGACTTTAGAGCAAGGTTAAAAAAGGTAACAACTGATTATATGAGAAGTTCACTTAATTTTCTCTATTATGTGTTAAGATCATAACAAAACTCTATGATTTTTCACTTTATAGCAGAAGTTATTTTACAATCTTGGGTTACTGTCTATGAAGACTTTCATCATTTGACCTGGCCTTTTTAAGCCTCTGTTTGGGGTGTTCTTTGAACCCATTAGTCTGATATACATCTGTTGATTTTATGAAGCTTCTTAGCTTGGAAGAACCCTGGACCTTAATTTTTGATGATGCATTATCCAATTCCTTCGTAGCGCCCGCGACTAATGATCTAAAAGAAGACGACCAATTAACCCATGAGTGTTGTTGAACAATCTCAGCTCTTTTCGTTTTCTGTATAATTCCCTCTGCTTGTGATTTTCATTTTTGGGAACTTCTATCAACACATGGATTTGCAGATGAGGAATACGAGAGGTCATGGGAGCAAAATGAAGCACTGGGTCTGAATGATATTGACACTTCTTTAGCCGATGTAGCTTATGAAGCAGCAAATTATGCCAAGACTGACTGAGAAGAGAAAGAAGTTTGTCATATTGTATCAATCCGTTTTGACTTATGATTCAGGAACAACACTTTCTCATGACTGTACAGTCATTCTTTGCCAATTTTACTTGGTAAAATCGTGGTTCAAATATGAAGAGAAAAGAAAAAATTATTGAAAAATTCTAATTGCAAAATTTATTACTCAAATTTTGATATTTGAGCGAGTATAATTTATTTTCAAGTGTATACAATATTTTAATTAGGATGATATTTAGATCAAATTGTTTATATCTATTTTGTTAAGTTTTTTAATTATAGTTTGTTATGTTTATTATTTTTTTCATGAGTGTAAATGGTTTGTTTTTAAAAATATATTATACATAACTAATAAAAAATTACACTTTGTATATATATGTTACATTTGATTTCTTAAATATATTCTAGATATTTTTAGATGATAAATTTTATAAGGGGATTTTAGCTTTTTTTTTCAATTTTTTTTTTTTGTAAAGGATAATGGTATTTTAACTCTTAAATTATTGATTTTGTTAATTTTTTTAGTAAATTAATAAAAGTATATAAACTATTTAATTATAAATAAATATAACTTTAAAATATAAGTTCATATTATATATTTAATCTATTCAAATTAATTAATTATAGTAGTTATAATTAAATAATTTATTTAATCAATAAATAAAATAGTCAATTAGTTAATATTTTTTTAATTATAAATATAAAAGTTAGATGTGATATTTATTTTAATTTTAAATATAAGATATTAATCTATTTTATCTTTTAAAATTATAATTTTCTCTTAAAAGTATCTTTATATGATTATATATATTAATGGTTTCTATTAGTGATAGTTGAAATACATATGATTAAAGAAATATTTTAGAAAAAATAATATATAATCATTATAAATGATTAATTTAATTAATTTTTTAATATATTTAAATTAGTTAAATATATTTTATATTAAGTATCACAATAAGTTCAATTGATAAATAAATGATATATATGACTATTTAGAGCATATTTGATCCTAAAGAGTATTATCTTATTATGATTCTAGTTGCGGTATTTAGGGATATATTTTAACTCCTGGGTATCTAATTTTAAATTTGAGATTAATAGATGATTTGCCCTAACCAATATTAATAAAAATTTTGTAACAAAAAATTAAAAAGAATGCTTATATCTTTTTTTTAAAAAAAAAAAACTACCTACCATCTACGAGGGCGGAAGGTAGGTCTTTTGGTGGGAACTTGGAAGAAAAGCGCGGGAACCGCAGAGATTCAATTGCGGGATAGTGACGGTGGACTATTGCCAACAAGGCAACAACGACGATGAACACCAGCGAACCCTTATCGGAGATGGAAAGGGGAACCATAGTTACCATAGATCTGAAGCCAGATAGTGTTGAGGATCTTACAGACCACCTTCATCATCTTCCCTGCTGCGTCAAATCCACTGGTCCTGCCTCCGTTTCGCACTATTTCAAACCCAAGCATACTGGTATTTTCCCCTCTTGCTCCCACAATTGTCGTCAATTCTGAGTTTTTCTTCTTCCTAATTGTGTTTTCCATGTCTTCGGGTAGGGATGGAGGTCGATGGGTTACCGCTGCAGGAAGCGTACTTCAGAGGCAGGAAGTTAGATGGAACAACGATCCTTCTCCCCAGTGGATATCGAGGTGTGCACTCTTCTTTGTTTCAAACTTCAGAAATCATTGCTGCATTACTTAAGTATTCGCAATCTACTTGTTTTAGCACTGTCTTATGCTGCATTCTGTTGCTGTTGGTTTTTGGTGAAATGGGTCAACTTCCTTTTATTGGAATTTCGATTCCCTAGAATCTGACTGAAAAATGCCATTGACCTTTAGATTATTTATAGATTGAGAACCAAAATATGCAGTTTTAATGATTGACTTGAATTTATCTTCATGTACTTTATTAGTTGCATGCTCATTATAGGTGGGATTTCTCTGAAAAATTTTATTTCTGAATATGACCCTGCAGGTTTCGTATTAGGAAAGAAAAGTCGGGACCAGAAGAGTTCATCTGCCGCTTCTAATTCTGAAAACTCAAATTCCTGGGAGATGAAGGCAACGTTTCAAAACATTACATACTGGAACCATGATTGCCTTCCTTCACAGAATGATGATTTCATGCGTGCTTTTCATTGGCTTACTATTGCAAAGGCTGTAAGTTTTTAACTCGATTACTTGCATTTGGAATATATTTTGATTCTTATATAAGAGGCCGTGTTGTTCTTGAAGTTATTCAATCTTATCTATGATAAATACATTGAGTTAAATATCGATGTGGATATCACCATTCAATTGAACAGAATATGTGAATTATCTATCCCATGACCCATATGCTGATAGCAATAAAACTCAATAGTTGCACATGTAGATTTCATTGTTGCGTGGGTATAACCGTAACGAAGAAACTCAATCACTATAATTTGAATTGTTATAGAGCACTAGAACTCATTGGTATTGTTGTCTTCATTTTTGCCAACCAGATTATCAATCCATGTCTAGTGCATGTTTGATTTCCCATTGGAAACCACCAAAACCATGATTCCATTCCACCTTCCAATGTGAAACCAGACACATTGAAGTTGATGTAGTAGCGTATATCCTGTGGAGAGACATTACTCGGTTTAAACATACGTGTGGATGGGAATATGAGACTATTTGTACCATGTTCGCTGACTCCTATCTTATGTGTCATCTGATTCATTTTCCGTATCCCTTCTTATTGATGATGGATAACATAGAAGTTAAAATTGATTCAGCCAATTCTGAAAGACAAGTATAATGTTTTGCTGCCTTAGTATCTAAACTTTTTGCTATATATATGCTTGTCATGGCAGCTGCACACTCCTGTAACACCTGAGGATTTAGCTTCAACATCTTCCGCTCTCTAGAGGCTAGACTGGTCTACTAGGAAGTGTTGTGAGCATATTAACTTTCTTCCTATTTATTGATGTAATTTGTGGATTTATGTTCTCTTCAATGTAAGTTTGTTGATGCATTTTACTTTTATGTATCTGCATACCTATCTCCATGAATAGCAAATGCATCAGTTTAGTTTCTAATCTTCTAGCTTGGAGAAATGATCTAGGGTGCTTACTGCTTAAGCTAGTAATCATGTCTGGTCATTGTGCTTAAAATCATTTCTTGGAGGCATCTGAACTTTCGATGGTAATTTGCGTGGAGGTAATTCCATCTCTTCACTTTGATCTTTGCCATATGCATGTGTGATAGACAATGTAAACACCACCCACGAAGGCCACCATATCAATGCCTAGACTCGAGCCCAAGACCTCTGCAATGCGAGACGGAAATGCTTCACACTTCAGTTGGAAGTTCGGGAGTACCATGTGCATATTTTATGGAGACAATTCATATTTGATTTAGATGATTAAAAATTTTATATTTTTTATTGTAAAAGAAATGAGATGTAAAATAGTAATAATATTTTAGTTTTAAATTAAATATAAAAATAATGATAAAATTTATATCATCCAAATCAAATATAGACGATCCAAATAAGACATGGCCGTTGAAAAAGATATATCAAACTAATCTATAATCTTTTTAAAGTACGAACAACAATTATATCAGGTGTATGGATATGCATGCGTACACGCGCATACTTGAAAATAAAGCAGCAAAGAAGATTGAATGATGTCTTTAGAATAGATGCTTCTGTGAAGAAAACACGTACACGCGCTTTGAACTAGTTGTCAGTAATAAAGCAGGAAAGAAAGCCCACTAGTTCTTGTGGAATCAATGCTTCTTCTACGAGTAAAATGTTCATCCTTGTCTTTATCTTTTGCTGTTAGTTAAAAAGCAGACAGAATCTTATCATCAAATGCCGACTCCAAATTAATATTCTCGCAGTACAAACCTTAACCTTTCGTGATACGCATGGTTTTGCTTTCAACTTTTCACATTCCTTGTTTAGTAATATACCATTATTAATATTAATAAACTAAGAGAATACCAAAGTGAAGGGAATGTTACAAGCAGCTTTACGTACAGGAGGCTCCTTCAGAACTACGGGGGAACACAAACTAAAGTAAAAGGTAACTAAAGAAGATAAGATCAGTCAGATTCTAAATGGTCCATAGGAAGCTGACAAGTAGCTGATTTCTTACACCACTTTACGCCATCTAGGTTTCCAACACGATTCTTTTCACACACGCACATGTATATTTATACACTTGAACATTTGTGGGTATTTGAGGAGAGTCTTACATTACATCTTTAGTAAGAAAGCATGTCTTCTGATCACCAGAGTGTTGCTCATGCTCATTGGAAGGGAGTAAGTGCCTTTCTTCGCTATCTACCTATTATTCTTATCTTCCTTGTCCGTCCATCTGTTCAAGTGCTTATCTTATATTGTTATTAGGGTTAAAGGTTATATTATAATTATTAGTCTGTTATGAGTCTCATATCGAGAAGTCTCATTAGAGAAGTGGTGTCTATAAGTTTAAAGGTATGAAAGCTCATCAATTGGTGTTTTGTTTAATGATTGAAGGATGAAACTGTTGAAGATGAGATTGAGTCAACAGGGTCAATTAAGGTTCCTGTGAGGGCTCTAAACATCATTTGGGGAAACGATACTCGCTTTTGGCGCTTTCAGAATCTTCCTGATGATGAAACTAGGTAAGTTTTACATCATATCAAACAATGAAAAAAACATCATGATTATATATAGTTACTGTCAGTGGTTATAGCCTCACTTGTTGGTTAAAAGAACAAATATAATCAGTGGCAGAGAGTGAATGAAAAAGCTAGATAACTAATACTCCTATAGATATTAAGGAAATTAATTTAGTTAATTATTTATAACAAATGCATATTGATTTATCTAAAATACCCCACTTTACATCTATTGATGAAAATCCCTTTTAATACATGTAATCATTCTAGCCTAATTGTCAGAACCTTTGCTTTAATACAAAAAAATGTCATACTTTATTCTAGGGTCATGATAGGAGTTTAGTCACTCTACTTCTTGCATAAACTCATACCCCAGCTTGGCTTACTTAACTTTAGCCACTGCCTTAGTAACCAAATGGATACCACTAATCTAATAACAATGAGTCAAGTATAGAGATAACAATGATAGTTTCTCATGAGAAAGCACTGGTAGCCACTATCTCAAAGTCAAGAGACTCCCCCAGGGATAAATTGGAAAAAAACCTTATAAATTAAGGAGACAAAGTTAATTGAGGTCTTACATGTAGGAATGAAGTAAACTTTTCAACTAACTCCTATATTTATGGTAGAAGAGAGTACTATATATATATATATATATATATATATATCAATTTCCAATACAATTACATATATTTGGTTTGGGATTTTGAAGGATGATAGGGTTGAAGGAAGGAGCATGGCTGGTTCAAGTGAATTGGTTAGAAGTGACAGGAAGATTGCCAAAAGCTATGCTCCATAAGAAGGCAGATTCAGCTACAAAATATGGCATCTTTTATATCATCAAGTTCAGGGCAGATGCATTTGGGTGGCACTCTGTTCCCATCAAGTTCAAGCTCAGAGTCCGCACCAACTCTGGAAAACATAGTGATATAGAGCAAGAAGATGAGAAGAGCATGATTCTGGAACCCTACAGAGAGACGCAAGAGGTGTGGAATGAAATCCCAGGAGGCCACTTCTCTGTTTCTGACTCTGATGGCTTTCTTGAGTTTGGCATGTTTGAAGTTGACACTGCTTGGTGGAAGGGCAATTTGGTCCTTGCAGGTGTCAAGATCAAGCCCATGCAACCATAATCATCATTACATTATCTATCCATCATTAATGTTTATTCCGGTAATTAATTTACAAGTGACAACAATGTGCTTTAGTTCAATTTGCAGAACTGTGCTGAGGTTATGTAATTCTCCTTTTTGTCTTTTTAATGTTACAGTCAAATAAAACGTTATTGGATTTATACTAGACAAAATATCCTGTTAGTTGATGTTATAATATGAGTTTTCTTTTTCATAACTTTTAGAGCAAATTTGAATAAAGATACGATAACCTTTAAAACTTAATCAAAATTTTTATATAAAATAACTTTTTTCAATCACAGATTACAGAAATAACTTTTTTTACCAATTGAAATTAGATTTAACAGAAGAGCTAATCCTTTAAAATATAATAAATTAATATTTAAATTTTTACTAAAAGATAATTTAGTATCTAATAGTATTTTGAACATGATAGTCTAATATTAAAAACAATTTTTTCTTGTTTTCTTGCCTCCAAATTGCAAAAGCAACAAACCATTTTTAATTTAAATATTAAAAAATTAATAATTTATGAAACACTTCTGTTTTCTCCCAAAAGTCATGAATAAGATTTTTTTTTAAAACTTTTACGCTTACTCTTTATCTTATGTTTTTCTCTAATGTCAAAAATAATAACTTAAATTAGAATAGGTATGACTTTCAATATCTTTTATATTTTATATTAATTAATAATAAATATATTGACGATAGAAATAAAAATTATCAATTCAAACCACCATTTAAATATGGGACTTGGGAGATAAGGAATAAAGATAAGAATAATAGGTGATCAATCCCAGCAGAACCAGATTCCTTATATTGGAATAGTATACTTTTCTTTCTTTAGTTGTGAATCTCCCATTTACGGAATATCTTCCTTTCATCTTTTTTCTTCATATTCTTCTAAATAAGAAAAAAAAATAAGAGAGGTGTCTTATAAAAAAAAATAAGAGGGATGATTTAATTTACTACTCATTTTTTTCAAGAAAGATATGTAGATTTTAAAAATAGGAAAAATCTGTATTTTCTTAATCTATATAATTCATGTTTCTTAATTTTTTTAAAAAAAATAAGATCCATTTAATTTACTTTGATTCCAAGGACTATAGTGCATGCATAGAAATAATGGGAAATGAAAATTCCATCCCAGCGCCAACGCTGCGCCGCACCTACCGCCATCATCTCGGCCACCACCTCCACCAGCTGTGGCCGGTTCACCGCCACCGCCACAACCGGTCACTTAACTAAGAGAGGCAAAACCCTCAGAAATAGATAACACAAGAAACGGGGAACAAGTTCATCGTCATCAGCATCAAAGCTTGAAGGCAGCTGCAGCTGTGAGTCTCCCAAAAAATCTTCAAGACATATTGAAGGAAGCTGACTCTCCCATTGACAAGTCTTCCACAGACAATCTCTACGATCAGCTTTGTTCTTCTGGCCTCTTTTTATCTCACAAAACCAAGGTCAGCCCCACCCACTTACTTCAAAATATTCTTATGTATGGTAGAAAAAATTAATTTTTTTATCAGATTCAATTATAAGTTAATCTTTAAATTTTAATTCAATATAATTTCATTTGTATAGTTTTAACTTAGTTACAATTTATTTTTTAAATTTTAACTCAATACAACTCAATCTTTATAATTGTGATTATTTAAAATATTGTTCTTTATATTTTAAAAAATAAAATTATATATCTCATAATATTTAGGGACTAAAATTTTAAATGATTAAGATTATAGAGACTGAGTTATAGTAAATTAGTTAAAATTTAAGAACTGAATCAAAACTATAGGGAACAAAAGGTTATTTTTCCTATATATTAATAGAACCTAAAGAGAAAAAAATGATGTGCAGAAATTCTGGGTGAACTGGAGGTCGAATTGCAACTGCTTCATGCTGTATGCAAGGGCACTTTCAATCACCTGGGCAGAAGACCCTCGCAATTGGAAATGGATACAACTCCCATAACCAAGGTACACACAATTCACAAACAAGCATATTTCAAATATATGCAAGAAAAATCAGTGAAAAACTCAAAAAAATTTATTGGTCAAAAAGACCTACGTTCAAGTACCGATACTTTTTGTGTGTAAAAATATAACATATCCTTCTGACCAATAAAATTTTCAAATTAAGACTTCTCACTGATTTTTCCTATATAACATAAATAAACCCACACCCTGATTTAATGAATGAATGAGAGGAATGAGGTTTGCGTGATGTTGCAGTGGGACAATGATAGAGGCAGCTGAACTGAAGAGTGTGTTGGCTACAAGTGCATGGGAGGTTGGACACAAGGAATCTAACAGCGGGAGTTATGTATGAATATGCTTTCATGTGATGCTGAAGGACCCAGCTCAAGGCTGGGAGGTTCCTGTGAATGTAAGGCTTGTGCTGCCAGGAGGGAGGAAGCAAGAACACAAGGAGTGTTTGGTCAGCAAGATGAGAGTGCAATGGATAGAGATCCCAGTAGGGCAATTTGTGGCACCAGCTCATGATGATGAAGCTGGAGAAATGAAATTCTCTCTGTATGAGATTGAAGGAGGGGCTTGGAAACAAGGCCTTGTCATCAAAGGAGTCTCCATCGAACCTAATTCTAATGACTACAGAATTCCTCTGTAATGATGCAAATCATGTACTATCACACTTCATAAATATCTGGTCTGCTACTGTTAGAGTATAATAAAATTGTTCATGGAGTTTTATGTAATAGTATGGAGATACTTATGATATAATATAAAAGTTTCTATGACAGTAGATTGCAGCATGGATCACAATATTAGTGTTGTGATCCTAATTTGACTAGATAAACCCTAGTTCAATACAGTGGATCTGTGCAGAGATATTATGAAACTCAAATTTCAGTAGATCTCACAAATATTTGATTTTGGAGCACAAGTATGTTTATTCAGGTATGCTGTTATTTATTAGTTTACAAAAATGCATGGAAGAAACAAGAAAAAGAAAAGAAAAATGATCTATGACATTTATTCGATTGATGTTCAAAGTGTGCATTTCCTTGGTGCCTTAAACATCTGCTCGGTATCCATCAGGTTTATACCACAATGAAAACTCAATCCCTTTGCTTATTAATTTCTCTGTTGCAGGTCCAATTCTCTCCAGCAGCTGCACTCATCAAGGCGGCAAAAGATATCAATAAAAGAAAAGGACGCCAACATGTAAGAATTTTGACCAAATTATGATGGTCAATCTCAACGAACCCTAATTAGTTCCTTCCTTTTTTTTCCCATATCAGGGTATTTGCAAGATCAGAAAGAAAATATGCCCAGCTATATGAAACTTGTAACCCAGTACTCTCACATATTTATATCGTACTAGGAGCATGAACAGAGACCTACCAGCAAATAAATTTAGAGTAAGTTATTAAGCAAGTTAGGAGGGAAACAATCAAGGCACTAACCTTTGTATGGATCGCACCATTGGAAACCAAAACAGATCTATCAAATACGCAAAATTGTCCACCATCCATCCGAGTAACTCTCCCGCCAGCTTCTTCAACCATCTACAAGAAGGAAAGTGGAATGAAACTTAGGGCCAAAACCATGGTTTTAGTCAAACACTCTAGTTTTTCCAAAAAGCACTTTGTGATTCAAAACAATGGTTTTCAAGAAGAAAAAGTTTCTGCTTTTTCAGAAGCTATTCTCTTGTAAAATCACTTTTATCACTTTTTATTAGGGCCATGGGAGACTGATCTCTCCCGCCATTGGACCTGTTTGAGATCTATGTAATAAGTTCCATAAGTTGGTAAAAGACAGATGTGGATGTAAAAAGTACTACAAGAATAACAAGTATCTGTTGTTTTCTCACCGAGAAGTCACTCAAGTGGATTTTAGACCACAAATTTCACCTTTGCTTTGTAGTGTTGGCTAACTTAGTATGTACAACTCATAAAGCTTACCAAAACTCCAGCAGCCATGTCCCATGGCTTTAGACGATATTCCCAGTATGCTTCTACAATCCCTAAAGCTACATGACACATATCCACTGCAGCCGCTCCGAGTCGCCTAACTCCCTAAACATCAAATATCCAAAAACTTGAGAGAGAGAGACAGGGGGGGGGGGTGAAAGGCACACAACTGAGGAACAAACTCTTGAGAAGGAGTGTTTTGAATAAAATTTAGGTGATTACCCTGCTGACGTCAGTAAATTCTTTGAATAATTCTATGTTTGTGGACCACGCATCATCGTGATCATACCCAAATCCTGTAACCAGAAGAGATCGCTCCACCTGAAAACAAGAAAATGAAGATTAGTTTACGACACTTATTCCACAATATTTGATAATTCTTCAACAATAGTAATTACTAAACCTTGTAGGACTAAGAAAATGATATAGAAAACCCGTCCTTAGAAGAGAAAAGTTGGCTAATCACCAAATGAGAGAAGTAGAAAACAAAAGATGGAATCCAAATAATATTAAGAAAATATCATAACACATCAGCAAAAATACTCTATTTGTGCAATGTTAGTATTACGTAAAACTAAAGTAAGAGATTCCCACTGAAAATCTCTTGCTGCCGCTTATTATTACTAACCTATATTATGCACAACATCAAAGGTAGCTTCTAATATTACTCACCTGATCAGTTGTACTAACTTGGATCTTTTGTCCATTGCAGAATGCTCCCCCACCTAGAAACAAATGAATAAGATAAATCATTTTCAATTTATTTTTTAGGGTAAATAGCAGTTAAAATAAAATAATCTTCACCAGCAGTTGCAGAGAAAATGCGGGTATTCCAACACATAGGACCTCCTACAAACTCAACCTGAAGTAGATAAAAATTTATATTAATAAATCAATAACATCTCTTCCAGCTTCGTCCACTATGATAGAAGGTATAATAGAAGATTGATTGATGCTACATATCTGATTGTAACTGAGAAAAATGCTTTCAAAGATCCTTTTATTGATGCATTACTCTACCCATTCAAAAAGTCTGTCTTATATGTAAATTTCATTCAATCATAAGTACACACATCACATATCATTTCAATTCTTAGACTTGAGAGAAACCATTTTTAAATCACAAGAGTAGAGATTAAGTACATCAAACAGAGGGAATTTTTTTGTCCTGTTTCCATCAAATTCAAGGAATAGCCAAGTTTTCATTTCAATTATATCAATTATATAAAAACAACACTTTATAGAGTCAATTAGTACTGAAGTTATTCTTGTTTGTTTTATCCCATAATTATATAAACAGCCATGCAAATAACAAGAAATAAAAACAAAAGATATGGTTAAAGTACCACAGCAGCAGCTGCAGGATTCCCTCGATATAGAACTCCAACAGAAACTGCAAAGGAAGGATAGCCGTGTGCAAAGTTTGTAGTCCCATCTACATACACATATCAAAGATCTGTAGGTAAATTATCTAAGTATCAAATCTATATAAATTTCAATACATAAATAAAAAAGCTTGACAAACATGCTGTCTGACGTGCATAAATGCAAGCATCTATAAATGCCACTTTTTTAGTAGAAAAAACTTCATTAATAACAGAGAACATATGAGGGGAATTAATATCATTCCTTTAAAAATAGGTGTTATGAGGTATTGCAAATTTAGGAAACACTCCCAGGCTATGGAAATAGTTGCTTGTAATGACCCCAAAGTAGAAGGCATAGTGCCTTTGTTTAGTTATATTATTAGCAAAGTGGAGGTTGACAGACATTGAGTTATTCATCCACTCATTGAGCCTTTCATTAATACATTTGTTCACACACCCCACCCCCTTCTCCCGACCTCACTTTTGCTCTTCTTATTGACTCAACAATGATAAGCAAAGGACTGAAATTTCAACCTAAAGGATCAATGCACCAGAGGTAATCAGACGCTGAATCTCCTATAATTCCGCCCTCTTCCCCAAGAATAAGATGATCCTTAAAATTCTTTTTCACCACTTGTAATATGGCAGCTTCACTCATTTTATCTGTCCTGTAAATAATTACAAACTTATATGAGAAAAAGATTGAAATAAGAAGAAATTTTCATCTGTTAGAAAATAAACAATGCAATAGCTCATCAAAAATAGTTGAAGATCAACCACCACAACAACAAGCCTTATCAACCATGCCAAAAAAAAAAAAATTGGAGTTCAAGCTTTAAAGATTATATACATTCAAAGAAAATCAATGTCTGAAGTTAATAACACTGGACAGAAAAGGTACTTTTCTCTAGAAAAAGAGATATCACAGACAAACACCCAAGCCCACATTGATTAGAGATTCAATGAGACCTTACTCGGTCACCAAGTCAGTTAATCCTTTATATGTAATATTCCGTGGCTTATTGACAGCATCCATCACAACCTGGAAATAACAAGAAGGTATAAAAAACATGGTAATGTGGTTCATAAATATAGTATGACAAAACCTTCTGCACAGGGTTAACCAAGTCAGTTAGTCCTTTATAATTGGCGCTAGGGATGTTTAGGCCACGTCTTAAAAGCTTAAGCTTATGGGATGCTGGTTCTTCACATGGTATCAGAGACACAGAGCCTCTTTGACCAAGCATTTTAAACTTTCAATCCTTGCCGCTCCAATTCATAATAAATGAATCCTACATTTTCAATATCTATCACCTCTCTATCTCCACTTCTATGCCTCCAACGGAACTCTCTTCATTTTCCCACTACGGCATTATTCCCATTTCCAGTGTTTTCACTTCGAATTGATTAAATTTTTCACATGAATTACCTATAATCCGTTTTATTTCACTACATACATTAGGAGGTATCCCTTATCGAGTTGTAGCAGATAAGCATATGCTCACAAAGATCAGAGTGAGACTTCTGATTAAAAAATAGAAGCTCTTGCATTTGAAAATCTCAAAAAAAAAAAAAAAAAACCTTTATCCTTTGTTGTCTAAAGCTAATTTAAAAAAATAATCCATTGAAGTGGCGATCATACAAAGCCTCAAAGTGCGGTAAAGGAAATGACAAACCTCTGCACCAGTCTGAGCAGCCGTTTTGACCACTTCAATGAGCTCTGCGGGATCAATGGGTCCAGTTGATTGGGCACCCACTTTCGGAAACCTTTCCGATAGCAAAGATTTTGTTACGAAGTGGGGTCTCCTTGATATTGAGCTCCAATTTCGATGGAATTTGCTGAATCTTTGATGGAAAGTCCGAGAAAATTGATTCCGGATGCATAGCGACGACCTGGGTACCACAGAAAACACGGGGTGAAGGTTTAAACTAGCCGAGAAGACCATTGATGTAAGTTCAAAATGCGTCCTTTCTTCTGCTCTGAACCTCTACTTTGAGATTGTGAAGTGGGAGATGAGAACGAAGGCGACTTTGAAGAAAAATTATGCATTACCAATATATAATATTAAATGAATAGTAAAAAAAATTAACTTTTTTGACGGAAATAATAAAAAACTAGCTTGGGTCTAGAATTTGCGAGGGGCGCATTTAATCATTATTTTATGTTTTTTCGCAGCGAAATAATTATTTCATGGTAGTGTTGTTATTTTTGGGCGGCAGCGCGAAAACTATAACATGTGCCGAACTTTATTTGAATCGGGAAAATATAAAGTTGTATATAACTGTAAATTAATCGATAATATTATAAAATAATATTTTTCTAATTTTAAATATAAAATCTAGTATATTTAGGCTGGAGGACCAAGTAAAAGTTAAAAATTTTCAGCTTTTAGTAATTAAGTAACTGATATGATGATTATGTTGATAGCAACAAATTAAAAAGGAATTTAGGGATTTATGATTTGAAAATAGTTAATAAATTATATAAATTTAAAGGATTTAGATCAATTAAGTCTTTGAAAGCAATAGGTAAGAAAATTAAAAGATTAAAAGTGTTACTCAGTCAAAAATATATAATTTGAATGAATAATATTTTGCATGAAATCCTGAGCGTTACATGGGGAGTATTTATAATTTATAAATAGTATGATTATCTTTCTTTTTATTTTATTTTATGTCTATATATCTAATTTATATATGGTGTAAAATTTATATAATCTATAAAACCATCTAAAACTTCATATCAATCACCATGGGTGAAACTCTACCCGCTTTTTTTCTTTGGCGAGGCGTACAACCACATTTTAGTTTATCTAAATTGTTGATAAAAACATTATTTAAAAATTGATATAAATATTATTTCTAAAAACATTTGCTGGAAAAAAACTAGTTTTGTAGAGTAATATTTTTTTCGCCAACGGTTTTTTTTTTATCTTTTTTTAAATAACGGTTTTTTATTTATCCCTGACAAATTCTAGTTGTTTTTACAATTCAAAGTTTAGTATACTCCTTGGAGATTGCGTTCGAAGTTCGAAACTTCTGCTTGAGTGGGATAATTCAGTTCGTATTTCCAGAAAGAAGATGCAGTTCGCTTCGTTAATTTCTAGTTGCAGTAACTATACTCATCCCCTATCGATTAAGGTAGGCTTCTTGAATCTCTCACTGTTCTTGTTTGTTCATTCTGCAATTTTTGAGACTGAGTGGAAATCGGTTCAATTGTCAAGGGAGAGCAACAAAATCTCATTCCTGTAAAGCCAGAAAATGTGAAGTTTTCTTTCAAGTGCTTGGCTCCTCCTTTAATGGCTGCGCTCGTGGCCTTATCTCCGTTATGCTACACTCCAGGTTAGCCACTCAAGCCTAATCTGAATTTTGAAGAATCCCTACTTGTTTTCTCCCCTTAAATACTAAAGTGCCCCTGCTTTTGGTTCAAACTTCCATAAATACCATTGCTTGTTTTCTTACCTCATTTTGTTCGCCGTCTCTGTGTTATCCAGAAAAGGCATAACTCCCTTTCAGTCTTTTATTACGTTGGCATATTCCTTATGCGTGATGTTTATGTAGGATTCACATTACAGAGAGTAGGATTCACATTGTTCCTGAAATTGGTGAAATTGCATGAAACTCAACTACAAGTTTACGTCTTGTTTTGAGTGAGTTGCTGAATGATGAATGTTGTTAGATGACCTATATCTCTTTACGCAAAATGACCATAGGAGAGCTTCAAGTCTTAGGCTAAGTATGAATAGAATCTGGGAAACGTTGTTATAAACATCTAATTTCTAATTGAATATGCATAAACCAATGCTAAGTATCTTATTATGGTCAAATGGTGAACAGGAGATAAACAATCCAACGCTTGACTTTTAGGGTGTGTTTGGCTTAATGGAAGGGAGGGGAGGGGAGGTATTTTAATGGAGAGAAAGGGAAGGAAGAGAAGATAAGGGATTTTATTATTGCTTTGTTTAGATTAATATTAAGGGAGAGGAGGGGATGGATTTTCATATTATCTTATTTGGTTCAAAAAGAGATGGGAAGAAAAATATTTTTATATATACAAATTTATCCTTATATTATTTTATAGAATATTTTAATAAAATATAATATAGGGATAATATTGAGATATTAAAAAAATTATGGGTATATTTATATTATAAAATAAAAATATTACTCCTCCCCTCCAAACCCCTCCTAAAAAATTTACATACCTAAATAAGGGGAGGGGAGCCAAATCACTCCCCTCCTCTCCCATCCCCCCAAATCATTCATACCAAACAAAGCGTTAGCCATGCAGGTATGAGAATGCCTTGGTGCAAATAGACGAAATTCTTCTAGAAGAGGTTAAAGAGAAAATTAGCAGAATTTCCATATGGTTTGGTCGAAGTGATAAGGAAAAGGAAATGTAAGGTTAAATAGTAAGTGAAAATGTTATAAAACTGATTTTGAGGATTCTGCTTAAACATTTCTTTTCCCTTTTTATTTTGGCGAATCTACTCAAGCTTTTTATTCCAGAAAAAAGGTGGCCCGGACTAAAATGTTTGATGCTCAATTCATATTGATGTGATTTTAAAAATACTCATAAAACCTGTTGTATAACAGATTAAACCTTTTCAATGAACTGATCATTGACTTGGTATGCGACCTTAAGCCTCACTAATCAAGTGGCTAAGACTTCGATTGTTTTTCTATTCCCATTTTAAGGAGTGAGTTCAATTATTGCACATCCCATTCTCTTCCACCTTTCAAGTCTGAATGACTTTCTTTCAAAAGGATGTATTAGAGATCTGACGGAGCCACTTGGCACTCGGATGCCTACAATGTATTATAATGCAAATTTTCCCCTTTGCTTGGTCTTGTTTCACACTTAATTTCATTACTAAGGGGGAAAAAAGGATTTTGACAAAAAAAAAAAAAAAAGGAGAACTTCTAGACATGTCAATTGTTCTGAATGCAGTAGAACCATGCAGTTTGTACTACTCTTGTTGATTTCTTCGATGCTACAGTTTCAAATGGCCAAACCATAGATATCCAGAGAGGAGGCTCATTGTTTAGTCAAGCTTGTATTGGTTGTCATGATGCTGGTGGGAACATAATACAGCCGGTGAGCTTCCGTTTGCTCAAGACATATGGTTTATGTATGTATGTTCTTTCATGTCATTTCTCTGATTCATATTCTTTTCTTTCCTTTTTCTTCCAGGGAGCAACACTATTTATAAAGGATTTACAGAGGTAATGAACAACTACTTGAGCGTCCTTATTATGTAGATAAACATAGAAAACATCAAGATTTCAAAAGGATTCGCAGAATCTAAGTCAACATCGAATTTTCAGGACACATTTTTGGCATATTATGGGGTAAATTAATACGAGTATTTTTTTTTTACTCTTGAAATACAGTATTTCACTCATTAATTCGTCACCGATGTTGTCTTCTTACGTTTTCGTAGCTAAATTACCGACACAAATGAAACAAAATGTGCATGTTCCAACTGTCCATTAATTAATATGCTGAAAAAAGAGAGACTCTGAGAGTAATTTGACAAAGAAAACATTAATTTGAGACGACAGAAGAACTAAGTTTGGGGTGGGGGGGAAGGTGTGGTAAAAAACAAAGGACCTCAGTAAAGAAGTTTGAATAGTTCGAGAACCAAAACATTACTTCACATTGCAAATTGGTGTAGCTCAAATTTTGAAGGAAAAGTAATGATGTCAAGTTTGGGACTCGTGTTCTAGATCTTTCTGGTAAATTGCTGTCTTATACATGTAGTTGTTTTGTTACCAAGAATTAAAGTTTTTTTGTCATGCTAAGTTGAAGAAGACTTCTTAGACCCTTCTTTTGTTAAATGTGCCTGGAAATGACTCGAAGGTTGGCCTTGCAGAAATGGAGTTGACACAGAAGAAGAGATCTACCGAATCACATATTATGGCAAGGGAAGAATGCCGGTGCGTTCTCTTGTGGAGTTGCTAAATTTGAGACAAGGAAACAAAAATGAAAATATGTGTTTCTGTCAATAATAGAATTGAAAGGGAACTGACAAATATTCAACACAAGGATGGTCTCAGTAAACTGATCATTTCCCCCTTACAGATTTGTCCTTCACCATTCTAAGTTTTGTGTAAATTGAATTTCTATTTTGGTTCACATAATGGAATGGAATTAATTCAAAAAATTGAAAGAAAAATGACTTTATATCCCTACTTTATAAAGAAGCATAAAAAAATGAAAATGATCAAGCAATAAGTACAAAAACATATCAAATGTTGTAAAAAGTGAAGGAAATGGAACCTCCTTCCTTCCTTATTACCAACCTAGATAAGCATGTCATATGCTACTCTGTGTGTTTGAATAATGTGCCAAACATGTATAACTTGATTCTGATACATAATTGTAATAAAAGAGGCAGAGTTAGTTAGCTTAGTTGAGATATTAGTCTGTTATAGGGAGTTAGGCGGTTAATAGTTACGATTTAGGCACCTATAAGAGTATATAAATAAGGGATTAATCTGCACAGTGGTATGTTGTTGATGAACCTAGTGGATTGAATCCCCTTTTCCCTCTCTATCGTCTATCTATCTTCTATCTCTCTTCATTCTTTCTATTTCCCTCTGTTTCGCCTTCTTTCTCCCTCCTTCCAAATTACAATACTACAACAGATTCATTCGGAATATTTTATGTGATTGTCTATAAATTGATCATTTCACAAATGTGGTGGGTGTAATTTCCCATTGCTGTATTGCTCTTTACACCATTTCAAGTTGTATTAATGTCTGTAGTACCTGATATATATACAGGGATTCGGTAAGGAATGTATGCCACGAGGACAATGCACATTTGGAGCTCGTTTGGAGGATGATGACATAAAGGTGTTAGCTGAGTTTGTGAAGATGCAGGCGGATGAAGGATGGCCAACTATATCAAATGCACAAGATTAATGCATTCACTTACTTACAAGCCTAAATATGTATGTCTTCATTCATTAACTGTATCATAACAAACAGTTACATGATGATTCTATCATCTTCATTCATTTCAGGCTCTTGTTTGTTGTTATTGCTACTGCCACATTCTACTTAGAAGAATTATCTTCCTTTTTCGAATTCAAAAGTCTCGATAAGTTAGATTATTCTAGATACTCATCTTATAACGTTTGTAAATAAATTTCTCATCGTCAACAATAAGACTCAAACTCAAGCCTTTGTTAGGCTGAGATTTGCCGGAAAAATCTTCATTGGTTTCAAGAATTATCTTTGGTAGACCTAGTATCCAATGTTTTCTTGATGTTCGGATGTTTATGCTTCATATCAGATGTTTTCCCCAAGGAAAAATCGTGTTTATGTATTTTTATAAATAAAAATGTATAATTCATTGCTATAGAAGTTGGCCTCCTAGTTCCATAAAATTGAGGAAAAAGAGGATCTACAAAATCAAATCGAAAAGCATAGTTACAGCTTACAATAAATAAGGGAGATGTAAAGTTGGCAAAACTAATAAAGTTCCAACAATTATTTTCTCAGAACAAAACAGACAATAAGAAGGCAGATGAGACCATTTGAAGCTATGGAAGTGCTTCAAAATCCAACTTAAAAATTAAGGGAATGCCAGTTAGGTTTCAATTAGTGTTTGTCTTGTAAAAATAAAACCTCCTAATAAGTGTTTGAAACCCTCAACATAATTACTTGTGAGCTTTATAAGACATAACTTAAATCCAAACACAAATTGGAATTAATCTCCTTGAAATCAAATTTTAGCCAAAACACTGTATCAATCTCCTCTGAATTTAGTTCTCTAAACATTTCATCCATCAAACACATTCCCTTTTCACATAAAATATGTCATTTTTCAAGGTTAAAGACATATAATTAATAGTCTATATCATTAATATTTTCTGTTTCTTTTTTCCAGAAAAATGTTTATTCCATTCATTAATAACTATACACGTACATATGGTTAGTTCCATCTACAATGGGAATCTATTTAGAACGGTGGTCCCTGCCTTCTTCCATCTGGATCTGTCTAATGTCTATATTTCATTTTTTTAATATATATATATATATATATATATATATATATATATATAAATAGATAAGGAAAGACAAAGAATCCAACCAAATCTAAAGACAAAAATGAGCCTACTCCTCACAGCCTGCCTATTCATTGTCTTTTATGTAATACATCTGCCAAGATATGTATGTGCATGACCTCATCATAATGTGATAGGAATAAGAGAATCAATATCGTCAATATATATAATATTTGTAAGAAAAACTGTCTATAAATACATGTTTGGAGAATTCATTGCTTAATATTATCTGATATCTTAGACATAAAAGTACAATTATTTTAATTCATATAATTTAGAAATTATCCAAATAAGTATTTACGCACAGTTTTCTCATCTTCATATGGAACCAGATATGTCGAGCTCTCCAAACAACTAAACAAATATTTATAGACAATTAATTTTCCAAACAAGCATAATTATCTATATTTGATTTATGTTATTAGGCTATATGTTGCAATATTTTATGCATAGAATAAACTTTTTATAAAAATTCTTTTAAATTATTCAGATTAGTTATATGGTTAATATTGATTTTTTGTGCCTTCTCTTTGTCAACACTGATTTAAATTTAAAATATAAAAAAAATAAGATGATATGAAATGACAAGAATAATTATTAATATTATAGTTGAGTGATTGGAGAGACCAAGTGGTCTCCATCTAAAAGCACATGGGAACAGTCCGTATCTTCATGAGTGGTTTTAGTAAAGATTGATCATCTCAACAAGACTCTTCAGTTAATTGGTCCCAAAATATTGTGAAATAGGTTTATTTTTAATTCATTGATTAATTGTTAAATCTTTCTCATGAGGACCGTATATGCATGTGACCGTCGTAGCGCATGGTGCTGCTAATCAATTTTACTTTGGTAGCTACACTTTTTTTTAAGTTTCGTTTCTAGATTATTGGGTATATTTGGATAAGAGTTTAAAAAATAGTTTATGAAAAAAATATTTTTTGAATAACTTTTAGAAAAGAGTTTATAGAAAAAATAGTTCTAAATAAATGAGTCTTTAGATATTTATTATTAAAAAGGCTTTTATAATTAAAAAAATATATAATTTTATTAAAAATATAAGAGATGAGAGAGGATAAAAAGAGAGAGAAGAGAAATGGTGAAAAATGGAAAAGAGAAATGAGAGATAATATAAGAAAAAGAAGAATAAAATAATAATTAGATAATTCATAATATCTTTTAATATTCTAAAAATTAATATGAGTAACTTATTCAAAACTATAGTTTTAAATTATAATTTTTTCTAAAAATCTTTTTAAATAAATATAACTGTTTGTTTTAAAATTTCTCCGCATTAATAGTATGCATTCTTTATGGTTTATTTCAACTCAATATTGAAATTATATTACAGATTAACTTTTTTTAATAAAGAAAGAATGACAGTTAGGCCCCAAATGAGGAAATTAATAACAATTTATATTCCCGGCAATTTGTTAATAAAATTGAGTTGTAAATAATTATTTAAATAATTGCAAATTCAGGAATTTCGATTATGAATAAGATACATTCATGTCTCAAATGTAACTCTAAATTGCAGCTGTATAAATCAATAATTACAAATTATTCTTCAGAAAACTTTTTCAGAGCGTAACTGTCATTAATTTCTTTTTCAAGGACCTAAATGACATTGATCCTTTAATAAAAGACTGCCCATATGACCATATCATACTGAAAATTTCAGATAACTATATATATATATATATGCGCACACGCACACGCACATATAGATGGCATTGTAGGATGATCGGGTACTATTCTATTAACATAATTTTTAAACTTTGTGGTTATAAATTATTAACATAATTTTAGTTAAGTGTTGACGAATGATTGATTATTTAGTTGCTTCATCAAAAGAATAATGTAACAGCAAAAACATAAGAATGATATAAAGGTAATTTTATATTTCATTAACGAACAAATAACTTGTTAATATAATTAATCAAATAGCAAAACGGGACCAATTAACAAGTAACAACACCTTCTTCCCGACATTTGCAATTGTTCACATTTTGCTGACTGCTTGTCTTTTTTTATTTCTTCAAGGATCCATGGTTCCTTTCATATTATGTGTAATGCAAGTGACTGAAAACCCTAGAGAGAGAGAGAGGCCATTAATAAGTCATTGTCATGAATAGCTTTAAGGGAGGGACCAAGAGCCATAATTAAATTATTAATTAATTATTTCTCAACTCTTCCTCTCTCTAACCCTATCTCACACACAAATAAGCATTCATATACACACACACACATACACGGATATACATGAGTCCTATTCCATATCAATCCAATCCCCTTTTGTATCAGTTTCAATGTGTGCTTGTGGATATCTACCTTCATGGGAATTCCCAGCAAACTAGGGTTTCTGAGTTCAACATCTCTCTCGCAAGTGTAAATGTTGGTTTGAGAGCTTGAAGCTGCCAGCATGATCTGGTAACTATAAACCAGCTCATATACATGTGTGTGTGTGTGGGGTGGGGGGGGGGGGGGAATGAGAAGAATCGAATCAAAATAGGGGCGTGTTTCTTGAAAATGTTGGTGAAACTGAGAAACCTCTTTAATTAGGATTTTTACTGGTTATTCATCATGAATATCTGGAAATATTGAATTCTATCTGGAAAACTATTGGGCCATTAGATCTTATAAGACACACACACATTCACATATACATATACATATATATATCAGATCATCCTGCAGCTTCAATCACTCAATCACCAACAAGGCTATCTCAATTCTCTCCTTCAAGTCTGGAATTGTTCATCAGTTATATCTACAGATTCCAGGTACTATGCCATTCACGCCCTTCATTTTTCTTATATGCAGATTTTAATTTCTGCCATATATGATTCAAGACATATATACACACACAGAGCCACCAAATGTGCATATATGTATATATATATATTCTTCTCCTTCTTTGTTGTGGACATGTCTTTGCATTACCATGCGATATTCTTATAAAAGGTGATGAATGTCAGTTGACGAAGAAGAATATATTGAAGAATTAATTAGGATGATATATATAGCTATGTGTAAAACAAATTGTGGGGGAAGACACTGTTGATTTTGAAGTAGCCTTTAACTATTTTAGAAAGTAGGAAGTAGGAACTGTTTCATCAGAGAAGACACCTACAATTTGTTAGCTGCTTATTAGTTAGAAGGTACAACTACATTAATCTGTGGTCCAGCACTACTGTATCCCTTAACAAGTAAAAATAAAATTTATTCTACTTGCTCTTCTGCAATTAGAGCTCATCAATCGTTTTCATTTTCATTTTCCAATCCACCTCAGATTTATTCTTAAAACTAATTATACATATTTACAAGGTGTTGCATTTTCATAATATATATCATCAGTCTCTTATATAAAGCCCTCTCTTACACATTATTCAATAGACTGCCAATATTTATATGCATGCTCCTCTCTCTCTCTCAAAAATCTCACCACAAGTAAACAAGATGCAATAACAAGTACATAATTACTTGTTTTGAGATTTTTTTATGATTATATTTTTTCTTAAAATTTTATAGTGATTTTCCTTATAAGAAACAAATGATTGTTAAAAATAAGTTTGGACATGTACACATGTATGTGTTAATGAAAAGAAAGATATATGGAGAAAAACTTTATCTTCCTAAAGTATATAGTTTGATTATTAGAAACCTAGCTAAACTTTATATAGTTTTATCATCTTCAAATGCCAAACACAGCCTAAACATTTGGGATTATAAGCTTAAGTTTTCTTGTGCAGATTGATTTCTTCGGCATGAGGCCAGTTTCGCAGATATAGAGATGTCTTGGAATAAGGAAATATCCAAAGGAAAAATCAGAAAGAAAATTAAAATTAAACTTTTTCGCTTACACGCACCCGCACTACAAGTATATATTTTATAAAACTAAGTCAAGAGTTCGTTTTAATGAAGAAAAGGATTTCTACAAGCGATATTTTTTTAGTGTAAAACCAGATAATTAAGGTACAAGTTAATTTTTGACTGTAGACAAATAAAATATATGAGACATGCGTATTGAAATATAGCTGAGAGATTCTATTTTATCAATATGTTCTCTGAATTTGTCTGCATTCTCACGTTAAGTTGTTTGCTGGTGTGTGTGTGTCAATATCATATTCATGGATTTTATTCCCTTAATGATAAAATTTAGTTATTTATTCTAAGCCATGATTATGCTTCTTCATGTATACTAGTATTCCCTTCTTTTTTGTTTCTCTTTAGATCGTACCTTCTTTTAATGCACAATAAAGAAGAAGAAAATGCGGGCATTAGAGAAAATTATATAAAGTATATATTTAAATTCACATATTCGGGCATTTACCGAGAAAAAATAGAAAAAAAATCATGATAATATTTCATATCATATTTTTATGCCTGTCATCTCTCTCTTTTCAACTATTTTTTTAGAACACATTTATTTTTGTAAAAAAATAATATAATTATTAGGCAGTGTTTAAATTTTGAAACGAGAGCGCTCATTGTCAAGGGTTAGGGGTCGATAAGATACATTATTCAATTAAAGTAAAGTATTATATAAATTATTCGTAAATAATGAATAATACAGCTCATTCCCTTTTGATAAACATTAGGGGTCGATAAGCACATTCAATTTTGATGTGCAGGTACATAGTTTATAAGTGATTTTAAATCAAATGAAATATTGTTAGCCTTATATCTGTGTAAAATTTAGAAATAATATGTAATTTTAATAAAACTAATAATATATATATATATATTACTTTTGACTTTTGACTATTCTCTTTCCCCCTTTGGTCATGGAGCAATGAGAACGTGAATATTCAATTTATTGACCCCAAAATAGCAGAGCATAAAATGATTGCTGATCAGCTCCAATTTTGCTGCTCCACAATTAATGTACACAATTTCTCATATTTTACACAGGACTTGAAGTCAATGACAATATTCACGACTTATAAATATTAAACTTGCTATAAATTTTACAAAATTTATATTTTATATTGATACATCATCCAACAAATTAGGGCTTCCAATTGCAACAAGCAGTAAATCTAACAAAATAAACATTGAATCAGATCACAATGACTATAGGTCTCTACATCTTTTTGCAGTTACTGCATGTAAAACCACAACCACACTGGGATTTAAGAGACCATATACAGATTAAATCTGGTAAAGCCAACAACCTCATAGCCTAGTCATATAAAAAACTCAAACCAAATCCCACTTACAATGTACATACATCTCTAATTCAAAAAAAAAAAAAAAGAATAAATCATGTATAGAACATATTGTTATCAAACAAAATACAAAAGGGTGGACCCTGAAGAAGAAAATGATGCTGCTTGGCCAGGATATATTTAATCCTTTTAACTTACAGTTACAATAGGGGTTATAGTTCTTCCCCTTGAGGAGTTCTTATATGATACAAATGCTACAGCAGCAGTAGTAGAGCAGATAGATATCACAGATTACACAGTGCTAGCTAACTCTCCACTATAAAATATATCATATATATAGTAATTCTCATGTTACCTATTATCATCACTAGGCAAGAACATGAAGAAAAAAGAATAAGAATTATCCAGAAGGACATTTAACCTTTCCTTTCAAAACCAACCTCCATCCATCATCTTAGCTGAAGGCGATTTCTAAAGCCCATACGGTTGCTTCAATGAGTCAATATACTGTAATATTTTCTTATTACTTGATTATAATTCTTCAATGGTAAAAGAAGAGTTTGATTGCTTTCTTCTCTTTGCTTCAGGCTCTCCCAAACGCAACGAAACAAAATTATCTTCATCAGTGCCATTCCTCAATGCTGAAAGACTTTTTAAGTCTAGGTGGTTGTCTCCTTCTTGGTAGCTTTTATTATGTACTGGACACTTGCCTCCATAACTAGGTAGGAACTGGTGTTCTACATTTCTCACATGAAACAGCTCATTTGTTGGCCTTAATGCTGGGTTGAGTCCACAAGAAGGTTCATCATCAACAACAGGAACTTTATGGATGTTCAACCGAAAAGGCTCAAAGCTCTCTTCAAGCTTATCTTTTGAAGGCACAGTGGAAGAGGATTCTCCAACTGTAGAATCATTTCCTGCTGTAAAGCCACTCTTTTGCTCATGTATCGCAGCTATAAAAGCAAAATAACAGCATAACGCTTGTTAATAAAGTTGTAACTTAGCTTTACATCTGCATATTTAAATAAGGTATAATATCCATCAGCATTAATCATGTTAATAGAAGCCAAGCTGCTTTTTCCCTAACTCAGGTTTAAAACGTAAATGTTAAGGTCCTATATTTTTGGGTTCAAACATGATGACTGCTAGCCAAACTAAGTTTCTTCTTGTTGCTGTCACCAAACCAACTACTTCAAATTGCAATTTAGAGTTGTCACATTTCATCAAAAAAATAAAAATAAATATGAACATAAAGAAATTGTATGCTTAGGAGCTAAGCTGAGTGCCTTTAACTACATTCGGCTGAACTTGCTATTATACCAAACTAAACATAATCCTTCAAGGTCCATCATTTAGTAACTCCCATCCCTCCCCTAAATCCCTATATTAAGTATTTGAGACAAGTTTTCATATATTTAATAGATCATCAGTAGTCTAAGATACAAGAATTTTCCATGTTTGACATGCAAGCAAAGTTCACCCATCCCTCAGCATTGTTTGTAAAACAGTACAGTATTATACTGCACGATACTGACGCTGACAATACTGGAAAGAGAGCAACTAGAGTAATTGAAAGATTAACAACTGAATCTTTCAAAAAACAAACCTTGGAGTTCTTTGTTTGTTGTTATGAGATCAAGTTCCAGGAGATCAAGAAGTCGGCCGAGATCAACTCCACTGGTCCAATTCTCTGGTGGTTGGCCAACTTTTAATTTCAAACGTCCCCTGTTAGCTGTCCCACCCCAGATAATGCCCACAGGCCGTGGCTTCTCCCCATTCTGACCAGTCAAGAGAATGAGGCTTCCACTGTCACCTTCAAGGTCAAACGTCTGCTGGTTCTCACCAACAACAAGAAAATCGGTGAGAAAACAAATCCCTTTCTCATCATTGTACTCCAGAGCATAGGCCATTATAGTTCCTGTAGTCAAACCAGAACTTCTTCCGACTTTAATCACCTGCCTTCCGATAAGACTGTTTATTGGTGACTGCAAGTCTATTTTATTGACATCACCAATCTCACCCACACCTTTTACAGATGTTGTAACATTATTCATATTGAAATCCTCAGCAAATGGGATGAAGGCCCCATCTGCTCGCACAAATGTCTCTGCAGGATTACAAGAAGTTATGTTGTATGTGGGAAGTCAGGATAAAATGAGATAAACTAAAACATAAAATTATGATCAACAAATTTGAAATGATAGATATCATGAGTTTTCCAAGCATTCTTGGAAGACAGTCATCCATATCAAGCATGACCTTTCATTCAACTTTTATGAGATTTTAGTGTCTGTTCGCCCATAATGTAAAATTATGTTGTTTTCATGATAAACTTTTTTCTTTTAAAAAAAATCAATTTCTTGAAAAATCACCACTGCAAAAAAGCAGTTTATTGTTTGTTCAGATCAATCAGGAAGAAAGTTTTGTAGTCTTGCATTTTCAAAATTACTAGGCTATTGACTATTGATAAAAGTGCTCTTTTATAATATATATTTCTTCGGTTTGACTTTTTAACCATAATAGAAGGGTAGCCAGTGGTGGAGTCAGGAGGGGCCTGGGATTGGGGGGATGTGTGCTTGGGAGGATGGTGACCAGTACAGCAGTGGTGTATGCAAGGGAAGCAACAATCACAAAAATGGATGTTAATTAGCAATGACTACAAGGTGATGGCATGTGATGGGGCAATAAAGATCATGGTAGTGGTGGAGTGACTGTCGTAGCTTCATTGCTGGAGGATGGGTTACCCATGTGGTGATGGAAGTTGCATGGGCAGGGCAATGGAACCAGAATCATGGTGTTATAGAGGAGGTGGGCATTATGCAGGCCAAAACTTATAGCTGAATTTCCAATTCTTTATCTTCAAAAACAGAAGCACAGATTTTACCCAACTGCACAGAAATCTAGAGATAAAAATAGTTCTCCCTCAACAATTTTCAAGTTCTTGTAGTTGCTGCTATAACAGTGTTCATCTTTTGAGAATTCAAATCCACCAACAGATGAGAACATAAAAAAAAAAACTTGAAATAGTATCCAAAAGAACTCTGTAAACTTTGTCCCAAGAGGAAAGTTTGGTAACTTGTTGCTGTAGAGAAAGCACAGGATATATAATTTTTATTATTAATCACAATTAAGATAATCCTCCAAACAAAGGCCTCTTATTGAACTGAGGAACCTACTGATTAAACCCCTGGCATCGGAATTAGTGTTAAAAAATTTCAATACTGTGCATTACTTCAAGTAACCTACTAAAAGGAACATAGCACCTATTTCATGACAATAAAAGCATAAACCCAGAGATAATTTTAAAATTCATACAACAAAAAAAACTTATGACTGAACTTTCAATTGTTGATTCATGATAAAATGCAATTGGGACTACGCTACCTGGGTTTGTTCCAGCAAAGATGCCATACCAAAGATCATCAGTGATAAATGACGTTGCCCTCTCAACTGCACCAAGATAAACACCTGGTCCAAGGCTGGGTGGCAACGGATGAAACATTTTCTGGTTTGGGTAGTCCAAATCAACAGCTACATGACGGTTTGTAAGGAAGCCAACCTGTCGATTTCCTGTTCGGCTTTTCACAATAGCTCCCAAGGTTCCATATGTCTCTTGGCTTGCAACCTTTAGAGAAGAAACAATTAAAAAAACTTATGCACGACGGTATGGGTTGAAATAATACAAAAAATTAACAAGAATTCAAGATTCAAAGATCAATAATCTGAGTACTGACTATAACTCACAAGACTCACATTTGGGAAAAAATGGGCCAATATAATTCAAGTTCCAAAAGGATTCAAATGCCTAACTAAATCTTAGATTACCCTAATTTCCCGATTACAAACCCTGATTCCTAAATCAAATTACAGTGCTACATTATAAAGAAAATAAAATTAATCATTCTATCATCTCACACTGTAAGAAAAATATGTTGAACATAGAGAGGCAAATTATCAAGCATTCATAGAGATGGCAGCACTAGATCAAGCTTAAGAGGAGACAGAATAAATAGGGAAGAATAAGAACCAGTTGCATTAAAATCAGTATATGAACAGATTTTAACAATGGATCATAAATGCTACTACTTGTATAAACTTTTTAGTACAAGAGATCCAGTCACAGAAGAAAATACCAGGGGTCATTCACTAAATCACTGGAAATGCTTATATCGATCTAGTTGAATATGATTGTTTTAATAGATCATTCAAGATTGTTTTGGTGGAATGATCAGCATCTAGTTTATTGATCAGTCAGTACTGTTTTACTAAGTGAATCACTAATTTAACAATATTATCACCAGATCAAGTAGTTTAAAAGTCATCAAAATAATATGCCATATGGAACAAAATTCATAACAAAAAACATAAAAAAGTTTCAATTCTACAGAACTAGAGTAAAAAGTCACTAATTGCATCATCATCTTAAGCAAAAAACAAATATATATATACACACAAATAACTTGATATGTCTCAAATTCTTATCTTCCAGTTTTGAAGAATTTCATTTGAAGATGCTTACGATGGCAAAGTGCAAGTTGTGTATATTAAGCTGGGATAGAGACTACATGCAATAATACTATTAACAAAAGAATAATACTACTTAGAATTAACAACGTCTCCAAAAATATATAATATAATGCCAGATATGTTAATGGAACCAAAAAAAAAAATAAGTTTACAACAAAACTATTAAACACCCAAATTTAACCACCACGATGATTTAATATATCCCAGACAACCTTGATTTCCCACTGGATCACTGCAACTTATAAACAAATCTATTCAGCAAGGAAGTACAATGATATCACCTGAAGAAAATCAGAGAGAAATGCCTCTGATTGCTTATTTATTCATGTAAGAAAGGACAAAAACATATAGGGGAGAAAAATCAGCCACATAACTTTGAACTAAAAGATAATAACTTTATCAAAATTAGGAGAAACAGAAATAGAAAGATAACATTGAAAAACAGAGGAAATAAAAACACCAACTAAAAGACTGAATGAGTACAGAGAAGTTGAGAGGCACCTGACTTTCAACATCAGCTATTTGACTAAATTCAAATCCATAACAATGATAAGAATGGGAACATTAAAACAAATATAACATATCTCTACATTCTAGTATTAAAAAAATACCTGTTTGGAAATCTATCTTCCATTCTCTAGCATATAGTAAACATAAACGGTATTGATTCAGCAGAGGAACAGTACCTGAGACCCAGAGCCAACGATTGGATCACTTCCCCTTAAGCCATCAACAAGCTCTGTGTATAATTGTTCTTTAGGAGTTGCTGCAGGAGCACCATAATAGGAGAACTCAACAACATCTACGTCACACCAAACACCTCCAGGCCCCTGCTTTACAAATTAAATATTCAATTTTATTATTGCAAGCAAAGACTATAACAGCCTTTAGATCTCAAGGGGTACTGAAATAATTCTTTTATAGTTTAAGATGATATTTTTTCATTAAAATATATTTTTGTACCTATTTTCATATCATCACAACAACCATTTGTTCTTTCTCCCACATAATTAAACAAGCAATTCAGAATTTTAAGGGATTCCCTAAACGCACCTACTCTAATGTATAAAGCCAAAACACAGCAGCAATATGCCTAGATGTAAATGCAAAAACAATCAACACCGAATCAAACAGATGAATCGTAAAAAGATCCACTAAAGCCATGTAGAAACCTGCAACGTAGCCAGAAGAACCAAAAGTTCCCACCTCAAGTGCAGCAGGCAAGCATTGAACATGGTTGAGCCATTGCCTGTGAACTTTACGGGCAACGAAAACAAGGATAGCTGGAATATTAGTCAAGACACCCCCTCTCATTCGAAAGCCAATTGCAGTCCCAAGACTAAATCGACGCAGGATCTTGCTATGGAAAGCCCTAATGGTCATCAGTTCAAGCAAGGTAGTAGCTTGCAGTCCTGTTGGCAAACCGCCCAAGGTTTCAGGTAACACTCCCTTTTGAAGGTTTCCAAAATAATTGACCCTGTCTTCTGCTGTGTCATTTAACCTACTCAACGTAGGCCAAGAAAAGTAGGCAGCATTGCTCTCAGAATACTGAACACCTGATGCAAAAGGTTGCAAGGGCAATGGACTTGATGAGGGATTAGGATGACCATAGCAGTTCCTTTCTAGGTCCAGGGATGACTCCTCCGATTGTGTTGACCCAGAGTGATGAATTGTTAACTCCAAGTGAGTCCGGTCCATCTCTCAGCTCTCCTACATCAAAATTACTGCAGCTAAGTAAGATATAACAAACCCCAGTTTCTATTATGATCCTCAATCTTCAAACATTTGTCAACTGAAAAAAGCTTCAACGAGCAAGGAGCAAAAATACGTAAAAAAATCTAGCATAGACTTATACATCAAAAGAATTAAGATTTGCACATAATAAATTCATTCGCACAAATTAAACTGACAAGTACAAGAGAATCATGAATTACTAGTGCATATAAATCACAAAGACTGAAGTCCCATAACATCTGAACTGGTTCGTTTGTGTATAATAAGTAACAAAATCACTAGAAAAACCCCAAACAAAAAAAAATCTCCTGTAAAAAGTTGTTATGCAGGCTAATAAAGGTTTTGTTTAATTAAGGATGTGAAATATAAGCTTTCAAATATGACAGAGAATCAAACATTTATACTGAAGATCAACAAGAACTTCAAACACTTAATGAAAACGAGTATTCAGAAATTATGACAATAACTTGCATAAGTTCAAAATTTATATCAAACTCATATGTTCATACAAAAAAAGGAGGAGGAGGAGGAGGAGAAAGACAGAAGAGGATTAGAAGATATTGAGATTTATTAATAATCATGCACTCCCTACAGGAAAAGTATAGGTCTTCACCAGCACGAAGAGACTGTAGTATATCAAAAGCTGGACGCTTTAATACCAGAAAAAAGAGCAAGATTGGAACAGAACAACACCATAAAATCATTCTAAAAAATGGGAAAGTATAGAATGGACCATTGAACATTTTTACTCCTGACAAAACGACAACAAAAAAAGCTCTCAGGCTGAGCAGAATCTGAGGAAAAACAAGACGCAAACAAATGAAAAGGGGTGTGACGAGGTACAATTTCACAAGCTTATCCAAACAAAACTCACCGATCAGCAATGTTGGAGCTATGGAAATAGACTCAAAACAGGGGTGCTTAGAGGTAATCATGCCCTAGTACATGTAGAAGAATCTCTATACCACATCAACACCACCAATCGTCTCTCAGATTAAGATTGCAAAAGATTTTCACTTTCTGAGAAGAACAAGTTCGATAGGCCGCGTCATGTGAATAGAAGCAAGAGTTTAGCTCAAGCTTCCCCTTCTGCTCTTCGGAGAAGAGAAAGCCTCAAACTGTGTGTACGTACGAGAAAAATAATACTATTACAGCTCCAGAAAGAGCAATATACTTTATCGATCGTCCTCGGTGAGTATTTTATATCCGCCTCCTACAATCTTTCCCATATTAATACTGAATCGGATTTCAATTTCGTAGGAAAGCAGAAAATTCGATTTATCTGTTTTCTCTAATGACAAAATGGATACTTACAAAATCAGATTTTTGCTTTGGTCGTCATTGGCAATAAAAATTTTGCTTCTTTGGAATTTATGTAAAGCAAGGTTAAAACTTAAAAGTACCCAAATCAATTTCATCTTTGTTGTCCAACCAATTTCGAGCAATCATTTACAAAATATAATATTTCAATTTAATTTATTTACCAAATTTATAATAGTATTATATAGTAATCAATATCCTAATTTTATTTCTCTTTTAAGTATCATAATCTTAGTTATAATATAATTTCACTAATAATCATTTTTAATTTAATATAATTTTACACATAATTTTATTTTTTAAATAACAAGAATTATATTAAATTAAAAAATTATATATAAAATTATATTATAAATAATATTAAGATACTATACCCATATAAAAAATAAAATTAAAATATTAGATATTATATAACACTTTTTATAATTTACCATAGGTCCATTAAATGAGTTTTGATAAATAATAGTTAAATGCAAATGATTTTAAAATAGTATTTTAAGAAAATTAACTTACATATTTTATAAATAATTAAATCAGTTTTTTAATCTTTATGAAATAATTATTTAACTGTTACATTAAAAATAAGGATAATATTAACTTTGTTACTCTAATACAATTTCTAGTCTATTATGAGAGTCTTCAAATATGCTCAAGCAATTGAATATTAGGCCAATGGCGGAAGAAAATCCTCCTCGAGATCACTGGTTTAAACCTGAAAGTTAGTGTGTGTAGTTGTTCTTAATTAAAGAAAAAACGTAGGGATTAGATGATTAGAAAACCCAAAAAGAAATTCAAAAGGATATTAAAGAAAAAACGTAGGGATTAGATGATTAGAAAACCCAAAAAGAAATTCAAAAGGATATAAAGAGGATAGCATAGCATATAAAGGAAAAGGGGATAGAAGAAGAAATAATATTTCTTTTGGGCTTTTAAAGAAATGGATTGGGACAATGATGAGTGGGGGGAGGGGGAAGAAATTTGGAGGAAGGAGATGGGGGCACCCGTGAGGAAAAGGAATAGTGAATGTTTGGATGGGATGAGATGTGGATGGGGATGGGATCTCATAATAATAAAAATAATAATCTATTAATTATTATTATTTTGTGGGTGCCCTTTGGAGGGGGAGGGGCCATCCTTGTTTGCTCCCCAAAAGCAGCACAGTCTTTTCATTTTATTAATAATAAATATAATAATTCACTCATTTCTCTCACTGTCTTGCCAGCCAAACACACTATTTCCCATTTACTATCTGCTCTACCGGCTTCTTCGGCCTTGTTTTAGGATGCGGATAAAGGGTTACATCACATTCTGGAAATAATCCATAGCTTACAAAGCTCTTTTTCATTATTGATTTTAAAACAAAGTTTTTGTTTTCTCATGTTAATGAACACCAACACTATCTCTGGGTACTCACTGCAAAAGAATAATAAAAAAAAAAAGGTGCTCTTACACTTTTATTTGAAGGGTATTTTAGTCTTTTCAATTTTATTATACTAATCAAAATTCACACCTTGTGAGAGAAGTAGTATTTTTAACATATTTTTTTTATTAACAGGCCCCAAACACAAAGTCTTATTTCTCCTTGTGTTAGATTAATTTATATATATTCAAAAAATTAATTATTTTTATATAAAGAAATAAGTATTATTTTTAATTAGTTGTATTATAAATATACACATGGTAAACGCTAGGTATCTAAGTGTAGAGTAAATAACTGTTAAAAACATCTAAGTAATAAGCCCATCTCAAAATATTTAATAATTATTTTAAAATATTTTGATTGGATGATTATTTAAACACATAATTATTATGTTTATATATATATATATGAATTTTACCCATACCAATAGGATTAATATTTATTAACTTTTACGCCCCAGAATTTAAATATTACTTTCCCAACAACTAAGCAAAAATTAAAATACAATTTGGAGATAAATAGATAGAGTGATATCATATATGATGGTACATGCGTTTATAAAATTAAAGCGATGTCGTTATGTGTTGGTCAATTAATTAATTTGTTCCGTAAAATAAACACTATTGAAAATATTAAAATCAATGAAAATGGAAGGAGGATCTTGTACACAAATGAATATAAATCCTTTTTTTTTTTTTATTTCTAGAAACTCAATAACAACAACCACCACCCACGCCATGACGCCATCATCCCCTCTCTCTCTCTCTCTCTCTCTGAGTCTAATCCAACATTATCTTCTACTTTTTATTAATTAATTAATTAAATAAAATAGTCACATTAGCTTTGTCAAATTTTCAATCATCAAAGCATGATACCATTCAACTTATGAAATATTAAATCATAAATGCAAAGACTGAAGGCACTTAAATTATTATATATACGTGGTGCGCTTTCTTACATAATCAAGAATCAATTTTCTCTTTGCAATTTCAGCCCTTAGGATATTAAATTAAAAAAAAAATTAATGAACAGGGAAAAGAGATATCCATCTTAATCATCTTTATCAAAATAAAAGTATTTCGTCTTTTTGGCTTGGCAAGATTTCCTCATTTCTTCAAGTATGTCCAAGGAATAAAAGAGAGACTAGGGAAAAAGTTAACATTTTTCTAGTAACACTCCTAAATGTGAATTTAAGCATATTATGAATCCGATGTAATATTTATTACATCTAAAATAAGATTTGATCCACTTTAGTACCCCACAAAAAATGAAATATAAACATAATAATAATAATGGTTTATAATGTAAAATAATTAAAAATAAAATATTTGTTGACAAAAAATAAAATATTTTAAAATACTAATATAATAAATAATTTAACTACTTTTTTTAATTTGTATAAATTAGTTATATAACTAGTACATTTAAAATAAGAATAATATGATGTTTAATAGTTAACTGAAGCCAATAATAGTCAATTTAATTAATAAGGATTTGACACTTAACTAATAAGATTATGTGTTCATATCTTATTAACAATATGAGAATTTTATTAATAAATAATTTATAAGTATATCTATAAATATTTTTTTAACTAACAGAGTTTGAGTATAGTGAAAGTGGCTAATCACTCATAATGTCATGAACTAAGATTTATATCCTCATCGGTAGAGTATCAACATTTAGTACTCGATATTATCTCAAACATTATTACCTCCAATAAGATAATATATATACTTAATAAAAAAAATTATTTTAAATCTAAAGGTATACCTTAACCTTATCGGATCCCTAAAGTTTTTATTTCCTATAAGAAAAATACTTAACCTGAATGCTGTAACATATAACTTAACTAATATGATGTGAAATAGCTATTTAATACTTAATTCTTATATTTTTTATACAAAAAATTTAGATAAATTTAACAACAATTTTTTATTAAGTTCAATGCTATTTTTAGAGTTTAATGAGTATTTATAGGATATTTATAAAATTAATTATTTCTCATAATAATAATAAAGATCGAACTTATATTATTATAGAATAAGAATTAATTTTTTATTATATATATATATATGCATTGACTTAATTCTTACGTTTAAAATCACATGACAATGTGAATGTGAAGTGGAGCTTCTCATGCGTGGGCTGTGTAAGGGATCGTGAAATTATTTGACAAAGAAGGACGAAATAAAAGATCCTACGAAACAAGGCAAGCCCTAGAGTCTTTTTCAGACAAGATTATCATTTTTATTATTTAAATTTTAAAAAATGGGAAAAGAAAAGTTGTTTTTGTCAAGAAAGGCAATTATTGGGATGGTGGTGGGGTCCACCACTGCCTAGTCTCAAATGGCTGCTGTTATCTTCAGCGCACGCTCACCTCCGTATGGCCACACACATTTCCTTCCCTGATTCGCTCATACTGGCAATGTTCCGCAATTGAAGGGATTCAACAGGAATTCCAAACATAACATCAACGAAAATTATTTATAAATAATAATTGTAAGAAGATTAATGTAAAATAAAGATTTTTTAATTATAAAGACAAAAACTAATTTGTAAGTCCCAACATATCTTAATCAAATCTTTATAATTTCATTTGATTTTTAATAAAATTCATATAGTTTTAAACCCTTTCAAGGGCAAATTTGTAAATGGGATCTTGAGAGAGTCTCGAGAGAGGGTCTCCTTGTAAGCCTCTTTCTGTCCTGGTTCTTTATATTTTCCTTCTTCAATAAAATTTTCATTAACCTTATTACTTTCTTGCCCTTTACATTCTTGTACTTTTATTTTTTGCACATTTACTTCTTGTTTTTTTAGACTGCTGTTCTGCCATTCTTTTAGCTTATATTCTTTATATCCCTACACTTTATTTACCGCTGTTTTGTCATGTTTTGCACTTAACTTCATTTTATTATTTTCATAGTAATCTGATTAAAAATTTGCTGAAACTATGAGGACCTAATAAAAAAATTTCTAGGCCTAATTAAAATCAAATGAAAATATAAGGACATGATAAAAATTAAAAAAACAAAGTATAGGTATTTGATTAAAATTTTGGTAAAATTAGAGGTTTCCATATTAATTTTTTCTATAGTTATTGTTTATTAAATTATTTTATTCCATTTTATTCCATTTTCTACCTTTCAATACATGTGTTCCACAAGACATAATTCTGCCTATTCTATATGGCTAACTATTTTCCCGCTTGTCATGATGTTAGTAGTACTACTATACTCTTATAGTCATATTCGTTAAGAAACTAGAAAGCTGTGCTTATTATAAAAAAAAGTTCAATTTTAAATACTGTCGACATACAAATGGTTGGTCGTGAGAAAATGGAAGACGTGACGATAATTTTATTTTAATTTTTTTATATTTATTATCATATGCATCAACATCTTCTTTTCTTTCATAGATTAAAAATTATTCCTCCCTACGCTACTACTAACAAGTTTTTTTTTTAATATATATGATTTAATTTGATTTTAAAATATTATATTTAAGAGAATTAACTATTTTTTAATTGTGTCAAATTTAGTTGGTGAATCGATATTTTTTTTAGTATAAAAAAATTTAAATAGATTCGGCACCGGTTCTCTATTAAAGTTAGGGTATAGTCTCAGAGTTTAGAGAGCGCCTACAGAGGATTTATACCAAAAAAGCTTTCACGATAGTAGTAAGAATTGAATCACATTTTTATAAGATACGAATATATTCTTTACTATCTCTAATAACTTTCATTAGCATGTATCAACATATTTTCTTTTATTTTTTTTTATACAAGAAATTTTTGGAAAGGGATTGGACTCACCCACGATCCAAAGGCAGGGCGAAATCTCCCTTCCTCTTAGACGATACCAATATCGGGCAGGGCGAGCCGTCTATTACCCTCAGGCGTAAACCTAAGTACTCAAGAGCTAGGATGCCTCCCCAAGTGCCGTGACTGGAACTACAATAAAGTAGTACTTTCCAGGGTTCGAACACACTTTAAATGATAGTATGTCTTACCCCTTTACGAGCTAAAACCACATATTTTCTTTTTGATGGAACCAATGGCCGTTCAAATTTAATAACTCTCCATCATTGGGCTTGGCCTTTTGAAACCCAAGCCCACTCTGTTACACTGCAATAGTCCACCGTCACAAGTTAAGAAATAAGGTTTATACCAAAAAACAAAAAAAAGTTAAGAAATAAGGTTGTACCAAAAACTTTTAAAAAACCTAATGAAAGTTGAGACCTATGTTAAAAAATTACCTCATATTTTATAAAAACACAAGTTCAATTCCTATTATTATTATAAGAGTTTATTTGATAGGTAATCTTATAAATCCTTTATAAATATTCCCTGAACCCTATAGCTGTACTCTCCCATTAGTGAGAGACTCATGCTGAACCTACCTAAACTTTTTAGTATAAAAAAACTTTAAAAAAAGGGTTGTACCACAAAAAAAGTTAAGAAATAAGGATTGCTTCGTCAAATTGATGGAATATTTTTTTTTATTACGTTTTATCAAAATGTAGTATTATCTTTGTTATCATCTCCATTTTCATGGTTTTTTACAAGTGCATGGGCGTGATTGTTCAAGACATCATTGAACTACTTATACAAGATGTATAATATACTTAATAAAAGTCAGTTAAATATTACCTATGAAGTTAGGTCTAGCAGAATAAATTAGTTATTTATAATATGATAAATTAATGTATTAATCTCCGCTAAGAGAGGTGCCATATGTTGAATAATTTCCCCACAGCTTTCTTCATCAACTCAGTGACAGTTTCCTTCTTCAGGATGAAAAGACCCATTTAACATCCACAGGCTTCTATGGTTTGACCCATTTAACATCCACAGGCTTCTATGGTTTGACTCATACCATTCTTATCTTGATTTATTTTATAAATAATATCTTTAATAATTTCATCTCTATCTTATTACTTTTGCTCCGACTTATGCAGGGTCGTGAGTCATTTTAATATCAATTTCTTATTGAATTAGATGTTAAAATACATTTACCTAAAACTTCTCTTCATTCTACATTCAATAGACATGGAGATCAAGCTGGTATGTTGACAAGATTTGTCTCTTTCACTGTTAATTCTACTTCCAACTTCCAAGCCTACTCTAATATCAAATTTCCCTCTAAGTACAGGCTTCAACCCAAATGAAGGGAGGGAATTGTCATAGTACATTTTGATTTCCAGAAAGCAACATGCATTGATTGATAATCTCACAAACAGAGGGAGATAGAGGGAAAGAGTTCCAAAGTTTCAATAAAATGGCAATCAATCTTGCTTTCTTCATTCTATTGAGCACTAATATTTACAGTTATATGCTAAACATGTCACAGTTCCACTATACAGGTAAATCATAAACCAACCATGCATCTTTGATGCATGCTCTACAAAAAATTGCACATTTTAGCTTTCTGGGTTTGAGAGTCCCACTTTTCGCTTCATTACAACAAAACTGTACGAGTATATGAACGAGGACCAGCCCTGATTTCTTTCTTAACTACAAGATTAAGAACTGTAATCGGGCTACAAGGATTGTAATTCTTGCTTGTTAGTGAAAAATTATGATGCATGAGCTACCATGACTTAGTGAAATTTATAGCAATTCCAGGCATCGGACACAGTAATAGTTGATGAGCCTACTCGCCAGGCTTGCTGATTCTGGGACCAGAGCTGATGTCAAGCTGTTCCAGAAATGAAATGCCAATGACTCTTGCAAAATTTTTCTGAACAGAGCATCTTGCTCAGCCTTTTCTGTCTCCAATATCGGTGCCATGAAGTATCTGTTTACAGGTCAATTAAGTTAAGGCAGGCGTACATGAGGATAAATGAAAAGTTTCATAAAATTAAGGCAATATCATTACAATCTGCAAATATGGGTTGGTGCCAACAATGAAGAATGTCAGCACAAATATCTCCTAATCATTCCTATGCCATGAATGCACTTCTGAATTGAAGGAGGATGTCATGTTATTACCTTGTGATGTTCTGAGAACTAATTGGGAAGAAGATATACGAGGGCTCCTCTTTCAGCTCCATCTGCTCAATATATTTATTTCTGCCTTTCAAAAACTTTCTTTCAACCCTTGTCAAAAGATCAGCACCATTCCATCTCAAACTAGTATCCTCATACGTTAGATAGAACTCTCTCAAGCACTCCATTATGAAGAGACTGCATTGAAATAAGAAACCATGAAAAATGCCCAATAACCAAAACACTCTTCTATCATTCCAATCAACCATCAAAGGCATGCCAATATATATAACGTTTCAAGTGTCCCGTTTTAATGCCTCAAGCACAAGGTCAAATTTATTATTTTGATCTTCAAACTTATGCGTCTGTGCAAGTTCCTTCTATTTCATTATCTTAGTAATCAGAGTTTTAAATGCTAAGGATTTGAATTTCATGTCAACCTCAAACTTTTGCTAATGTATGAAGAACAAATATTTCCTAGCTTCAGCAACCTGATCTTTGTATAAAATGCAACTACCTAACTTTGTCCAACTCAGGAGATGGTGAAGAAATTTCTTGCCTGTTGACAACTACTTTCCACAAAATGGTAATATAACTACTCCATGACATAATATAATGTAGGACATCAAGCTATCAGTACCTGTGCCTTCTAAATGCCATCACAGCACCATTCAAAGCACTTCCAGCAATGTGATCCTCCAAACCAACAGAATTATGAAGGGAAGAGATTGGTTTTAAAACTATGATATCAGAGTCTAGATAGATCCCACCATACCTGAGAAAACAAAAGCCAATGTCATTGCTATTATAGACTAATATAATTTTCACAAGAATTAAACATACATAGCAAGTACTCAACCTAATTCAATTCATACACAACAGATATGAGGCACACACTATCAGCATATTGACTAATAAATCACAAAATCACTTCACTACTGAGAGATTGTCACCAACTTTAACTGGAAAGTCTTGTGGCAGCATACCAGATACCTAATAAATAGTATTTTTCTTTTATGGTTGATTAGAATTTACAGGCAGCAAGAAGATCGCTTTAGTTTGGGTGTCTATTTCTTCATTAGAACAAAATCATGTTCAGTAGAAGTTTCAAAGTAAAACAATACCTGTATCAGATGTTCTCATACATCGTTTCATTGAATGAACGACCATGGCACTTACATAGTTTATAGTTTAACATCCATGTCTTGGTTCATGAATAGGTCACAAGGAAAGGAGACTGCATATGCTTTGGAAACAATGAAATAGTTTCAGAATACTTGTAGTGTGGAATGTTAGACTCCCTATCACAAGCAAATATGTTGAACATTCATTGTAGCAAAAAATGGAAGTGTTTAAGTGCGCAAACTTCAGAAGAAAATGAACATATAACAAGTGGAAGCAAGTTTACTTGTACAGAGCTGCAAGACGGATAAGCTCACTGTAATGAGTAGGATAGAAATTTATCTTTCTCCATTCAAACCAGATGGAAGTAAAAATGTGGGTCGGGGTATCCTTCAGCAGTTCATCAAGATTTGGCATAGCAACAGAAACTTTAAAGCTGCAAAAAATAATGCTTTAGCTGAGAATACATTATTTAGACAATAGAAAAAAGGAGGCAGGGGAAGGAAGATAAGTACCCATCATTTACAAAGTTATCTTTAAAGAAGTCAAGCTCAATTGTCTCTGAGAACACCACAACACAGGCGTCTCGATGGTGGTAGAGTAAACTCTCAAGCCCACGTTGGTGCCGAACACCATACATCCAAGGTGGTGAATTCCACACCATAAACACCCTCATATTACATTTTCCAATCCTGAAAAAGGCATCCATAAAATCTGAAAATGCTAAATGCGGAGGCAACCCTGGATAGTATCCCCACCTCTTACCATCTGCATATATATGATTAAGAAACTCAGGCCTCCTCTGAGTCTCAGAGGCAACATCCTTAGAGCCACTTGACCAATCCAGTTCGCCAATATGACCTGCACTATTGTCTTGTCTTGTCTCACTGTCTTGTTCCTCCTTGTCCATATGCTTCTGGGTACCATAATTCATGTCTATTTCAGTAGAACCATGGCCTACATTTTCATTTAAATTCCAATGTTCTGCTCCTTTAACGTCCCTTCTTGACTCTCCGTCACTCTTGAAAGAAATTACATTATCTGCTCCATTTCTCTTATTGTCGTTTAAATTTCTACCCTCTGTTTCTTTAGTCTCACTTGTTGACTCTCTATTACTCCTAATCTTACATTTGCAGGCGCTAGCATTATAATTTACAGCCTCATCATCATTTTCTTGCGAGTCTAAATCACGGGTCTCCTTGGATCTGTCAAAAGTCTTCTGACCGAGAAATGGGGTTCTACTAAACTCATTCATCCACCAATTTCGTAAATTTCGGTCACCCTCTGTCAACCTGGACAAGCTGAATTGATTAGGATCTTGCAGCAACATATTGCTCATCGGGTCCAGAACCGCCCAATTTGACTTGAACATCTTATTCTTCTTCAAAAACTGGCCCTTTTTCTCGAACCAATCACCCCATCCTTCTCTCAAGTTTGAGACTCTCCTTCCCAATTTCAACAACAGTGCATCCTCAATTCCCTTCACCTGTGCTGCTTTCCTCCTCACTTCCTCGTCCACCGGCGAATCGTCGGAAGCAAACGCAGCCTTCCTCCGATCCTGCTCCATCCAAGATCCCGCAAGAAATCCAGCACCATCATCATCCCATTCCTCAATCGAGCGCTTCTTAAAACGCCGCCTTATACACCCACTTACGTGATCAAAGAAATACCCAGAAGCCTTGATCCGCCTATCAGACCCAGAATACTCGTCTCCCGAATTCGGTGGTTCTTTTTGTTGTTGTTGTTGATCCTCATCAAAAATATCAATCTCGTCAATTACGTCCTCGATTTTTCCGTTCCCAGAGTCTCCTTGGTCTTCATGTAAGGGAGTGTGAAGGATGTGGGGGCGAGGGAGAGAGCGAGGGAGGCTAGAGTAAAGGAGGGGGACGAAGAGAAGAAGCAGAAGAAGGAGAGAGATGGCGATACAGAGGTAGGATCCATAAGTGAAGCGTCGTCGGGATCGGAGAAATCTGAGCATTGTTGGAGTGTGACTAAACGGAGGGTGAGGTCAGTGCATATCGAAGAGTTGGGTAAATTTGACTGTGAAGTCTTGAAGGTGAAGGAGGAGGAAGGAGACTCTTGCTGGCGCGGCAGTTAATGCTGTTGTGCCAGCTCATTTCGCTGTGGCCGATACAATGAGCGTCTTTGCGGTAAAACCCGACGTCTCTTCCCGTATTATAAAGCCGAAAAACATAATTATTACATTATTATATTTATAAATAATAGTATCAATATAGATTAAGGAATGTTGTTAAATAAAAGTTGACTCATTAAAAATGTAAAAAAGAACACATTACTTTTGGAATTATATTTTAAAAAAATGACCTCTATTATTTACAAAAGGAGTAGATCATTATATATAAGTCTAATATTTATGTTTATTGATATTATTGTTGTAAATTACTGATAATTTGTAATACTATTCAATACTTGAATCTCAATCCAAGTCCAGCCAAAAGTTGTTACTGGTATTAAACAATAACGGGAGATAATAGAAATATGATTGATTAATGAGAATAGCTCTTAATGGTAAGTAATACAATATTACTTAAATAAAGTCTCGAATTTGAGTTTTAAACTTTAGCGTATGTAAAAAATATCTATTAAAAAATTTATTTATTATAGTCAAGTGTATGACAGATCTAAATATAATTAAAGTAAAATTTTGATAAATTGGGTAGAAAAAAAAAAATGTGATTGTGGTTCGAACTTAAAATGGCATAGCCCCGGCTTTGACTATGCGTTCTCGCCAAATTTTCGAAGGCATCTTCCGCACCAATGATGTAAATTCTTCTTGGCTTGCTCACAAAATGCGTTCTCGCCTAATCGTTGGCTATAAATTAATATTAAACCCTTCTAGGTTGGTCGAAAATTGAGCCCATTGAAATTGCAGCAATTAGTAATCCCAAGTAGCAAGTTTTGGATAACTTATTAGGTTGTGAAATTCAATACACCTGCTGTGATGAATATTTACTAGAAAAACTTCTAATCAGAAAAAAGAAAAATAGCCACAGTAGTGTTCAGGAAGCCCAAATTAAATTAAATAAATTGAAAATACTAATGCCAGATTTTGTGTGGCATTCTTCACAGAACACTAGACCAAACGACGCAAACTTACAGTATAGATTCTGTTCGCCAAGCAGAGTTAGATCACTGGTCATGACACAACCAATTCGGCAAAGGGAAACAAAATCACCGTGAACTGAACAAAAAATATTCACATGCAATGCAAATCCCATTTCCAAGTGAATTTGACAGCGACCATTTACATCAACCCCCCAAAATAATAATAATAAACCCAACCTAAACTAATTGACCACTTTCACCCTTTCCAAAAGTAGATAGTGTTCGCAGACTAGGCCCCCATTAGGCACTGAAAATTCTTGGACTGAAGACAACTTCCAGACCAAAGAAATTATTCTCGTGTGTTAGTTTCTTTCCCCTACCTGCTTGTTGACATCAAACCTACCTGCTTGTCGACATCAACTCTGGTTCCTCCTAAATTTAAATGCTATTACTGAAGGCAGGCATTCTACCACCAATAGCAGCCTCTCCAAAGTAACAGAGAAGTCTATCAACGTTCTCAGTCATGTATAGATGTGCCTTTCTTCTTTTCAAAACTATCTCCGCATGGTTCTGAACTTTCTGCTACTCCACTGGCTTTTTGGGATTCATGATTCATATTTGAGCCATTCTCAATATCACAGTTGCTCTGTACACAAGTCAAATTTGAAACATCTCCATTACCAGAGTTCTTTTCAGATTCAGGTACAACTTGAACTTCAGTAGGAAGGAGCTGCTGGACATGTCGTAAAGTTCCTTCTCCAATATTTGAGCCCATCTCAATATCACGGTTGCTCTTTTCACAAGTCAAATTTGAAACATCTCCATTACCAGAGTTCGTTTCAGATTCAGGTACATCTTGAACTCCAGTAGGAAGGACCTGCTTGCCATCTTGTAAAGTTTCTTCTCCATTATTTGAGCCCCTCTCAATATCACAGTCGTTCTTTTCACAAGTCAAATTTGAAGCATCTTCATTACCAGCGTTCTTTTCAGATTCAGGTACATCTTGAGCTTCAGTAGGAAAGACCTGTTTGCCATCTTGTAAAGTTCCTTCGCCAACGTTAATATATGCACTAGCACCCATGACCTTTTCTTCATTGTGTGCTTGACAAATTGAATGTAGTATTACAGTGTCTGAAAATATAGGTTTTATGTCATCCTTGACACATAAACCTTCCTTGTCCTGAAAACTCCCGGCTTCACAAAAGGCTGAAGAGGAAGAAGCACTTTGGTTGTGCATGTGCTCTGAGCATTTTGATCCATCATTTAATCCTATCTTAGGTGTGCACCGCCCTTCTCTTGGGTTTCCTCCTCCTTCAGAGTTCACACCCCAAGTATGATCACTTTTGTCTTTAAAACGTTTTTGACAGTCCACAGTCTGCTCTTTACTATCTACTTTGTGGTTTTCCTCAGTTTGAATCACAGCCTCACAGCTTTTACTATCATCCTTGGGCTCCCAATTTCCAAGTGACGATGATACTTGTAAATTTTGAGAAGAACCAAGATTGATGTCCTTCTTGTCATCAGGAGTTGTGCTCTTGCTAAAATTTGGACGGATCAACTTTCTTCTCTTTTGTTGCACAGTCTGTAAGTCACCACTCCCTACACCATCCCTTAAACTCTCATCAGAGCCTCTAATCTTAATTTCATTATCTCTCCGTACCTGACTGCGACGCTTGAAATCCACAAAATGTGTACCTTCACCTATTTGATTAGTTTCACTGTCAACTGCAGCAATCATAATATCCATACCTGTATCATCCAAGCTCTTCCCCGAGGAAGCTTTTGTTGACCTTGAGCTTCTGATTTTTCTATCACCGTCAACTGCAGCAATCATGATATCCCTACCTGTATCATCCAAGCTCTTCCCAGAGGGAGCTTTTGTTGACCTAGAGCTTCTGATTTTTCTATCCCTCAAACTTTCATCTTTGTTGAGCTTAACCCATGGGTTAATCTTTCTTTTCATCCCCCGTTGGTTGCAACTTTGTCTAACCATGTCCATTACTTCATCCACCGAATTCAAAGAACAGGCATCATATCCCCATTGGCCGTGATTGCGTCCATATTTTTTGTTGTTAGAAGGATGAGCATAAGATAACCGAGAAAATACACTGTCTTTGTTCTTATAACCAGAATAAGACCTTCCGGAATTCCCATGACATTCAGAATTAGGATCATGTTCATGAAATAATGGATCACCATACTGGCTTTGAGAATGGTCCTCATTTTCCCAAGGCATAGCAGAACAAGTTTCATTGTTCTCATGCAATGTCATTTCATCATGACCCAGATTTTCCTTCAATGCTATGGAGCGATAACCATCGCCTAAATGTGTATTGTACTTATCACACAAGGAAGAATATGGCTCAGAACCCCAGCCACTGTTTCCAATACCCAAATGAGGGAGGAGACCTGATGATGGCCTGAAAGGAGAGCTGTCAAAACCTTCATATTCAACAGGTTTAGTTGCAAACCATTCCGAATTCTGAGCTGCACATGAGGTCATGCTAGTTACGTTACTTTCAAAGGAAACTGGGTTATTAAGGCCATAACTGTAACCTTGAGATTGGTTTGTATCTTTCAGCTCTGCATGAATGTAAGATAGTTTATCATCCAGCAAATGCATGATATTTCTTCTATAATGGTTTGATGGAGAAGCACTTTCTCCCATTGGCTCAGAACTATTATTCATCCTAATCCTAACAGATGATGGCTGCCTAATATTAGAACCAGGGGCATCAGGAACATAGGGGAGAATGCTCTTGGAACTTAAATTTCCTTGTGCTACACAAAAGCTGTCTAAGATCTGTGCCTGGATCGGGTAAGGCATAGCAGAAGTTGCCGCGAGTTGATTTTGAACCAGAGAATCAGGATCTAACATGGGTTTACTTGAAAAGAAAATTGAACCGACATTGGAATTATGTAAACTAGGACTATCGTCAAAAAATCTCTGACCAGGTTTTGTATTGTGTTCCCTCAATAGCCTTTCACTCACATGTAACCTATCATCATGAACTGTGACTACACCAGGAAAATTTCCAGATAGACCACCAGAGATAGCTGGCCTGCGCACCATGCCTATAGAATGCTCTTCATCATTGACTTCTCCAGTGTAAGGGAAGGAATCTCTTTGGTAATTATGCATTGCCAAGGGTAATGTGCTAGCAACAGCATCTTCCTCATTTTTAATAATTTCCAAATGCATGTGACCACCAAGAGATCTTCCAACTTTACCCACAGGATAATGCTCAGGTTTCACTTGTCTCCCATGAAGCCTTCTCTTACTGAACAAATCTAGAAGTCTACGAACCTACACGACAACTTTAAAAAACTAATGACACATATCTTAAAACATTAATTTCAAAACGATATAATTATGTAAATGACCAGACCTGTTTTTCCGATAGCCCTAAGCAGAATTTTTTTGGTGTATAGTAATTTTCTCTAATTGCATCCTGGAATGTACTTTCTTTGAGAGGCTTACAGTCCCAAATAGGACTGAATTCAACCTGAACCAAAACATCAAAAATAAATTGAGATCAACACATTAATCAAGCATTGAATCTTCCCATCAAATTAAAAATGAATCATTTCCTTTTGTCGAACTTCAATAAATGACATATGAAGATTATTACCTGAGCAGGAAATAGCCTCCCTGATGAACTGAAGGCACTAGGCACAATACTCATGGCACCATCACAACATGACTTGTATACACCATATAGCTCTCTCTTATCATATTCAAACAGAAATAAAAGCATTCCTGCTTTAACCTGTTTTACAAAAGGCATATACCTAGATGGGAGGCCAAACAATCTTCTTTGGAAACATTCTTGCAGTGTTGCACTACTTGCCATAAAAACTGCACCAAAATCGGGATCTTTTGCACCAGCATCTTTGTGCTTACCATAAGATTCCATGGATACGGAATATCTTCTCTATAATATACTGTCAAATTTGGGAAAAAACAGATAATAGGCTCCATGATTTGCATTTTTTTCTTAGCTTTTTAGCAAAACAATATTAATATTAATTTTCTTTTAAAAGAAAAGGACTCCAAGGACAAGGTCAAAAACCACAACAAATAAAAAAGGAATGAAAGTTAACTGTAAAAGCCCCTATAATAGACTTCAATTTCACTTTCACAATCTTTCCATTTTGCACTTCATCCCATTAAAACATTGAACAGTATAGAATTCAAATTTAATCAGATATGAACTTCAAATGTAAAAAGTGTTGATACACATTCAGTTTTCTGATTTTCCCTCAAAAGGCAGACTGTCCATAATTTCACATTTAAAGAGAAGTAGAATCGCAGAGAATTTCATTTTCTCAAATGCAAGAACACCAGACAGCAAATTTTCCTCTGATATAAGTGAAATGGCAGATAATGGTTAATAAAAACATAATACAGCCATTACAATGTAAAATCAGTGTCGTTTTTAGTTTTCAGTGGCCGACTGAAAATCAGTGTCGTTAAAATACACTAAATTTAACATTTTCTTAAAAACCAGACAAGAAAAAAAGACTACCAATGTTGCAACTAAATCACTAACTACTAAAACATTACGCAGATTAATAAAAATATTTAAAAATACTAATAATTTATTCTTCCGGAACTTTTCGACTCGAGACATTATAAACCACGAAAATAACCGAACGCAATAAGCGGAATCATCAAGCGAAACGATCATGCAATGAACAAAAAATGAACACGATTAAAAGCGATCCAGAAACATGGGAGAAAACCATAAGTTACTTGAACAACTTGTAACGGGGAAAGAAAAGGACGAAAACACAGAAAACGAGTAAGGAGAGAAAAATACTAAACCAATGGTGCAGGAGATTTGAGGGCTAGTCCGATAATGCGAAGCCAAGGGTTGAAGATGAAGAGGGTTCGAAGCAAAAACGCGCCTTACGCTGGGGTGGTTATAGAGCCCAGAGGGGAGAGCCGAGGGAGCTGAGATTATAGAGAGAGAAATAGATTTTCTGTGAATGCGACGGCGACGTGGCTGTTCGCTTTTTGTAAATTACTGTATTTTTTTTTCCACACTTTTAGGCTAAGGTTAGTGTTGATAGAAAAAAAATAATTTTTAAATAATTTATAAAAATTAATTTTTTACTTAAAAATTATTTTTAGAGAGAGTTTATAAAAAATAATTTTAAATAAATGATATTTTGATAATTATTTATAAAAATATTTTTATTATTAATAAATTATAAAAAATAGTGTGAATATTAAATGATGAGAGATAAGAGAAGATAGAGTGTAAAAAAAGTAAAAGAGAAATTGTATAAGAAAAAATAGAAAAGATGAGTGATGGTATAAAAAAAATAGGAATAATATAGTAATTGATTAGTTTATAAGATTTTTTACTATTCTATAAGTTATTCTAATTAGTTTATCTAAAATTTTAATTTTAAATCATAATTTAATCTAAAAATTTATTTAAATAAATATAGTTATTTATTTTAAAAAAATTTAAATTTTAACAAAATTTAAATTTAAAATTTAGGTTTCACATGTTGCCAAACATATTCAATTATCTCAAACCCCACTGTATATCCACTTTTAACCCAGAAATATTAATTATTGTAGCATGATAAAGACTTTCATTTTTCTAAAAATGTTACAACTCTCCAATTAACAACATTAAATTGCAATACAATAATTAGTATATACCTCAATTAAAATTCAATTGAAATATATTTACCAACTGAATTGAATGACGATCCGATAGTTTTGATATAAATATTGCCGGTAAAAATTTATAATTTGACCCCAAAAAAATCATTTCCAACTATCAATTATTTAGACTTTGAGTTACGTGTTATTAAATTATTAATTATGATTATTATTAAAAATCATTGGGAGAATCACATTTAAGTCTCATAAAAGAAGATATATCTTATAAATTATTAAATTATTGATAAGTCCTATGAGACTTTAAGGCTTTATTTGGTTGGAGGGTTTTAGAAGGGAGGAGAGGTTAGGAGAAAGTGTGTTTGGTTAGAAAAAATGGAGGAGAGGGAAGGAGAGATTTTTTATCATTTAGTGCTCCCCTCCTCTCCTTTTTTTTAATATTTTAATTGTACCCTCAAATCTTTTTTTTCTTACACCTAATTTTTTTTAATTACTAAAACTTAATAAACATAATAAATTATTTATATATTATATTAAAATATATAATAATTATAAAATTAATAAGAAATAATGTTAAAATTTTATCATATTTTTTATTTTTTTTAATTTTATTATTTATGTAAATGAGATAAAAAAAATTAAGATTCATAAATTAAAAAAAATTGATATGAATATTATAAATAAAGAGTAAATAAATTTAAATAAAGAGATAAGGGTATATTTGTCAACTTCTAATTAACTCCACTTTCCTCCCCCTCCCCTTCTGAACTAAACAAAAAATATCATTAATTAACCTCCCATACCGTTCCTTACTCTCCCTTAAATTAACCTAACCTACCCTTCCCTCAGTTGAACCAAACAAAGCCTGAGGGAAGATATTCTAGTTATAAAATAATTATCTTATTTTCATTTATTAAAAAATGACAAATAAGATGACAAAAATAATAATTTTATATGTTGCACTGCATGACTTATTAATTGTAACACATAGAATTATTATTTATATTATTTCAATTGTTATTTTTTAATGAATGAGAATAAACTAGTTATTTTACAATTGTAATAACTCTCTATGATGTCTTATAGAATTTATTAATTATTTAATAATTTTGTAAGATCATGTAGGGATATCTTTATATGATTATACATATTAAAGTGTATCTATAAAAGTTTTAAATACACAATATTACAAAGAATATTTTAGAAAAATTAATATATAATTATTATAATTAATTAATATAATTTTCTTAATCTGCACAAACTATTTAAAGAGATCTTATACTTAACAATGAAGGGAGTACCTATTATTTTTTTAACCTTTTTATTATATCAATATATCTTTAACCTAATATTTCCTTTTCATGCCTTTATTCCTTTATCTTTATATTTTGCTTTCATTACTTATTTTCAATTTTTAAATTTAAATTTGAATTTACTTGGCAAATATAAAATTTATATTTATTGAGATTTTGACTATAGACTAAAAAATCTAATTAATTGATTTAAAAATTCTATAATATTCTCTTATTAATATTTTACGAGCTGAAAAATAATAATATATGTGAATGCGTTATTAATATATGATAAATATTTTTGGTATGAAAAAAAAATCTGGACAGAAAGTACTTCGATTGGGGAACTTTAAATTTTGGTATTAGTTAGAAATAAAATGCTACTTCATATTAATAAGTATTTTTTTTATAATTGTCATATCATTGTTTTTTGAAGCCATGTTCAAGTTTTTTTTATCAATATTGGGGGTGGGTGGGGATGAAATTTTCTTAAACCGAGAGGGGCAAGTATTTATTTTTTAGAAATTATATAAAATCTAATTCTTTAATTAGACAAGTAATTTTATATTTAAAGAATTTATAAGATTAGTAGCAATACTTATTAAATTGATATAATATTTTTATATAGGTATTTTAAATACATTGCGCTACTTTGGGAGTCTTGTTGCACTAGAAACAGCACCAAAGCCCGAACAAGGTGGACGTTTCTGGAGAACAGCTTGGTATTGCACTCCCTTATTAGTCACTTGTGATCTAAAAGGCCAAACAGAGAGTAAGATGAAGGACGCTTTAAGAAGAAAAGGACCCAAAAAAGGGTGAAAGTTGTTGGAGAACAGCTTGGTATTGCACTCCCTTATTAGTCACTTATGATCTAAAAGGCCAACAGAGAGTAAGATGAAGGACGATTGAAAAAGAAAAGGATTAGCTACCCTGTGCCTGTGGTTGGTTAGTGCATAAAGAAACATTATATTGAAGAACCATCTAATTAGAGATTCCTCCTTCAAAACCAGTTAAATGAAGAATCATTCTTGCTCTAAAAGCTAGACAGTGTAATTATCAAAAAAAAAAAAAAACTAGACAGTGCACAAGTTCATCGTTTCAAACATGCTTCGTCCAATGAATATGTATTATGGTCATAAGTGATCCTTCGGCCAGGCCCATTCTCGTCCGGTTTAATGAGACGGACGAGAATAGCCTCCCTCTCTCGTCGGAAAGGAGAAGAATTTATCGGCGCACTAGATAATAATTTCTTCTGGTTTAAGTCACCAACTCACCGTAATAATCATTTCTTCTTGTTTCGTCAGAAAGCAGAAGAATTCATCGGCCCCCTCACCTTGAGTGAACGGAAGACTTCCAGAAATGGACTACGCACAGGCAGTGGAAGCCTTTTTCGCTGCCGGAAATGAGCCAGGCCCGCAAGCACTGATTCCGGTCATTTCAAATGCCTTGCACGACGAGCACAACCTTCCGGCGCAATTGAAACACTGATTTATCATCAGAAAGGATCACGTGAAATCAGAAAGAAGGGTGAACATCAACATGTCAGTACATTCTTTAGGCAAGATTAATTGTTGCCTGAACATGGAGGAAGAATCGGTGCTGGAGGCGGGAATGTCATAGTCTATGGGAGGCAGGGGCAAGTTCAGGAAATGGCGCTGATTGCCACGAATGAGGAACGGTTGGTCTTAAAAGCAAGGAGGCAGCATTTACAGAACTTCTGGCAGGGGCAAGTGCAGGGGGGGACCAAGTTCTCCCTTCGGGCATTCCGTCGTCGTAGCTTTGATTGGTAGCGTAACGTTATCACTCTTGCATAACCGAGTTTACTAAAACCACGCGTATCATTCAGCTGATATTATTGTTTTCTTGTGTTGTACACGTGAAACTCACTCTGAAACCAAAAATGGATGTTTCCACCAAATGCAAGTCGATTAAAACGCTGCCTTCCCAAACATGGAGTTAACTTAATTCAACACCACTTTTAAATATGTAAAGATATTTATTAAAGAACAAAAACCAAGTCCCAATGTTGCAGGAAGGAGAGACAATGAATCACAACAAATTAAACTCTTGTCTTTGTATGTCTCAAATAAATGCCTGTACTGTGGTTGCTATATATTCTTTGAATTATATTTATAAAACTCAGAACATGGAATGGCACTTTCATTTTTTGTGAAACCTTTACTTGGCATTGAAGTACTAGGGAAGAAAATCTAAAAATGAAAAGTGGGTTCAATAGTTTAATTAGTTTTTGTGAAGCAACCACGTGGAGACATAATACAGACTTATTGGCATGTGGCTCCTCATGAACCCTCTTCCTCGCACATCTATAAAAGAGGCAGAGTTCTATGCAACATGCAACATCACCCCCAAGTTCTGCCCAAATGGTTGCACCGTTGAGTGTGCCTCCTGTAAACCTATCTGTTCTTCTTCCTCACTTGTCATTATCCTCCTCCTTCTCCACCTGATCATCACAACACACCACCACCAACTCCTCCCACACCTGATCACAGTAATGCGACAAACCTGGAGCCGTTTGCCAAGATCCTCGTTTCGTGGGAGGTGATCGATGGGAAGAAGGACTCTAACTTGTGTCTCGTATCAGATCCTAACATGAACAGAGACTTCACTGAATCCATCGCCATTCTTTTCAACAACCACCAAATCTTCATTGGTGGAGATTCAAGGGAGAATGAGAATAACTGCAAAGGTTGTCCCTATAACTAAGGAAGATTCAAGAATTCACTTAGATCTGGGGTTCAAGTTCATGTCTTTGAGCGACCAAATGAGTGGTGTGTTGGGCCAAACTTACAGACCAGACTACGTGAGCGGAGTGGACATAAAGGCGAAAATGCCGGTAATGGGAGGAGACAAGGAGTTCAAAGCGACAGGCCTGTTTGTGCCAGAATGTTCTGTTTCTCGCTTTGCAGGTAACCATGATGGATTATTCACCAACACAAATGAGGGCTCGGAGCTACCTGGCTTGAGCTGTGCAACTGGAATCGACGGGCAAGGAGTCTTTTGCAAGACAGCCTCTTACATTTGGTCCTCAGCCAGCACAGGCATTAAACCAATATCCTTATTATTTCAATTAAGTAAATTAATTTCAATCAAATTAATTAATGTATGATAATTAAGTAATTCTCTTCTTGAGCACATGTATCCACCTACTCTTATTAATGGTAATCATCATTTGATCCTGTTATAAGTTTGTACCGATCAAATTATATATGTATTCATTCTAACATGGAAGAAATAAATGTACTCATAATTTACTGATGAAATTATTATTATATTTAAATATTTAAGAGTGAGAAAAACTTCAACATTTATTAGAAATAAAATTGATCACATTTCCCTACACAATATTTTAGTATTAAGTACATCAACGTAGGTACAAGATGAGTTTGAAGTAAATTGAATGAACAAAGCAAAAGTATTAGATCACTAAACCTCAACATAACGGAACAGCTGTAACAAAACGTGCCTCAATCAAAACCTCTCACAGATGCATTAAAGATAATCAGAACAAATCAACACTGAAAGTACATGCAAAAATCTCTTGTCCTAGAACTTGGACTGCAGATGATTAACAACATTATCATCCAATTGGAAAGCCTTGACAAGAACATCACTGGGAATGTCTGGTTTAGACCCAAACACAGCATTAGCGATGGTTATGGCTCCTGGATTCTGGCTGCTAAGAGCTGCAATGGCCACGGCATAGCCCTCACCAACATTTTTCTGGTAATGAATGAGCCCTATTGGGAACACAAACACGTCTCCCTTGTGCAACACTTTTCTGATGAAGCGGTTTTCTGGGTTTGAAGTGACAAATCCAACTTCCAGTTGTCCTTCAACAACGGTGAGGATCTCGGTGGCTCGAGGGTGTGTGTGAGGAGGGTTGATACCCCATGGGGCGTAATCGATGCGAGCCATGGAGATTCCAAGAGTGTTCAATCCTGGAACCTGAGCTGCAAAAACTGGAGTCACCCTTGATCCTACTTGGTTTGATGTGTTGCCTGCTGTGTGAAGGCCACTAAAGAAGAAGTCCTGTGCTTGTACTAGTTTTGGGTCCTTGCAAATCAGACCATTCACCAACACTGTCATAAATGATTGAGTTAGAATCTTGTTAATCAAATTTATCTTGAGATGATTTGAGATATTGAGTAAAGATGGTATATCTCTCTTCATAATTTACCAATAATTGTATAAGCTAATATATATGTGATGCTTACCTTGGCCATTTAGATCAGCCACGGCGAAATCTTGAAGCGTGCTCTGATCAACTGCTAAGACGAGCGAGAATGAGAGAGCCAAGAGCCCCAACAACAACATGAATGAAGGCGGATTAGCCATTTGATGAACAAGAAATTAAAGGAGATTTGATGCCAATGAAGTAATATGAAGATTATGTAAGAGTAGTGTGTAATTAGATGTATGTAGTGGTGGCATGAAAGTGCATGGTGGGAATTAGCCCTTTATATAGGCAGTGAGGATGTAAGGTTTGTGAACCTATGGGCATGTTTGGAAAGTTCTCTAGCCTAAGTTTTAAAAGTGTTTTTAGTCTAAATCTTAGTTTGAAGAAATTTTAAATGTGTTTGGATAATCTTTTAAAAAAGTGTTTTTAGAAAAAAAAGGGGGGAGCTTTTAGACAGTTTTTAGAAAATAACTTTTGGATAAAAGATTATAGAAAAAAATGATTTTGAATAAATAAGTGTTTGGATAGTTATTTTCAGAATGGCTTTTTATATTGATAAATTACCATAAAAAATATAAGATAAAAAATATAAATTGATTATATGCACTGTTTATCATCTCCCATGGCAGCCAATGACGATCCATGGCACCTACGGTGTGTAGCGGCCCATGGTGAGCGATAACGCAAGCGACGAGTGATGATCCATGAGCTACAGCGATGAGGAGCAACGGCGACCTATCGATTCTCTCTGAGCAGCGACGAGATCCACCGCTTCTTTTCCACAAGCGATAGCGACGGCAACTTTTGCACCTTTCAGGACAGCGACACCGACAGGAAGGAGAAGAGAAAAGAAGAGAGAGAGGAGAAAGAAGAAGAGAGAGTAGGGGAAATTGAGGTAAAATAGTAAATAGGTAGTCCATAAACTCTTTTACTGTTCCAAAAGCTAGTCTTATCAGCTTATTTGAAACCATGGTTTTAAACCATTATTTTGCCTAGAAGCCCTTTTAGACAAATATAACTGTTTGTTTTGAAATTTCCTCAAACCAAGATTTTGTCTAAAAGGGATTCTAAAACTATAGTTTGAATGTAATCCAAACATGCCCTAAAACAAATAGTTATATTTACCTATAAATATTTCTTGGCTAAACCATAATTTAAAATTAAGGTTTTAGATAAGCTACTAAAACTAACTTTTAGAATAGTAAAATAGTTTATGTACTATCCAATTACTATTTTACCCTTATTTTTTCTTATATCCTCTCTGCTCTCTCATTTCTCTTCTCCATCATCTCTCCTCTCTCTTCTCTACTATTTTTAATAAAATTATATCTTTTCTGGTAATTTTTCCATTACAAAAGTCATTCTACTAATAACTATCCAAACACTCATTTATTTATAGCCACTTTTTGTCCATAAGTTCTTCTCCAAATACAATTTTCTAAAAACTATTTAAAAATTATTTTTTTAGTAAGCTCTTCCTTAAAATCTTATCCAAATGATATATATCTTTGCCGCCCAAGGAACTGAAATAGTCATCTTGGTTAATAGGCCAATAAATAAAAAATTAAAAAGAAGAAGAAACGGTCTTCTTAATTAATTTTGTTTCGACACTTGGATTATATTGCTGGCCAACCTTAATTACTTGCTTGTCCGGCAAAACACTAGTTACTCAATCTTTATTATTTGATGATGGATTAAGTTGAAGCATTCAACTTGTCTATTTTGTTTGTTCAAGAAAGAAACAAAATGAACAAGATTGAGACAAATATGTTGTGTTTGATATCCATGCATATGTATGGATTACTCTGTACATTTCCTTGTCCATATTCATCACAATGACTTGGCAATTCAAAACTATAGCCAAACCCTATACATGTGGACGCGCTTTTCAATAGAATTCTTAATAATCGGTTTGTTTTGGTATAACAATAACAAACTTTATATGAACTCCAGCTGAGATTAATTATATGAATGACATGGTATAATGAATCACTAAATATTTAGATAAATTAACAATCGAAAGATTTTGGTCAAAAAATTGATTGAGTTTTGTTTTTTAATTTTTATCTATATTTTTTTAAAAAAATTATATTGTTTGATTTATTATAATTCTCATCAATATATTTATAAATATTTTTTATATATGTTTAAATTATCTCAAATAATTTTATACTATTTTTTTATTAGATACTAATCAAACTCTTCTTTATGTTATTGTTGATGTACACCAAAGGTTTAAAATTATATCATTGAAGATTGAGCGCTTAAAGATTTGCACATCACATGGAAAATGTAGCTCTTTAAACAAAATACCAATTGAACCATCTTACTAGAATATGTATTATGAATTAAAGGATCGTGATTCAGAACGTTTTCATTCATCACTAAATAATAATAATAAATGCGTAAAATTAACATATGAAATTAGTTAAAGAGTAACCTTTTTATATACGTTAATAAGCAATACTCATCTTATCTTTATTATAAAATATTAGTAGTACTTAACTAATTTAAATAGATTAAAAAAATTAATTAATTAATTAATTATAACAAATATAATATGATCTCTTATAAAATACTATTGTATAATTTTTAATTATTATTAAAAAAATATCTATACACTAGGTAAGATGTAACAGTTTTTGATAGAAGTGAAAGTAAAAATAGAAATAGAAATAGAATTAAGTTAGAAATAAATTTTAAAAATTTATTTGTTAGAATATAAATGAGTATGGAATTTATATATATTTTTTTATAATTTAGTGTTAAATGGTTTAAAATATTTTTTATAACTTGAGAAAGATTAAAGTTATTTAGAAATTTTATAATTTAGGATAAAATAATTTAAAATATTTTATTTTTTTCTATCATTTTATTTTTTAATTTTTTATAAAAGTAAAATTACATAAAATATTAGAAATAGAAATAACTTCTATTATATTAAATAGAAAAAATAAAAAATTATACTTCTCCTTCTACTTGCCTACCTCTAATTTCATTCTACCAAATATGCCTTATGTGCAGGATAATTTCAATAATAAATATAAAAAGAGTATTTTATTTTATTAGCCCAGAAAGGAGGGAAAAGGGGCGGCGCTACTCAAGTAAAGCTTGACGCCAAAAAAATATGCCTTCCCCAGCCCGCTCTAAGCCCTCTATGCTACGACGTCGTTTGCCGATCATAGGGGCTGTCTGCGTCTTAGCCTTCGCCTGCTCTTCCTTCTACTCCTCTCTCGCCAACTCACGGTTCCTTCTTCCTCTTTTAGATTTCGATTCTATCCATCTTATTTCCTTTGATTTCTCACTATCTTTTCTCACCGCTTCAGATCCATATTTGGTGGCCATTCTCCTGCGACGACTGTTCACTCTGTCGGAATGGAAGGCACTAGCTCCACTGTTCCAAGCATCGTTGTTTATGTTATCGTTCCTAATAAAGAAGCAGGTTCTGTTTTTTCTTTTTCCTTTCCCTCTTTGTTTTAATGGGCTACGGCAGAATTGGATTATGAACGAGTATCGCCGGGATCGATCTGTATACTTTGACTGCGTTGATCATTTTCTTGTTTCAAATCTTAGATGCTTAGTTCAGAGCTTGAGATTGCAGCTTAAGATTTACGTGGGCTCTGCCCCATTGAAGAATTAGTTGTTTTTTGGGTTGGCCATATTAAGAGTTCATACATTAGTGCTTTCCTATAATTACGCGAGCCTATTGGTGAAACAAAAATTGAAATATTCTTTGTTCTAGCTTCTAATATCATGTATCCAACTTGCGTTTAGAAGTACAATGAAGCCAGGGGAGTAATGGGGCCTGCTTTTTAACAATATTTTATATATGTACTTGACTTAATATTTGATTCTTCAGGCAAAAGGTTGGCTGAAAGCATCGTCAAAGAAAAACTTGCAGCTTGTGTAAATAGGGTTCCAGGTATGATCTTTCTTTTTGCTGGGATTTAACCGAGGTTTTAGCATTGTTAATTCGTCTGATAATTTCCGTTAACATGGACTTACTTGCATGTCCTGGACATATCCTCTTGAATCATAAAAAAATGGAGCTCGTTTGATCCTTTGAAATAGTTTCCTTAAAGGAAAGAAACTTGTACAAAATATATGTTTGATTCATGGTTATCTTAATTGTACCAAACCAGCCAGTGCAACCATTTTGAGCTTTTTAGTTATCTGTTTCATGTCTAGTGTTTGCATGGTTAAGATGTCAAGAATCCCTGCCTTGGTACAGGTAGGGCTTCGACTCAATGTTATTGAATTGAATTTGGTCTAAAATTTAGTTGTTTTCTAATTAAGAGTTATATGTCATGACCAGCAGCTGCAAGTATGCGTTCCACTTATTTGGCTTTTCTAAGCCATGTGTATTGTCTTATGCAGGTATTGAATCTGTGTATCTGTGGAAGGGAGAGGTATGAACTACATTTCCAATACTGACCAAAATGCTGATATTGGTAGAAACACTTCTAGAACTTTATCATCCTAACATTGCAAGCTCTTATTTTCTTGTATGCGTTAATTTTCTTGTGGACAACTAGTCTGAATAGCTTGCAGAATTCAATTGAAAATTTGTTGTAGCTTGATTCACCTATATATTGAAAAATGGCAGATCCAAACTGATTCTGAAGAACTTCTCATAATCAAGACTAGGCAGTCCCTTTTGGAAGCACTGACCGAGCATGTCAAAGCAAGTCATGAATATGAGTAAGGCTCATGCTTCTGGTGGATAATGTTAAGATAAATTAAAAATTATAAGATAAAAAAAAACTTTAAGATGGAAGGACTTAAATGGTAGTTGGCACAACTGAATGTAATAACCAGAAGGCTCAAATCTACTCTTGCTCTTCCTAGTTTTAAAACAGTATTTGGTCTTCCTTGTTTCAATTAAATTAAATGGCGTTGCCCTCTTTGCTGTCATGGCACTAAATTCTTTCATAAACCTATTTGAGTCTATCCATGGCCTTCCACATGGCCCAATAAGGAGTTGCCATCTCAGTGTCATGCTGCTAGTTATGCTGCCTATGTGAAACTTTGCCAAACTACATACTAGACCCAACAAAGTTAGACATCAACATTTAACAGAAACATTTTCAAGTATCCTCTCTTGGTTTGCCTAATATTTTAATAACTCTACTGTGTTGAATGTTGCAGTTTAAAGCTCCAAATCTGAGTTGCTACAAAATTTCAAGGGAAGCAACACAATGCATGCTCTATAAGTCACAAATCTTGAGTTCCTATCAAATACATTATTTTCCTAGCATTCTTGTGTCTGGAAATATTATAATGTAAAGGGATTGAAGAGGAAGTGTCCTTCCTTGAATTTTAAAGTCTGAGGATGTGGTCTATAAGTTGACTAGTGTGGATTAATTGATTGATTGTCCTCAACTAATGGAACATGATGGGTTGCATGAGAAGTCGACTGTCCATTTTGACAAGTTAACTACTTGTTAATAGAGGCGCATGCGACTTATAATGCAAAAGCAGCCCACCTGTCTCATTAGCCCTCATCATCGTGGCATTTCAAAACACAGGCATTGCCAACAAAAATGACAGATTTGATAGAAAAGCAATATTTTTAACATCATGCATTCATATCACCTCAATCAGGTGTGCCGCAACACAGATTTGGGACTTGGGAAGTTGTTCTTGGGTCTATCTTTTCAGAATTAAGTAATTTGCGTAGGTCAAAACTATAACATCTAACATAGCCAGGACTATTCATAAATTGGGCAAACTAAATGGTGCATAATTGGAAATGCTTCTATATGTTACTTTCTTGGGTCTTTTCTATATTTACTATTCTGCCATTCTCACAACCTTTTCCCTTGTGTCATTTCATCAGGACGCCAGAAGTGATATCCTTACCCATCACTGGGGGCAATCTCAAATACCTTGAATGGATTAAAGACAGCACTCGGGACTGACTATCTATTTTAGCCAGAGGATGAGTACATTAAACCACTTTGTGAGGGGAGTATAGCTGGCATGCTATTTTATCTATTCAGCACTACAATGACGCGATTAAATATTATTATGTTTATATTGGGTGCACATTGGCATAATTAAAAATACTGAACATATTTATATAAAAAAAAAATACTGAACATCTAAGATTCATATATTACCTTTCTTTTCACTTTTGAAGTTCGGAGCTGGTTTAAGCTTGGCTTTTATCTTGCGCAGAGTACATAGTTGCATTATGACAATATCTTCCGGTATATAATTTATCGATCATAATGGTAAATATTAGTATGCCGGGGCCTTCTTTTGGGCAAAAGAAGCATTCTAAGGCGGTCATTGTAGTGCTTTGGCAACTAATGTTATTTTTATTCATAATTTATTTTTTTAGTTTGCACTAGTTTCTTATAAAGATAGTTCGAGATTGGAGGGTAGTCTTGGTTGGAGTAGTTAACTTGTTCACATATAGGCATTGCAGTGCTTTGGCAATTAATGTTATTCTTTTTCAAAATATTTTGCAAGTTAACGAGGACGAAAAGATGAATGCTGAAACAGATTACTTGACAACTTGGATATGTATTAATTAGCCCGGTACAATCCCAATGTAGTCATCTCAAAACCTTGTCAACAAAACCCAGCTTACATATGGACACATGATCCATACAACAGCAAACAAATTAACAGGTCAATCTAATTTGACTGCTCGAAAATATGGACTTCACACGTTCAAAGCCAACCATATTAAAATTTCAAGAATTTTGAGAAATGGCAACGGGACACTCAAGCATCCATGTCCTCCTCTTCCTCTTCAAACTCTTCCTCATCAGCAGTAGCATCCTGATATTGTTGGTACTCAGCCACCAGATCATTCATGTTACTCTCGGCCTCAGTGAACTCCATTTCGTCCATTCCCTCACCAGTGTACCAGTGCAAGAAAGCCTTGCGCCTGAACATTGCCGTGAATTGCTCACTAACTCTCCTGAACATTTCCTGAATTGAGGTTGAATTTCCAATGAAAGTGGATGCCATCTTAAGACCCTTGGGCGGGATATCGCACACACTGGACTTAACATTATTAGGAATCCACTCAACAAAGTAAGAAGAATTCTTGTTCTGTACGTTGATCATCTGTTCATCCACCTCCTTTGTGCTCATCTTACCACGGAACATTGCTGAAGCAGTCAAATAACGACCATGGCGTGGATCTGCAGCACACATCATGTTCTTAGCATCCCACATCTGCTGTGTCAATTCAGGCACAGTCAAGGCACGATACTGCTGGGATCCTCTTGATGTCAAGGGAGCAAACCCAACCATAAAGAAATGGAGACGCGGGAATGGGATAAGATTGACAGCAAGCTTTCTAAGATCAGAGTTCAGCTGTCCAGGGAAGCGTAGACAACAAGTAACTCCACTCATGGTAGCAGAAATTAGGTGGTTAAGATCACCAACTGTAATAAAACAATTCCAAAAGAAGAAAAAGGATAAGATTGTGAGCTTTCATTTATTAAAGCAAATAACAACCATAACCCCCGGCCATGACAGAGACACAAGACCTAAAAATTCATGAATTCTCCCAACAAATATAATGATATTTATTAGTCTCATTAAACCCCGCCACTATATCTATACCAAGTGTCGTAAAATGTTGGTAATCACTCAGAAGTAAACAACTACAACATCAGCACCAGTGGTGACGATAAAAATGATAATAAGTTGCACCAAATCGACTTATCCACTTCAAGGGATTGGAGAGGGGGGGTGTTTACTTACAAGTTGGCGTAGCAAGCTTCAGAGTTCGGAAGCAGATGTCATACAGAGCCTCATTGTCCAAGACCATGCATTCATCAGCATTTTCAACAAGCTGATGCACAGAGAGTGTGGCATTGTATGGCTCTACAACTGTATCAGATACCTTAGGAGAAGGAAAGACAGAAAATGTCAACATCATACGGTCTGGATACTCTTCCCTGATCTTTGAAATCAGAAGTGTTCCCATTCCCGAGCCAGTGCCTCCACCCAAAGAGTGGCAGACTTGAAATCCTGTTTATGAATAAGATTTAATAAGGCTTAGCTTGAACAAAATTAGATTTGTCAAAATTTCTTGACAGAAATGAAAATTGTGACGCATCTAAGCTGAAAAATCAACAATGATATGAGACAAGACTAGCAGTACAAACAACTAATGCGCAGAATCCAAATAAAAACTCAAGCATAGCCAACTTTAAGGGCAGCATCATCGGATACATTGCCTTGTCATGAACTATTTTTTGGAGATAATGAAAGCAACAGTATAACATGAGAAGCACGAAACAGGTCAATATGCATAGTGTATCAGGAACATATACCGGTATCAAGCAGCCATGCGATATATCAAGCCTTTGTTTGGAACGGAACGATTATAGAAAGAAAATGTAAAGAATGTGAAACATACCGACAAATCGACAAATCAGGCAGTGACATCATAATAAAGAACTAAACCAGGCAGCCTCTCGCCGATAAACTAGTGACAAGAAAAATGATACTCGAACAAACAAGAAGGGAAAACATTAAGGGAGATAGGGAGAGGGGTGATTACCCTGCAAGCAATCGCAATTCTCGGCCTCCTTCCTCACAACATCCAGGACGGAATCAATAAGCTCGGCTCCCTCGGTGTAGTGGCCCTTGGCCCAGTTGTTGCCGGCACCGGACTGGCCAAAGACGAAGTTATCGGGGCGGAAGACCTGACCAAAGGGACCGGATCTGACGGAATCCATGGTGCCAGGTTCAAGATCCATGAGGACGGCGCGAGGGACGTACCTGCCGCCGCTGGCCTCGTTGTAGTAGACATTGATGCGCTCGAGCTGGAGGTCAGAATCGCCGTTGTACTTGCCGGTGGGGTCAATGCCGTGCTCGTCGCAGATGACCTCCCAGAACTTGGCACCGATCTGGTTGCCGCACTGGCCACCCTGGATGTGGAGGATTTCTCTCATTTTGTGCTGGGGAAAATGGAGAAAGGAGGGTTTGTTCTGAGGACGAGAGAGAGAGAGAGAGAGGTGGAATGGAATGAGGGCAGAGGCGGAGTACGAAATAAGGGCGGGGTCGGGTTTTAAGTAGATGCGGTGTTTATTGGTGACAGATCATTTTCAAATCATATGGACCATTCATTGGCTGACCGTCGTTTCCAATGAACTCCCAAAAGAAAAGGAAATTTAAACTAATTCTAAAATATCTTTCTGGTAAAAAGCCACCCTGCCAGAGGTTCAGATTCATGCCCAAGAAATAACTAGTTTGAAATTTATTTACAATTATGTTTAGGCTGTTGAAAACAATTGTTTTTAGAAGCTTTAAATTTATTTATAATTTTACTAAATTAAAAAAATCTTTAGCAGTTGAAAAATATAGTATATATTTTAATGGTAAGAATTTGACAGTAAGATAATAAATCATTTTTAGCTCTAATCCATGTAATAAAGAAAATGGTCAATTCCAATATGTGACTCCAAATACTATCAATTTGCAGCAGCGCAAAACGACAATCAGTGGGTTTGTACTTGTTATTAAAATATAATTAATATAAAAATATAATAAATTAATGTAAAATTTATTAGTTATTTATTGAACATAATATAATAATTAAAACTATTAAATTAATATATTTTATTATTAATTTTATTTTTATATTATAAATTTAAAATTATATTTATAAGATTAAAAAAAATAAATTTTCTTAATATACTTTAAGTCAAATTTAAGTTAAAAAAATATATTATAATTAAAGTTAAATTATTATTTAATATGTTTAATTTGTTAAGGCTAAAATTTAGTATAATTTAACATATTTCTATGCCTAATGAAAGGGGCGGGGGGAGCTCGTCCAAGAATCTATTAAGATGTTTTTCATCTTATTTCGTGTGTAATTTGTATTTTAATATCATCAACATCATGATGTCCGTCCATTTCCAAATTACAAATCTTATTAAAGTTGTCTTCATTTTTCCATTGTTATTTTCTATTTTCTCAATGTGACTATTTAAAAAGAAAAAAATTATAATTTTAAAAAAGTTTTTAGCCTAAATTTTAATTTAGATAAATTTTAAAACAAACAATTATATTTGTCCAAAAAAATTTTTAAACTAAATTATGATTTAAAACTAAAATTATAGAAAAAATAGTGAGATTAACTTTTAAAATAATAAAAGAGTTTATAGATTATTTAATTATTATTTTATTTTTATTTTTTTATACCCTCTATTTTCTTTACTATCTCTCCTATCTCTTTTCAATCCTCTCTACTCTCTCATATTTTAAATAAAATTATATATTTTTTAATAATTTTATAATTATAAAAGTCATTTCAATAATAATTATCTAAATACTCATTTATTTAAAATTATTTTTTTATAAATTTTTATTTAAAAATTCTTTTTTAAAAATTATCTAAATTTTTTTTTTTAGATAAGTTATTTTTAAACTTTTTTTTTTAAAACAATCGATATATTTAAATTACTTGTACATGAGAAAGTGTTAGTAAAGGACCCCCGAAACTCACGGTTTGATTGAGAAATCAGGTTCCGTCCATCACACGGCCGGATTAAGGATTAATTTCACGGGCACGTCTTGAGGCAAAACACCACAAATAGAAAGATTCAAATACTCGCACTAGTATTATTTTATAGGGAAAATGTACAAATTTAACAATAAACTTTTATCCAAGCCCTCTTCCTTCTTGTCTGCCCTTTGCTCCCAACGATTCAGATCTAAAGTCCAAAGGCAACAAGGCTACAAAAGTCGACAGCAGAAAAGGCTGGAGGAATTCAACAATGACATCTCAGATCACGCTCCTTCTCTTAGATATGTAATGTTTGCGGCTTTTGATCTAGAAGGGGGAAGGGTGATGGGTTTCGATAGCTATTGCTTGTGGAGGGTCGTCCTCCGTCACCTTTGCTTTGTGACGGATCTAGAAGGAGAGCTCTCAAGATCGAAGAGGGCAACACCATCAGTCGTCCTCCATCGCCTTCTCCATTATTCCCACCCCGTCCACCGTCCTTTGTCACCTTCTTCCTTGTTCTCATGTCATCCGTCGTCCTTTGTCGCCGTTGCCGTGGGAGAGAAATTTGGAGGCAGTGGCGTCACAGATTCAATAGAGGAAATCAGGACATAATGAAGGAGGGGCAAAGTTTGTCAATTGACAAAATATATGAGAGTAATAGAGATAAGGTGAAGGGCAGAAAAGGAAATTAAAAAATCTTAGGCATTTTTATTTTTTTAATATCATGGGCTTCACAAGATAAACTAATGGACGTGCAAGGGTTTTGACAGTGTTATCATTTTTGTCTTAATTTAGATAGTCAAAAGTATTTTTATACACACAAAAAATTTATAATGTTAGGCGTACCTTAAACAAAAAAAATTGTTAAATTTATATTTTTGTCCTATTTTATATTGAGCATTGATGATATATGTAGATGAATAAAATACTTGAGCACGTATTTTGCAATATTGCAGAGGTGTTTTATACCAGGTCAACAATCTAGTTCTTAAATATGCGTAATATTCCCCAGTTTCCACGTCCCCCGTTTATGGATCTTTTAGTTTTTTTTTCTTAGTATCATTTTTTTGTTGAACATAAAAATAAAACTATGGATTTAGCCGTCGTATGTAGGAAATAAAATATGGATGACATGACATTCTGTCACAGGATTATTTGCTTGTGAGTAACCATTTGGCCATTCATATATAAACTAGAGCATTGATGGATACTCGTGCAAATTCTGGAAGGCCTACGAATGAACATGGAGCTTGACCCATCCTATTTTGGTTGTTTAGTATATAATAACGAGTGATTATGATTATATGTAACGGTGCGTGGCCATAGCAATATATAATTGGACATGGAGTGTAAGGAAAGAGACACCGGCCGGTCATGGCATCATTTGGGAGTAGACTACATTGAATCTTGAAGGCATTAAGAGTTTGGTTTATTACTACAAATAAAGGCATTAAGAGTCCATCAAGTAGTTGTGTATTATATGATATGAGCATGAGATGGAGTGGTTAAGTGAGAATTGTAGGCAATGTTGAATTATGTATTTGTTGTATGATTCGGGACACAAGGTGGCAGGAAAAGGCAGGGACCAAATGTCTAAGATTCCCCGTGCGCCTATCTCCTCGTACAATCCAAAGGGTTATCTGAACTTTGAAGAGACTAGGGGAGGTGGATGAGAGAGAGCAACGTATATAATTATTAATTAAAAACTAAAATACATTCGTTGATGGCTGGCCCAGTGCCTCTCCCAAGTCCCAAGTCCCAACTCCCAACTCCAAATGGCGCCTTCCAGGGAAGAATAGTACCCTGTTAGCTGTACCATATACAAACATTATTCCTTCTTGCATTGCTTCGGCCCTCAACATCTTTTCTTATTCTCCAACACGTATATGTTTCTTCGTGTCCCCAAACAACGATTTAGAACAATAATCCCCCAAGAAATAAACTCATGAGTGAATAACGGACAAACTTACTTGAAAGCATAGAAATTGCCAAAAATAAGGTTGCCTTTTGAACCTCCGCCCCGATATTTAGGAAACTGAAACTGAAACTGAACAAGGTTCTAACATTACCTCCCTTTCTGTGTACTTCCCCCTTTTCTCCCTCCCCACCAAAACCTACGCTGTCTTTAAAACTATGAACTAGAGACTCCGTCTCCTTTTTTTTTACTCGCCCACTCTCACGCCCTTCTCCCTCTTCTCGTTCCCCTCATTTCCTTCTCCCACCTCCCCAACTGTTTCCGCTTTCTTTCTCCTACATACCCTCCCATACCATCTTCATCTCCCTCAAATTCCTCACCTCTTTTTCGCCCGATTGGGGTTTTCCGTCTTTTACCTTCCCCTTCATGTTTCTCTGTTCCTTGTGAAATTACCACCGACACATAAAAGACCACCATGCCGCTTCCCTGGAAGAAAAAGAAGGTCGCCCGAATATCCAATTTCGTCGCCGATCTTCACTCTCCCAAACGTGGTTCCTCTCTCGTCGTCCAGACCGGCTTCCCCACCTCCCTCATCGACCTCTTCGTCAAGAACCGTGCCCGCTTCAACAAACCCAGGCCCAAGAAACGGCCTCCCCACGAAATCCATGATCCGCCACCGCCTGAACCGACCGATTTGAGTGGCCGCTCGCTCCCTCGTGCGGGGCCTACGTGTCCTGAGGCTTCGTCTTCGTCTTCGAAGCGGTTGGTGCGAAATGGAGACGATGGGGTCACGGGTTCGGAGGTCTATGGCCGGTTGGGTAAGCGCATTGGCGAATCGAATTCGGATCCGAATAAGGTAATCGCTGCAATCCTGAAGATGCTTGTGGTGCTGGCCGTGACTCTGAGTGTGGAGAAGCTCACCTTCGGGATCACAATATCCGCATTTGTGCTTCTGTTCCTTGAATTCGCCGGGAAACATGTCGTTTCCTGGTTTAAGCCTTGCTCCAACGCGATTATGTCGTTCAAATATTTCGCCCGAAGGGTTTCTAGTTGTGTCTGGTATCAAAATCTCGTGTCGGTGATGGGGAAAAGGCAGAGTTGTGAAGGTTTACCCGAGCCACCGTCACTTGTTCGTGGAAAGATTGAAGTTCAATTTACCTCTGGTTCTTCCACACGGGATGAGATTGAAATTGTGGAACCTAAGAGCGAGACTGGGACTGAAAATCGTTATGAAGAGATTTGTTTTCTGGGATCCGAATTAAATTCATTCTATGAGGAAAATAAAGGGGCTGGTTCAGAAATTGAGGAGGTATGTGAAATTACTCAAGATAAAACCAGGAGTAAAAGAAGTGGCAAATTAAAATCCAAGATAGTGAAGAGGCTTGTGCCAAAGAAGCTTCGAGGTTTGAAGAAGGGAAAGAGAACCAAAGATAGGGAAGAAATAGAGAAGCTAAGCAAAGAGAAGGAAGCAGAGTCATGCAGTGAAGTTCCGAGTTCTGTGGAAGGAGATGAATCCGCAATTTTTGAGATAGAAGAAGAGGGGGAGGAAGGTATGGAAGGACAGGAGAATTGGAGTAAGCTAGAGCGCATTGCAGATGAGGAGGTTGATTGTGGAATCACTGGTTCCAATCTGGAGGTAGAAGGTGAGAGCAATGGGCAAGAACAAGAGCAAGAGAGAATAGATAGAGGTGGGGGTTCAGAATCAGGGGCTCTAATGCTGTTTGTAGTTGCTCTTGCTGGGCTTGTAGTGGGTCGATTGATTGCATTTTTACTTGCAGTTACATGGATGTTTATGCTAAAGATACTTAAATCTCGAGGAAGATCATTGAATGTACATGTTGTCAAGTGTTGTGAACATATCTCTTCATAGATAATGGGTTCTTTTCTTACAGATTTCTCTCTTTAACAAGTTATATATCCTGCTTTCTAATTTGGATGCTCATACATGTATGTAGAAGGTGCTCCAACCATTTTGATGTGTTGTGCCTTGGAATGTAAGTTCATAGATGCAAATTACAGAGGGATGGATCGATTTCCCCCCTCAAATGTTTCTGAGCTTCAAAGCTCACAAAATCGCTTGTTGATTTATACTTTATAAACTATCGTCATGACAAATGAATACCGTCCATAAACATTGTCAATATTTAGCCTTTCTTTATTTTTGAATTATTTACAAATATTTTTTCTTTGTTCATAGATCTGGCAGAAAAATTAGAGCTGAGAGATACATCGATGATCTATAGGGAAAATAAATAAATAAGACAGCATGCTACTTCAATCATGCACCAGAAGAGACATACTGATACCACATCGTACATACATAAAAAAAGTACAATGTTGGATTTATCTTCCATAGATATATATTAAAATAAAACGAATATGATCTTCAACAAAGATTTAGACTTGGGACTGAAACTATTGAAGGGAATAATTGCAAATGGCAATTCTGTATCACATATATATATGTATATATAAGCTCATATTTATTATGAATGATGGTAAGCTGTAATTAGGCTTGTGTATTGTGCTCTACACAGAAATATACTCATATAGTGGGGCAGAGAGAGAGAGAGAGACTTTGAATGTCAATCTGATGTGGCACGCTGAAATTGTAAAGTTTGTAAAAAAGAGACACTTGTCATCATCTGACATATGTTCGTTATTCTGAAGTTGTTTGTTTCCACGAACTAGGATTTCATAAAGTCTAGAGCCTTTTTATAACTTGGGGAGTAGATTCTTCTATGCTTTTAAGAAGCAATATAGCTACTATCTCATTTCTTGATACATCTTTACTTTCCCATCGCTTTCAAATTTTTGAAGCCCCTTTGCTTGTTTATCTCTTTTATGTCCATCGGAGAAAACGAAAGTAAGCCATCGATACTCTTAAGTGTATAATATTTTAATTTTTAAATATTTAAATATATATTTAAAATAATTAATAATTTAGTTTGACTAATATTAATATCATTTAAAAAGAATGGATACTTAATCATATTCTTAGATTGTATATAATTCTAATTTTTTTTAAAAAAAATTATATAAAAAAAGAGAAAAAAATAATTCATCCTTTTATCTTTTATCTTTTATTAACAAAATAAACGTATACTCATCGCAAGAACGTAAATTTTCTTTATCCATCCTAAACATAAAAGGAGAGAGAACAATCCCTCATGATTGAATACTTTTAAATAAAACTATAAATGAATTTCAATTCAATTAAAATAAAAAAGAAAAAAAAGTGACATTATTAAAGTTGGGAATATTTTTTTAATTAAATAACCAAACAATGGCAATTTAAGATTACCGGCAAAATTAAACCATGAAGATAAATTTATACATACTTCTATAAGAATATTGGTGGGAATCATCTTCATGATAAAGTAAAATATGTGCTTGATAAAGTTAGATGCAAATAATATAATTTATAAATTATTAATTGAGATGATATGTTTTAAGGGATTCACTTCTCTGAACGGACTTGAGTCAATGCCATGTTTGGGGATGCAGTTGTGTAATTTGTAGGGAAGGAAGAAGAAAATCTTAAGCGTCAAGTAATTATCTATTTGTTTCTAATTATAAGAATTATATAACGAATTAAATTTTTTATAATATTTTTAAATATAAGATCCCAGTTTATTTTATCTCATAAAATTATAATTTTTCACTAATATATATATAATAGTACATATTAAGGGTCTCAATTGTAATTTAAATAAATATGATTAAATGAGATATTTTAAAAATATTAACATATAATCACTATAATTAATTATTTTTTATAATTTATTTAAATTAATTAAATAGATATTATAATTAGAAAAGGGGATATAAATACAGAAGGAGGGAGAAGGACATGTGATGAGGAACTTTATGGGACAATCACGGTAAGATGGGTATAAAGCTTAAAATCTATGGCTGCATTACGTATTGTAAAAATTAAAGAAGTGTGGAAGTTGACCCTTAGTGGCAAAGAAACTAAACTTGATCACACACACAGGTGCATGTGCACAAAAGTTCGACCATTAAGATCAAGACGTACTGGACAGAGTTATTAGTTATAGTAATGGATCAATTTTTACACAATATCCATACAAATTGATCTGATTCAAGCATTGACGAGTTTTTCTACATTCAACTCGATATTTTGGTCTTAATGGAGTTGAAGTCAAGTAGTTAGAAAATGAGAGCAAGGTGATGCTCGACCGTGAATAATACTTGTATCACAAGGAATTTAGTCACTCACCCCCTCTTGTCTATATTCTGCCTCTCTAAATATTTATAATCTTATTTTTTTAAAACTTTTAATATGTTTAATAGGATAGAAGAATTTTTTATAGAAGTAGAAATAAAAATATAATTATATTAGAAATAAACTTTAAAAATTTATTTGATAAATTATAAATAAATATAGGATTGATGCATATTTTTTTATATAACTTGAGATAAAATAATTTAAAATATACTTTTTATAATTTAAAAATTGTTAAAGTTATCTAATAATTTTATAATTTAGGATAAAATAATTTAAAATATTTTATTTCTATTTTTATATTCTTATTTTTTAGTTTTTTTAGATGGAATTAAAATGATATAAAATATTAAAAATAAAAATAATTTTTATTATATTAAATAAAAAAAATATTCTATTTCTATTTTTCTTTCTCTATTTCTATTTTATTATACCATACAAAAGGGAAGTTTATATAAAAAAAGGGGAGATATTTGAGAGCAACGGCCTAAAGACTTGTTGGAAGGGGCCACATGACATGATGGCATGGCCAAAACATACACTCTCTCTTGTTTTTTGTTTTGCCAGAGCTCTCTTCATCTTTTCACACGAAGCATTTTTGTTCCCGAATTAAAGGAGTAGATAATGATGCCTATACAGGAATCGAAGTTGTCATCTTTCATTTATAAAATAACTTTATGTCAAAACCATTGACATAATATTACTCTACTTTACCCCTCACACTCTCTCATCCATAATGTACTTTGATATGGAGTTTGTGCGGACAAATTTAAAAAAAACATATAAAAATATATTTTTAAATATCTTTAAAAAAATTAAAAAAACTTATAGTAAACAAATAATTTTAAATTAATAAATATTTAAATAATTAATTTTATAATTAATAAATTATTAAAAAATATATAAAATAAAAAAATTATTGTCAGTATCTAAACCTTTATCTTATTATTATTATATATTTTTTTATTTTTTCTTTTCTCTTTTTTCTTTTTTATCTCTCTTATTGTTATCTTTGTAATAAATGAAGAAGATGAAAGAGGTAGAAAACGAAACAATGACCTTCCTGCTTCCTATCAAAGCAACAACAATGATGAAGATGACCACAATTTATAGCCATAAAAGAGTAAGATGAGAAGAAGAGAAAAAATATATATATATAAAATAATAAATAAGTAGTGTATAAATTTTTTTATTATTTTAAAATTATTTCTATAAATTCATTTAAAATTATTATTTAAAATTCACTTGCAAGTTTTGTACCAAGTTACTGAGCTACATTTCTTAAGAAAGCTAACTGGGGTGGTGAATTATGTTTTTCCTGTCCAAAAAGAGGTCGGGTGAAGATTAGCACACCACTATTATTTATATCCCATAATTTTCTTTTGCCTAAATTTACATCACTCCCAATTTTGTTGTCTTCAATATTAATGCTAATTATTCTCAAAAACTAAGTTTATAAATACAATTTATAAAAATTATTATTAAACTTGTGAATAGTGAATGTTAGTTAATTTTATTTATAAATTACTAAAATTTGATACTAAATTAAAAAAAGATTACTAAATTCTCATGGAGTGACATATTCATATATACTTCTTTAATAAAAGGCCCAATATTTCACGATTTGTTTTTGGTTAAAGCAATATTTCAGTATTCCTTATTCACCATGCATTAGTAGTTCTCACAAAAATAAAGTCGTGTATGGAGCTCACATTCTATCATCCACTGTAATATTATTATAGGATCGAATTCTTTTCTGTTTTCTTGTTCGAATTTTTCATTAAAGATAATATAACTTATATAAAATTCAAAGAAGATTTCTTGTAATTAAAATTTGATCATAGAAAACCTAAGGTTTCGAGTAATAATATTTAAAATCTGGGTACTTTGATATACTTTTGCCTGAAATTAAAAACTGCAAAACTTCCGAGAATCCGTCTCGGCATCTCCCGTGGAAGGGCTTGACTGTTAGGGAGGGGGAGGAATCGCATGTTCGTCTGTAATCTAGTGACCAATCACATGTCGCCACGTCATCCAACGATGCTCCTGTATAACGAAAGCGCCAGCCCGTTCCCAGTTACCATACAATCCCAGATTCCATTCCAATGAACGGTCAAGATTTCCTCCTTCCGTTATTATTACCCCTTTCTTCTCTATCTATCAATCATATGCTCTTCCCACCTCGCAATACCGGAGGTGCTCTCCTGCGCCTGTCACTCTGTTCGTTCCTCTCCCTCTCACAGATTCAATCATTTCCTTTCCTTTTCTACTCGGTGAGTTTCTTATTTGCATTCGCATTTTCTTTTTCCGTATTTCTATTGCTGGTGATTTTCTAGATCTGAGGTCGTGTTCTTGGGTGTTTTTTCGGTTCAAATGTGCTTTGAGTTTAGCGGGAATCTCCTTATAGACTGCATTGGAGATTCCCTGTCTGTGTTCGTTTTCAAGCACAGGGCTTACTGCCTATTTACTTGTCAAGTTGAGGGTGAATTTCTGTTTTTGTATTTAAAAAATATGTAGAATTTAGGAATTGGGATGTTTTTAGCTGCATGGTTCTGCGTTGAGCTGGTGTGATTTTCCTTCTATATTCGAGTTTAAACATGAGGCGAACAACCCTGATTCTACTTGCATGCCGCTATATGTAAAGTTCTTTTCTTTTTCTTTTCCTTTGTTTATTTTTTTGGCCACGCATTTGAAATCATCCATTCCTTTTCATTGATGTTAATTATTAATGTTAAAGGGCTCAATATCTTTATTTAGATGAAAATGACTCTGCGCTCTGGCAGTGGGGTAAATTGGGAGGAAATCCGTTGTATGGGACAACTAGAGTGGGTCCCATATGTTGTATAGTGCCTGTTTAGAAAAGGTGAAACTTTATTTTAACATAAGGTTCGACTCAAAATTTAAATTTGAAAAAATTTTAAAATAAATAGTCATATTTTTTCAAACGGGCTTTTAGACTAAATTATGGTTTAAAATTAAGGTTTCAGATAAGTTGGTCAGAGTAGCTTATAGAACAGTAAACCACTTATGAACTAATCAATTACTATATTATCCTTATTTTTTCTTATACCCTCTCTCCTCTCTCCTTTCATCTCTTATCTCTCCTCATTTAATATCTATACCCTTTTTCGTAATTTACTAATAACAAAAGTCCTTTTAGAAATAACTATCCAAACACTCATTTATTTAAAATCACTTTTTTTTCATAATCTCTTCTCCAAAAGCCCTTTTCTATAAGCTATTCAAAAGCTTTTTTTTTTCCATAAACCCGTTTTTAAAATCCTATTCAAACGGGCCATAGTCAGCTGAATTAACTTGAATATTGCAATTTGTTAACTTTTTTTTATTTTTTTTATTTAGATTAGATTTTGATGAGGACTGTTTCCCTAGAAACGAGATACACCGTAACTTTTATCAACCAGTATGAATCCTGCAACAATTATTAGACAAATCACAGAATTTAAGTCGTGGCGTTAAGCTATCAGTATGTGTGACCCCACTTTTAGCAGACGAGAAAACTGATGGGTCGTCAAATGACTTATTATCATCAACCTTTTATCTTTTGGCCATAGCATTAATCCAAATGGAATGTTAATGTCGATGAATTTTCAAGTTTCTTAAGAATTCACTAGTACTTTTCTCATATTCTAAAATACAATTGAAATATTGATGCTGATTACTTTTCACAGATTCTCTTTGTTTTCTTCGGGGTAGAAACACTTCTTGTCTTTCTAATTGTACCGCTGTTCTTTAAGCCCGTAATACCTGACAAATTAAGTTATTTTGTAATTCTGTTTGCGCCCATGTGTCCCATGTGACCATGAATTTGAGATAATATCTTGACGATTTCACTATGAACTCTTGGCTCGCGAGCGAGTTTAAATTCACTGCCATCTGAAGCTGAAAACAATCAATATTGGTGAGAGTTTCGTGATCGATACAATGTATAATAATTTCTTGTTATGTTATTGATACACTTTTATTATTTCCAATATCATGAACATCTTATAATGTATTTATTCTATCGTTGGATATCCAGTCCCAAGATGGTGGCACAGGGTTTTATAGTTGATTTGAACAAGCCACTTGTCTTCCAGGTACAGACTCATTCCCTCTAGGTCTTGTCCCCAGACGTGTATTTTATGTTGTCATGTATGCTTCTTTTTATTTCTTGTATCAGTTGTTCAATGCCTTTTTGTTTCCTTAAACCTCGGTTTAGATGACTGACAGTTAATATCCTTATCTATAATTGAGCATGAGTCATTTTTAATATAATTTGCAGGTTGGACATCTGGGAGAAGCTTATGAAGAATGGGTTCACCAGCCGATTGTGAGCAAGGAAGGCCCTCGTTTTTTCGAAAGTGATTTTTGGGAGGTATAATTTTTAGGACTAGACTTCTGTGCAGTTCCTTATATATTTTCGATATGGGCCTCTGGCAAATAATGATGAGTATATAGTTCTCTAATAATAACAAGACAGGGATATGATTTGATCGGGGAACTATATAGATGTTTGCAAAAACTGTATACTCATCATTTTATTGTCTGAGTACCATACATGCATTTGTCATGTTTTGATTGGAGAATTTAAAAATAGAGATGCTGATACGTGCTTATAAGGCCTTTTCAATCTTGTAAGGTACATGATCGTTTAAGCTGAATATTTACTGGTATGTTCTGACTTGGTACTACTTGGAACAGTTCTTAACCCGCACGGTCTGGTGGGCAATTCCAATCATTTGGTTGCCGGTTGTGTGCTGGTTTATCTCTGTTTCTGTACGAATGGGCCTTACTTGCCCTCAAGTCACTGTACTGGTGGTCCTCGGCATTTTTGTTTGGACATTGCTTGAATATTCATTGCACCGGTTTCTTTTCCACATTAAAACAAAGACTTACTGGTTAGGCATCTCCTCTCGCACTTCACTCCTTTCCACAGTGTGGAATCAAATGTTAATTTAAGGGCATGGTTGTTTAGTATGTTTATTTAGAAGAATTACTTATTGGTTCCATTGTTTTTTTTGGCTTCAGGGGTAATACAATTCATTATCTTCTTCACGGCTGCCACCATAAGCACCCCATGGATGGCCTGAGGCTTGTTTTCCCCCCTTCTGCAACTGCTGTATTATTGATGCCGGTATCTCTTCATTCCATATCCATGCTGTTTAACGCATTAACATAATTTGATTGCATGTTAGACACGAGAACGGTGGGATTCTATCTTTCATTTGAGTCCTTCCTGATAATTGGAACCAATAACTTGTCCTGCTGCTTCAATACACTCGAATTCACTTAAGTTGAGTGACTAACTGAAGATTTCCTGATACTTCCTGTCTCTGATTTTTCCTATTCTCTTACTGTTTTGGGCGAATTTCTGCCCTTTTAGGGCCTGTTTGGATTGGTTTTTAAAGGAGAGCTTATGTAAAAAAAATAATTTTAAAGTGTTTTTGGATAAGCTTTTATAGAGAAGAGCTTATGGGAAAAAAATAGTTCTAAATAAATGAGTGACCTCCACTCACAGCATCAACATAGCAGATTCATGACTACCTCCTCTCACAGCAACATAGCATCGCCGACCTCCTCTCAGATTTGGACAACGACGAGCGATGACCACAGAGGGAGTCAAAGTGACGCTTGTGGAGGCGACGCCGGTGGAGGTGACCTGTGGAGGCGACATGGAAGCGAGGAAAAAGAGAAGAAGACAAAAGAGATGATGGAGAGTAAAAAAAAAATAGGGGCAAAATAGTTATTGAACACAGTCCATAAGTTTTTTTCTATTCTAGAAGCTGTTCCCTTGAGCTTATTTAATAAACTAAAGTTTGGGTTAGAAGTCCTTTTAAAACTTTAGTTTTATAGTAAACCAAACACACTTATTAGAGGTGACTGTTTTCCGCTTTTCTACGTTTCATCTTGGCGGGAGTTGCCCTCTTTACTTTCTTACTCTATAGTCTATATTGAAATGGGTCAGAAAACCTCGGAATTGTGAAATCTAACCATATGAATATTCAGTTTGCAATGATTGTGTGTCTGCATATCAATGCTGGTGAGGGTTAGAGATACTAAAACACATTACACATTGTATAGATTACAAATAGAGGCTCAAAGAACTGATTGTATATTTCTTATTGCCATGCCCAGTTCTGGAACTTGGTGAAGGTTATATCCACTCCCTCAACGGCTCCTGCTCTGTTTGGAGGTGGTTTATTGGGTTATGTGATTTATGATTGCACGCATTACTATTTGCACCACGGTCAGCCAAAGATCGAAGTGCCTCGGTATCTCAAGGTAAAAATAACTTCTCCATTTAACCGTGGTTAACATAAAAAACCATTAACATAAAATTACTTGAATCTGGTAAGCGAGGAAAATCAAATAATCTGTTGTGGTATATTCTGCAGAAGTATCACATGAATCATCACTTCCGGGTCCAGGATAAAGGCTTCGGCATTACTTCATCATTATGGGATAAGGTCTTCGGAACGTTTCCTTCATCAAAAATTGATGCAAAGAGCAGATGAGTTATTACCAAATACACATTTATTTATTGGTTTAGATCATAGCAAAATTCAGGTGTCCAGACAACTATACCCAGCAATTGCTACTTTGTCTGGGTATTCAATGTTGCTCATTCTTGATGCTTTGAAGAATCAGTGTGCCATCTTGTGTCAATATTGTGGTGCCTCATCAACCAAATATTCTGTATAAAGTATTAATATGTTATGCCTGAGGTTTTTGGTCATTTTCCTTGTCTACATGACAATTTGTCCACGAGTTGTGATGAACTTGTGATTTGTGATGAAGACATCAAACTAAATATTTTACCAAATGACAAACGGATTTAAAAATTATGAACTTGTGTCAAAAGCCAAATTTCTTGCAAATTAAAATAACAATAACATCTTTAAGAGGATAAAAACTATGTCAAAATATAAAAAAGTTTTATCATATTTGATGGGGTATATTACATGGATGTCCTTTATATTTTATTATTAACTAAATTTTTAGATAAATTATTGATAAGAGATCTCATTCAATATTATCTATAAACGGTCTCTTTAGTTATCATTTTTTACAAAAAAAAAAACTATGTGCAAATAGTAATATCAAAATTAATTAATTTAATATTTTATTCAAATAATATTTTTTTTAAAATAGTAAATATTTTTGCATTTTTTTCCTATAAAATAACTTTTAAATCTTAAATTGTTTCTCAATAGATTTAATTTATGAACTTTAATTTAACTTAGTATAATTCAATTCAGATTTAGCATTTTATTAAATTAAAGAATTATAAAAATTAATTGAAAAACTTTTAGGGATGAAATGATTTATCTTTCCTCTATTATCATTAAAATGTTTATTTTTCCCCTCCAAGAGGCTTTTTATTTTTCAAATAAAATATAAATATTATTTATTTTAAAATTTATTTTATTTTGTTTTGGGCTTGGAGGCATCCCCATAGTTTTTAACGTTATAATTTCTCTTGCAAAATGAGTATGATTCTTTGTTTGAACTTTTTGCAACCTATGATTGCAGGGAAAGTTCTTCAGTTTCTATAACCAAAATTAAATATATTATCTTAAGAGAAGATAATAGTAATAAAGTTGGTTTAAATGCATATTAGAAGTTTATTGTTTGTGGTAGTCCTTATAAATGTAACTGTTGTCATCATATCTTGACTAGTATTTATCCGGTGATGAAAGTGAGAATTATGATTGATGCTTATATTCCTTCTCATGAATTAATGAAAGATGAATCATGTTCTTCTAATTATCGAAATGCTTCAACTCCGCCTTTTAGTTGGGTAAATCTTGAAGTTAAGATCAATCTATGCTTCAAGTTGATGAGAACTACTTGTAAAAATCACTACATGCTATTTTTTAGATAGAAGTCTAATTTTTAACATGTTAACCCATAGTTCTGGCCTCTTCCATTGCTGATCTGGCTACAATTTTTAGCTTAAAGGGAAATGTTCTCTAGATCCCAGACGTTATTGGATTTGTACTAAATTAAAAAATCACTGGAAGGGTTGAAAGTTGAATTAGGGGTAACAAATAGCCATTTGAGAAATAATACACATGCATGTTTACCGAGTCGATAATTTGGCATCACCAATAATCTCCACAAGAACACAAAGCCATTCTCAAATCTGTGGAATCGAATCTGTTTGCATCTCTCACCACTAGCACTATCTTCAGAAGCTTTGACAAACACTTGAGAAACGCGTGACAGTCACCACAAACTAAGTTCTTGAAAATGCGAATCATCTTTTTCCCATCTTCAAATCCACCAACCCTTGCCAAAGCCAGCCCGATTGCCAACTTCTAGCTATAATACCTTAAGCTCTCCATCTTCGACTCTTCTTCAAAGTCGTGCAATGCAAAATTTATGTTATGAACATAACCAATTTCTTCTTTCATCCTTTTCTCCACTTCTTCCAACACCTCCCGGATTTTCTCCCCAAGTGGATGGCTTTCGTATCCATTGTAAAAAAAGTGAACTTTCTTGTCTATCTCCACCCAGCTACCTCCTGCCTCTTTCTTCAATCCCTTTCTCTTCCCCATATATCTTATTTTCTCTCTCTCTTTCCAATACCCTGCATTAGCATAGATGTTTGACATCATCACATAGTTGACTGGACTGTTACTAACTAATCTAAAGAGTATCTCTCCCACTTCTTTCCCCATCTCCACCTCTCCGTGAATTCTACAAGCACTAGGTAATGTCTGCCATATACCCACATTTGGCGTCCGGCTCTTCCAAGCATATCAACCATGAAGCATAATGCTCCACTTGTGGTTTGCTTTGCTGATTCCTTCAGAAACTAGGGAAGGATTCTTGACCTTCTTCAATTAGGAAGTCACATTGTCTGGTTCGATTCCATCTACTTGCATTTCCTTGAAAATATCAACTGCCTTTCTGCCAATACCATCTTTTCCGTAGCCAATGATCATAACTGTCCAGGAAACCACATTTCTTGCAGGCATCTCTCTGAAAAATGCATCTGCCTCATCTGCTAACCCACTTTTTATGTACATATCCAAAATTTGAATTAGACACTGATATTTCTAAACCAAATGGGAGTTTAATGGTATAAGCATGCATCTCCTTCCGCAGCTCAACATGGGCGAAATCGGCAAATACACCTATGAGGCTTGAAAGCACAAACCCATCCACTTGATGTTTCCTTTCCTCAGCTGCTGAAACAAGTCCATGGCTTCTGGGAAATTGTCTTCTTGTGCATATCCAGGAATCAGAGAGTTCCAAGATATCACATTCTTTGGTTCAGTTCGATCAAACACCCTCCTAGCCTCTACTATGCACCTACATTTGACATACAGATCAATGAGAGCACCTGAAACGGTTGATTGAACCAAATATGGGAATCCTTGCGTGATTAAGGAAGCATGTACTTGGGTGCCTTAACTTACAGCACCAAGACAACTACATGCCTTCAATATACTTGAATATGTATATTCATCAGGAATGTCACCTCTCTCTTGCATTTTCCGAAATAGATTCAAAGCCTCTTCGCCATGTCTTTTGAGGGTGTATCCAGCAATCATTGCATTCCAGCTTATGAGATCTTTTACTGGCATAACTTTAAACATTCTTGCTGCCTCACTAATCCTATCACATATTGAGTACCTATCAATGATTGAATTGGCCACAACAGGCTGCCATTCAAAACCAGATTTTGCACAAACCCCATGAATATGCTTTCCAGTGTCAGCGATACCCATAATGCCCGCAGCTTTTAGATTGGTGGACAGTGTGAACTCATTAGGCTTAACAGCTGAATGACCCATTTTATAGAGTAAGGATAATGAGGTTTTAGCATCACCATCGTGTAAATAGCTGCACATCAGAGCCGTCCAAGAGACCACATTTCTCTCAGGCATTTGATCGAACATACAACAAGCAAGGTTCATCCTGCAGCATTTTGCGTAGATGTCTTGTCCGTTTAGATAGAATTTTAAAACGGACTTATTAAAAACAAAGACTTTTGAACAGTTTATAGAAAAAGGGCTTTTGAAGAAGAGATTATGAAAAAAAAGTGATTTTGAATAAATGAGTATTTGGATAGTTATTTCTAAAAATACTTTTGTTATTGGTAAATTATGAAAAAGAGTATGAGTATTAAATGAGGAGAGATAAGAGATGAGAGGAGAGAGAGTGTAAGAAAGAAAAGAGAGAAAAAGTAGGAGAGAGGAGAGAGGGTGTAAGAAAAAATAGGAGAGAGGGTGTAAAAAAAATTGGAGAGAGGAGAGATAGTGTAAGAAAAAATAAGAGAGATGAGAGATAGTATAAGAAAAAATAGGAGTAATATAATAATTGGTTAGTTCATAAGTGGTTTACTGTTCCATAAGCTACTCTGACCAGTTTATCTGAAACCTTGATTTTAAACCATAGTTTAGTCCAAAAACTCATTTGAACAAATATGACTGTTGGTTTTAGATTTTAAGCTAAACTTTGATTTTAAAGTGAGGTTTGTGAATTTACAAACAGCCACTATGAGGTCATTGTTTACCACCATATCACGCACAAATCCTAACATCTCTATTAACCCATGTAATTGCTTCCCCTGATCAAGCAAACAGTTCTTCGCGCACGTCTTCAGGAGCCCAGTTAATAGTCGTCAGTTATTCATCAGTGGCACAAGATCACAAATTACTTTATAGCAGAAGTTAACGGAACTTTCATCCACAAAGACACTGATGGGAACGGCAACTAGAAATCATGTTCTTAGAGAAACTGAAAATCATTTCGTCCCTACTTTGAGCAACTGTATAAAAGTAGCGCAGCTAAGGAAAATCCATTCTTGCATCGTCAAGCTATCGTTATCACAGAGCAACTTCTTAGTGACAAAAATGGTGGATGTATGCGACAATTGTAGCGATACAGATTACGCGACCCGGCTTTTCCAACAACTAGTAGAACCAAACGTGTTTTCCTACAACGCGATCATCAGAACTTACTCCCACAACCACCTATATAGGCTCGCAATCAGTATGTTCAAGCAAATGATGAGAAATCCAGGGAAATCAGCAGAAAATCCTATTTCACCGGGCAGATTCACATTCCCATTTTTGATAAAGTCATGTGCAGGGCTCTTATGTCATCGTCTTGGCCAGCAAATTCACGCGCAACTATGTAAGTTTGGGACCTATTCCCTTTGTATAATGGAGAACGCGCTGATAGATATGTATACAAAACGTGATGATTTGACAACAGCATACAAAGTGTTGCAGATAATGACTAACCGAGATGCAATTTCTTGGAATAGCTTAATCTATGGACACGCACGGTTGGGCCAGATGGAAAGTGCAAGACCTCTGTTTGACGAAATGCCTTGTAGAACAATTGTTTATTGGACAACAATGATTACTGGTTATGCAGGAGTTGGCTGCTATTCTGATGCATTAAAATTTTTTCGCCAAATGCAAATGGTTGGTATCGAACCCTATCAGATTAGTATCGTCCCTGTTTTACCTGCTTGTGCACGGCTAGGAGCTCTTGAGGTTGGGAAATGGATTTACATGTACTCTGATAAGAATGGGTTTTCGAATAAGACTAGAATTTGCAACGCACTAATTGAAATGTACAAGTGTGGTTGCGTTGATCGAGCTTGGGACTTGTTTGATCGATTTCTTGGAGTAGCATGATTGGAGGATTGACTAATAATGGTAAAGCTCATGAAGCAGTGGAACTCTTGAGAGATATGCAGAGAGCACAAGTAGCTCCAGACGCGATAACATTTCTGGGAGTTTTAACAGCCTGTACAAATGCAGGATTATGGAAAGAGGGATTAGAATGTTTCGATTGTATGAGAGAGGATTACCATATAGAGCCAGAGATAGAGCACTATGGCTGCTTAGTTGATCTTCTAGGAGATAATGAAGATGCCTGTAAATCCAGATTCAAGGACATGGAACTCACTCCTGAGTTCTTGCAGGATTCATTACAATCTTTATATGGTTATTATTGCAATGGAGCAGCATGGAGGGCTTGAACCAGATGAATCCGGGAGATATGTTTTGCATCTAACATATATGCGGAGCTTGGAAAGTGGGAAGGTGTATCTAACATTAGGAAACTCATTAGAAAAAAAGAGAACTAAGAAAACTCAAGGGTGCAACCTGATTGAGGTTGGCAATGTGGTTGAAGAGTTTGTATCAGGCGACGATTCAAAACCCTTGTCAAAAGAAATCTTCTGGATCCTAGACATGTTGGCTTTGCATCAGAATAGAACCAATGCAAGTGATGGAATTTGAACAGGAGCAAACTGATTGCAAGATTCATTTTTTTAAACCTTCTGAAAAAGGGGGAAGATTTCATTTTATTCAAAGGCTTCCCCTCTCCTAGGAGTGTTAAATCGATGAAAGCCATTACAAGATTTCAGAAGGAACTCTAGGGAATTTGGATTATAATTTCCGAGTCATTTTGGATTATATGGAATAACAGTAAGGGTAGAAGGCCGTAGTCAGAATTAGAATTTGATTACTTGGAAAGCGCAACTTGTCCCTCCCGCCATAGTAGCCTTCCTAGCCACATCACATATCCACGTACTTTTTGGCGTGAAAAACTTCGCCCCTAATTAATTGTGCAACTTGTATGAATGACTGAATGCCGCCAAATGGAAAGCAGTCTGAGAGGCAACAGAACAGCGGGCAACATTCACAATTTTGAAAAAGAAATCAATATAGATAGTTTTTTATTTTTTTTTATTTTTTCCAGATGAATTTTTTTGGGTGACAAATAATAATGATTGTTTATTTTAATAAAAATTTTGAATGTAGAAAAAAATGTAAGAGGTTTAGCTAAGGCATGTTAGTGTTTGTGAATTTATATTTTGATATTTTGTGATTCTAGATTTATAAGTCCTTTGTTCTCATTTCTTTTTAAATTTATTTAAAAAGAAAATCAGAAATTTTAAAGAAAGAAATAATTTACCAATACGCATAGCTCTGGTAATAATTCAGCTATGGTAATTGTCGTTTGTTTTTTTAGTATAGAAAATTTTAGAAAGAAAAGTTGAGTTTACTTTTAATTTAAGAATAAGGTAAAATATTTCTGTTTTAAATAATATTAATATTAATTATTAATTATTTTTAAATAAAAGTCTAAAACATTTTAAAACTAGAATACTTAATCACATCCAAAGGGGTCGTCCTATGGAGGACTCAACTTTCCCGCGTCCGCATGTTGGGCTTTTAGGGTTTTCCGTATTCAAGTTTAGAGGAGCATACAGCAATACACTCCGTTGCCGTACATCTCTTCTCGCTTATACCCCTGTCTGCCCTCTCTCAATCTCTTAATCACTTTCGCTTTCAGAATGCCGAGAATCTGTAGGGATTCAGTGAATGAAGTAAGCAGATAATCACCATTAGGCTTGCCACTCCTGTTTCATGACCAGCTTGTTCTCTTCAGTTATCGATTTGAAGCGCCGACATTGGCTGAGGTTTGGCTGTAAATCCTAATGCTTTCTTCGCCTCCTCATTTGTTGTAGTTATGGCTGCTGATCAGGCATCGACACCTGAGCTAACGAATACCTGCTGCGCCGGGGTATGGTTTTCATTGTATTTTTCTTTTTCTTTTCTTATAACTACTTGTTGTGTCGGTGCGAGTTCTTTTATTTTTGGGCATTTTTCAGTTAACTATGTCAGCTGTAGCTGAGTATTTGTCAATTATGGATCCTATAAACAGTTGAAAAAGAAATGCTTGAAGCTACAAGAGTCACGCAATGCTCTAAGACAGGCTGTGAAGGTCCTCGAAGACAAAATCAATGAAGTTGAAGATCAGAATACGAAACTCAAGAAAGGTTGGTATTCTGTCTAAAATTCGAGGCTTTTGCCTGGTGTACTTTTATGGTGGAGTTGATCATAATCGTAACCATATAATTTGCCGTTCTTTCATTTCTTTCCTATCTCCATCTTGAATCTCTAATAAATTTTAGTTTCCAGTATTTATTTTTTTCCCTCTAGTTCTGCATCGTCTTTAATATTATTCTTCCGTATTTTCTTCTCCCCTCATATTAAATTTCTTGTCGAGAAAAAATGATTGTCCCCGCAGAGACCTCTGTTTTGTTTTCATTTTTTGTTTTGTTTTTCTTGCTGATTTTCGAATAGCATAAAGTTGATTTGTGTATTGTGACTTCTTTATTAATATGTCTATGCATTGAGTACAGAATATATCTTCTTTCCTCCACTTATGATCAATTACTCAGTAATGTATATTCTGCAGCATACCATGAAGAACAAGCGCGGGCAAAAATAGAGGGAGAGGAAAAACTTTCTGAATTCTGTGCTAGGGTATCTTTGGAGAAAGAAGTCAGTAGATTAAAATCCGAGATTGTTGCATTACAGCAGAGCTTTGGAGGAAATGCTCAGGATGGAAATGAAGATATTAAAAGTTATCAAGTTTGTATATCTGATAGAGATAAGGAAATTAATAGGTTGAAGGAACTTCTGGAGGGAGAGAAAGTAAGGGCTGATTTTGAGTCAACGAATGCTGAGAAGGAGACAAAGAAAGCTGCTGAAGCTTGGAAATTACTGGAAGCTGAGAAGAATAAGAATGTTGAGAAGTCAATGCAAATTGCCAAAATTGAGGCTGAGAAGGCTGGGGAGCTAAAACGAAATGCTGAAAAGTTAGCATCCGAGATGAAGAAGTTTAAAGAGGCTACCAAACGTTTTGAAGCTGAGAAGAAGAAGCTTATAGAAGAAAAACAAAATGCTGTGTCAGATTTGGCAAAATCTCAGGAAAGGTTGGAGGTTGAAAAACAGAAGGCTTCAAGGGAAAAGAGACGTGCAGATGAAGAGATGGTTAAAGCAGAGGGTCAGAAGAAGCTTGCTGAAGATAACTTAAAGAGCGCCATTGAAGAAAAACAACTTGCCAGTCAGATGTCCCAAAAGTTAGAAGAGTGTGAGCGGACAAATGATGGTTTGAAGCAGAAGATATCTGAACTTTCATCCCTAAGAAAAACAATTGAAATGTCTACAGTCTCTCCTGACATCTGTGTGAATACTGAAAGTACTAAAGTGAAGCTTTTAGAGAACTCTTTGAAGCTTCAAAAGTTACGGACAAAGCGTGCCAAGGAAAAAGTTAAGTTGGAAGCTGATCGTCACAGAATTTTACAACATGAATTAGGTCGATTGAAGCTTGATTTCTTTCAAATTTTCCATCGCATTGATATGCTGGATGCTTCCATTTTACCCACTGCTGGAAGTATGGATGACCTTGAAAAGGTTGGTCTTGGTGCTGAACTATTTTGGTTACATATAAATAGCATAAATATTTGCATCATTTTATCTCCACTTCTGTCTCTCCATATTAGATGCACACATTAAAAATTCTTCTCAATTTAACTACTGAACTACAGCATAGTGCTCATCTTTAATGATGTTAGTGATGTTATTTCTTGGGTATTTAGGGTTGTGAAACTATTGCTTGTGTCTCTTAAATAGTTGGAATCTTTGGATGTTTATTTTCATATGTGTTGTGACAAACTAATTAGCCTTGGAAGTTGGAGTTTTCAATGTTTTCTAAAGTGATTAAAAACTACGTAGCCTTCAAAGATTCAGGTTAATTTTAAATCATTGAATTTGTCTATCAGCTATGCATACCTGGCAGTAAACAGTCTTTTGAATAGTAGATGACTCAGGATCTGAATGATCTATTGAAAAGATTATTGTCATTGGATTTAGTCTTGTGTTATGGCTCCTATCATTAAGAAGATCTGTTCTTTTGGTAGTTTGTTTTTATGTTGACCATTCTTGTGTTTACTTTTAACTAACCCTGCTTTGTATGATGATTACTTTGCAGTCTGGGAATATACTGAACTTGCAGAAATTGAATATGATGAGGCACATCTGCCGTTCCGATCTGTCTCAGATGCTCGGCCAATGTGAAAATGATCTCCTGAAGCTTTGCTGCACAACAACCTTGAATGCATGTGATCCTTTGAAGAAAAACACGCATCACATTTCACCTCTTGGTCTATTTGGAGGAAACTGTGCTGAATCCATCACAGGTATTGATTATCAGTTGGAGCCTCTGGCTAGAGGCTCTAACAGAACAAAACTAAAGAATTCTGCAGTAAATTCCAGTACATCTTTTTCTGATGGACAATTGATGGGCTCACAGGACAAAGGTGCCTTTCCAGTTACAGCATCAGCAAAATTGGCTCAGGAGAATATTAATACAAGACCCAGCATGTCCAACCCATCTGCTAAATCGGTTTCTGAGCACAATAGGAAGAGAAAAAGAATACTTGAGACGGTAGAATGTGTTAAAAAATACTATTCTGAAGGTAGGAAGTTTTACCTGCAAGTAGAAAAGAAGCTCTCTGATTTACATGCTTTGTTATATAAAAAAACAAACAAATCACATGAAAGGAGAGAGATGGCTGCTAATACTAAGGATAATTTACTAGAAAAGAGAGACAGACCTCATAAGAAGAGAAAGAAATCTCATAGGGCAGACGTGGAAATGGTACATAAGTATAAGAAGGTTGAGGAAAAAGGTACAGAAGTGGGCAAAGGAGAAGTCTGTGAGGACACCAATATCTGCAGACACAACTGCTGCCCTGTCTCATATACTAAAGGAACCGCTCAAGTGTTCAGGGAGAGGACAGCTGATGCTACAAATGATTTTCCTTCTATGGTTAATTTTGAAGTAGCTGATGGAAATTATATGAAGCTGTTAGAGTTAGAAAATGCTGCTGATGAGGAATGCTATAGAAGAGCAATGGATGTTCCCCTGTCTCCATCTCTTCCTGAAATCGAAATTCATGGAGTTGAAACATATGACAATGATAATTTGAAGCCCTTTCTTGAGGAAGCACTCCATGAAGACATGTTCAGTCCAAGAGGAGTTTTGTTTCCTTCACCTGGCTTTGATGTCATTGATGTTGAGATAAATTCCAATGAAGAAAAGTTTGATGCAGCTAGAGCTTCTTATAATTCACAGCAGAAGCCTGCACAGGTTAGAGAAACTGAGGATGTGAAAATGTCTAATAACCATGTGCTGGAAAATTCAAGGGTCATGCATTTGCTGGAGGGTGGAACTGAATCGTTACAGAATCAACATTCTAATTTTTGTATTGTCTGTCCAAATATTGAGGACAAAAGTAGCTTTTCTAGGATATTTGGTGCTACAAAGAATTGTATCGCAAGATGCAATTTGATTTCTAAAACAGGTTGGATTGTTGATAGCATTTTGACTGCACTTACCATGGAAGAAAAACTGTTACCAAGGTAAGTGATCTATCCTTTACAAGATAATAAAGTGTGGTAACCATGTTATCAAACAACTTGTATAGTTTGTGCCATTTCTGGTCACATCTGCCAAGTCAGTTTATGATTAACATGAATTGGAGACACAATAATTTTTAATTTTGTTCCTTTAACCTTTTTATTTCAGGGAGAAGATTTCTGTGTTCTTCACACTTTTGCTGTTCAACTTTACTACAAACGCATCAATAAATTTTGGGAAACTTTTGGGCGGAAATTTACTCCCCTGCTTGAATTCTTATGCTGAACACATTTGCGCAGGTTTGTTATAACACTTATTACTTGGCAGACATATTCTGTGTCTCAAACTTACGCATACATTATAATTTTTCATTTTATGTACATAATTTTGCACTGTTCCGTTGCACTGAAAGCTCTTTTTTTTTGTTTTTATTTTTATTTGGACAGTTTTTTCTGTTGCTACAACAAGATTCTTGTTTTTAGAACATGTTTCCTTGCATGAGCTCCTTTTCCTCATTGAAGATTTTCTTATAGAAGGAAAAGTTATGGTAAATGATGAAGTGCCTGGTGGGACCTTGTCGGAACAGGATTTGAGAACTTCTCTTTATCTTGAAGCAGCTTCTGGGGAACAATTGGTGGCTGGGAGCGTTATATTAGCATCAGTATGTGCAGCAACTGATCAAGTTGAATTTACTAGGGCGTCTGCATATAATATCCTTAGGTTTTGCAGATGGGATTCATTAATGATGCTGACTGTTCTTCACTTATTTGCTTATCTGGGTGGACAGAAGTTTTTTTGTCATAATTTAATGTTCACTGTGTTGAAATCTTTGATTATGTATCTGGAGGGTGGGAACCTACCAGTTATTGCTTCCTGTCTACCATCAGTAAATCAGCTGCATACTGAATTGTCGATGAGTGTTAAATGCCCATTCTTGGAAGGTGCTGAGTCTATTGAAATTGTTGCATTCATGCTCTTAGAAAATATCAGGAACTGTCTGCTGCAAGAGGCAGAACTGGATGATTCAACAAATTCCAGATCCTTGTCAGCCAAATATAATGCTGGACAATGTTTTAATCAGGAAGCAGGTCAATGTGTCATTGACTTGAAGTGCGATGCTGGCTGCTGTTTGAGAAACTGCATGGTTTCTGCTACTCAGCCTCATGTCTTGAACAATGCCAGCATTTGTCACCTTATTGATGTCCTGTCATTGGTGGAGCTGGTTGCAAGCAGAATGGTATTCTATCTCTGCTTTATAAAGTCTTTATTTTACTATACTTCTGAATGGCCAACGGATAAGCTAAGGTATTTGATGATTGTACTGCATGAGTTAGCTCTTTGGGAGTCATCCTTTATATTTTGAAAGTTGAGAAAATACATTGTTACTTGAAAACTCTGAATAGGTATCCATGAATTTGATGTCACTCATTGTATGCGGTCATAATTGGCTGAGATCAGTGACTTTTATGAAATATATTACTCTTCTGTTCCTTAATATAAGATTTACACTACAAACTAAGTCTTGTATTAAGGACCGAAAGAGTATTTTTTTCTGGTATGAATGTATTATTTTGAAGTTAAAATTGGCCACATCACAAATGGAGCATGGTGATTGCAGTAAATCTGTTAATAGAACTCTTATTTGTTTTCAATTTGTGTGGAAAACCAAATATCGATTTAATCATCTTATACTAGTATAATGCTCTTAGAGGTCTATTTAATGAGTTATTCCTCTACTAGCTCTTTCTAGAGGTCTTTTGTTTTTCTATAACTGATTATTGATAATATATTATGTTAAATCATGGATAAATTACATTCTTCTGCTATTTACTATGAAATTTTTGTACTGTTAATGTTGTTTATGTCAATCAATTGAACAGTCTAAAATCTTAAGGGAAACTGATATATGAGATTCTACGCTATCCTTGAGCCTTAGTTTTCTTATGTGGCCTTACAGACTCTTGAGTAATGAAATCTGTTACTAGTTTTGTTCCTTTTGTTGTTTTTTTTTGTTTTGGAGGGGGGGGGATTATATGCATAATTTTTGATAGATGGAAAGTTTTTTCTCTTCCTTGTTGAGGAACTTAATCATTTCGTTTGGTTTATAATTCTCTAACCTGGTTATGTCCTTACAAACCCCATGGTTTGCTTAATGCAGAGTTGGCACTGGACAGACACGAAACTTGTTCCTCAGCTGCTGAGTATGTTGGATTCATGTGTGGTGGAGAACTTTTCTGTTGCCATTGTTGGTCTTCTCGGTCAACTTGGGAGGTAAAATGACCTTTTGCTTTGACATTGGAAGTGCTGTGAATAACTCTTGATTTGTGAATCTTAAATTAGTGGCGAGTCTTATATTATATGGCCTCATTGGACTGTGATTGCTTTAAGCTATGATTGTTTCTTATTTAATATTGTATTCATCATGATTTTCAGGCTTGGAGTTGTTGCTGGTGGATACGAAGATGGAGGGGTTGAGAAACTGAGATACTTTTTGTTTTCTTATTTTTACCGCAATTCTCCCATAAAAGCGGGCCCTTCTCTTCAGCTTGCCACTGTTTCTGCTTTGATACGCGTCCTTCCTTTTGATGTAGAAGCCCTTTTTGAGACAAACTCAAGTCTTCCTTTATATTCAAGTAAATATGTTTCTGGCAATCTTGAAGAGTTGAGAAAGTGGCTTTCTGAGCTTGATAAAGATAAGCGTGACTTGCTATCTAGCATTTCAATAACTGATGTATATATGAAGAGAACATTTTAGTTCTCCTTCCCATGTCCAAAGCAAGTTTCTTGCTGTCTTTCTTTGATCGATCTTGCTAGGTGAAAGTTTTGTAGATTATAAGAAATCGGATGGGTTTGGATCTAACTGAGTACCGTCTGACTTGGTTCGCTTGCTACTTCACTTGACTGCCTGTTAGTAAGAGAGATGGTTGGTGTCAGTGTCATCCCGGAGCCTTTTAAATATTTTGCACTGAACACCATCAACTGATGGCTGGATGCAATTTAGTAGCTTATATATCTACAAGCAGGAAGACATGTCTTATTCATGTTTAATCCCAGCATTGCTCAACAAAATTCGTAGCGTATGCAGATAAATTGTCAGATACAATCCCTGGCCTCTGGAAATTACTTTGTCTGTAGAATAGATATTTTGTCTCCTTAAAGCATGTTGCTCTTATTCAATTCATGCTGGTCTTCTAAGATGAGCGAGGAATAACGATGCCTTTGAATGAAGGGCAATTCTCATCTCGACGTTGGCGGAAGGAAGAGCAATAACCTTAAGCCAAGACTGTTTGGATGCCTTGTAGTTCAAGACAAGTTCTGTGAATGAGGAAGAAGCCACCGTCATTTTCCAACCCTCCTTGTTGCAGGCAGTTGAAGTTAATTTTTTACATCCTACTTAGGATGGTTGACCCCATGCTCAGGTATCTCATTCTGGGACTATAGCTCGCAGATGGGATTTTTCCTACATAAGGACAGAGCTCAAAGAATGGTCCTCGTTTAAGTAGTTATTGTGCCTCGTGAGTCGTGGCTTGAGGCCTTGGTTATTTTTTATTTGTAAGAAACTGTTTTTGTTGTAAATACTTTTGTTCTCATTTTATGGCAAGCCTGAGTATCCATTTGTTTAAGCTTGTTTTGGACTTTTAATTTAATTGGTGACATGTCAATGTGCTTCTGACTGCCTGATCCGTGATCTGGGATGAAAAGATCTCTGTCTCAGATTATGATTCATTGTTCATCTTTAAGTACCTGTTTTTAGAAGGAAAACTGATTGATTGATTCCCTTTAGAGTAAAATGAACGCAATCGAAATACAAGATGCTGGCAGAAGTTGAACAGTGTATAAAGCAAATAAGGAAAATGCACTGTTAAAAATAATTAGAACAAAATCCTGGTCGCGTATTGGCTTCTTGCTCGTAAGCCTCCCCGAAATTGATACACAAATACAATCACCAAATTTTAAGAAGCAAGACCTAATCTACTTGCTTAATATTGTTCCAATAAGTAGAATTTTCTTGAGTCCTGGTTTTACCAAGTTTTGAAACTTTCCGTTTCAAAAATCGTGCCCATACTGCTGAGTTGAGAAAAAAAAAAGAGGGCTTGGTGGAGATGATGATGAGTTGGGTCGTGTAAGAACTCGTTTTTTTTTTTGGGCACAATGTAAGAACTCGTTTTGATAATGATATTGGCTTCCTGTTTTGATTCAAATAAACAAGAAAAAAAGAAACCCGTGTAAGGGTTGCAATACGGTGTTCATGGCTATTTGTCAAACAAATTTAACAATACAGAAAGATCACAAAATAACTGCTATTTTAACACAACCTCCTAGAACTAATATACACTAGCTTTTCCGGGTGACCTTCTAATGCTATATCTCCTTTATGCTGAAGTAGGAAGAGAACCTAGCAAAGGTATGCTCTGTTCATTCCTAAAGAAATTTTGAGGATCAACCTTTGTCTTAATTTGTGCCAATCTTCTGAAGTTGTCTTTGAAGTACTTGAAACCCCAAGCACTTGTATTAAGCTTGTTGGTTCCCAAATCAAGATCCCTATAGTTGAAATAGGCAGCTCTTGGAGAGCTTGAAACGTAAGGAGCCATGTCCCTATAAAGTCTTCTTATCCATCTTATATGCCTTTTGGATGCTTCAATCCCATTTTCATCCCACTTTACCATGTATTGTATGTTGTATAAATTACCCTTCCTATGCGGAAAAGGGACTTCGCTTCCTGATATTTCATCCATCTTACCACCAAAGGGGTCCATTATCAGAAGTGCCAGTGCTTCCTCTTCCATAAACCTTTTCCATACACCTTCTAGTGCTATTTCTGGCATTGGCTCCTTAACGAAATCTGATTTTGCCTTAAAAGAGCTTTTGTAGGTGGTGATTCTATCCAGCAGTTTCTCTAGGGGGTCCCACTTTTGGTACCCAGCAAAGTACAGAGCAGATTGAATCCAGCTCAGTTCAATGCAGTCTTCTGCTTGCAATCCCAATTCAGGGAAGCTCTCATTCATCAATGGTATTAGCCTATCTACTCCTCCAAGGAACAGAGTATTGAAGGATGCTTCCACTCTCTTTGGGTTACCACCATTATTTTGAGCTATGACTCTGACGAAAAGATCTTCATGAAGTTTGTGCGCTATGTACTGCCACTTACGAATAAGCTGGGAGGCTCCTTCCTGTAGAGTTCTATGAATGTTGAACACTGTGACTGTAGGTGGAACTCTAACCAGCCTAATTTTCCAAGCAAGAACCACCCCAAAGCTACCTCCACCACCACCTCCTCTAATGGCCCAGAAAAGATCTTCTCCCATCTTTTCTCTATCAAGAAGCTTCCCATTTACATCTATAAGGGAAGCATCGATGACTTGATCTGCTGCTAGCCCATATTTTCTGACCATAGTACCAAATCCTCCTCCACTGATGTGCCCTCCAAGCCCCACGCTGGGACAAAGTCCCGCAGGGAATCCAAGGATTTTACTTTCCTTTGCAATTGCATAGTAAAGCTCACCTAAAGTAGCCCCAGATTGAACCCATGCTGTTTCATCAGAGAGGTTAATCTGAATGGAATTAAGCCTGCTGAGGTCAATCATGATAAAGGGGGTCTCACACAGATAAGACAGGCCTTCATAGTCATGGCCACCACTTCTGACTCTGATTTGTAGGCCGAGTTTTCTGCTGCAAATAATAGCCATTCGAATTTGAGACTCATGCAGAGGTGTTATGACAAGAAGAGGCTTTCTCGTGGAATTCAACCATCTTGGATTTTGTTGGAATGAGTCCAAGACTTGTGAGTAAAGGGAGGAGGTTGAGCTGAGCATTGTTGTTTCGTAGTATTCATCAGAATAGAGACTAGGTTGGGACAGCATGCAATCTCTGAAACTTTTCTCTATTGGAGTAGAAGCAGCCCATGATGACAGAGAAACAAGAAGAAGAAGCGGAGCCAAATAGTAAAGAGCAGGGAAGCTCATTGCTATGTTAATTTCTTATCTCTGTCTTTCATTTGAGTTATGCTGTGTGTGTGTATTCTGAACTGAACTAATAACTTATTTTGCAAAGAAGGAATATTGAAGTCGGAGAAACTTGTTTAGTGATGTTCCTTATGTGCCGAGCCGGCCGCAGGGAAAGTGATAAGGACAAGGGAAGAGGTGGAAAGGTTCAAATTGATGACTTTGGAGTTGGCTCCCAAGTGAAGAGGCAGAATAAATGCGTTTGTTTCATAGTGATGGGAAGCGATGATGAATTAGAATAACAAAGAATGTATATAATCAAGCAGTTGCCATTTCTGAAACGTACCAAAGATTTGAAGATAATAGTATATAATAGTATACTTAAATGGTGGATTGTTGAGCATTCATTCATGCGGGCCGTTTAAATTGTATTGTAAGAGCATTTTGCATTGGCATTATTCTGCGGCGCACAAGTGGCGCTGCATGCATGAAATGTGTCACTAAGCCCAAATGCATAAATATCATTTTTATATCTTTGGGCATGCAGAGACGTTATTACCTTCTTCGAAAATAGCCGAGTTAAGGCTCTGATTCAGTGAGATGGATTGAAAGCTATTTTTTTTTTGGTACAAGATTGAAAGCTATTCTGTTTTTTAAAAAGAAGATATTTTGCCAATAAGGCCAGGCTATATAAATATGAGGCTTCATCATAGATTCCAAGTTAGGCCCAATATTTATACTATGGTTTTGGACCAACGGACACTTGTAAATAAAACTTAAAACACTTGTCAATAATAGTTGATACAAATATTAAGTAACAACCCATCATATGTGAATTCAACTAGTGAAGAGATGAGACATGTGACTATTTAGAGCATGTTCAATCCCTGGGGAGTACTATTTTATTGTGATTCCAGTCGTGGTGCTTGGGGAGGCATCCTAACTCTTGGGTGTCTATGTTTACGCCTGAGGGTAATAGATAACTCGCTCTGCCTGATATTAATATCGTCTAGGAGGAAGGGAGACTTCACCCTGCCCTTTGATCGTGGGTGAGTCCAACCATTTTTCAAAAAAATTTTAACAAAAAAAAAGAGATATTAAGGAACATACTCACATCTCACAATGATACAAATTCGATTCCTATTTCTGTTATAAGAGTTCTTTTGATAGACAATCTTATAAGTCCCCTGCAAGTATTATCTGAACTCTAAGATTATGTCTTAACTTTGGTGGAAAACTGATGTAGAACCCACATAGTTAGTGTTTAGAAACACACAAAATCTAGGTTTTGATAAAACCTAAGTTTTAAATTTTTTTAAAACAAACAGTTATATTTGTTTAAATAGACTTTTGGATTAAACCATGGTTTAAAACTAAAATTTAAAATAAGCTGGTTAGAGTAGCTTATGGAATAGTAAAATAGCTTATAAACTAACCAATTACTATATTACCCCTACTTTTTCTTACACCCTCTCTCCTTTCCCCTATTTTCTTATACACTCTCTCCTCTTATATATTATCTCTCTTTATTTAATACTCACACATTTTTTCATAATTTACCAATAATAAAAGTAAAATAACTATTCAAATACTCATTTATTCAAAATCACTTTTTTTTCATAAACTCTTCTCCAAAAACTCTTTTCTATAAGCTGCTAAAAAGTTTTTTTTTTTTATAAACTCATTTTTAAAATTCTATCTAAAGGGCCTATAAACTTTTTTTATACCTCAAAACACTTGACGTGGAATGTACAAATTTACCAGTTGTGATTTCTTAGACTTTTGGTAAATGTAAGAGGTCTCAGATTTCCTATTAAGTAGTAATTGCTATTCATATATTGAGAATTCTGTAGTATCACTCTGATCTTAAATATATTTCTACAGTCCTAAATTAAGTCACTTTGTAAAAAGTTGATAACATTACATTCTTTTTTTCTACAAATGCCCTTATTAATTGTATTGTAAAGAGAGATTATATACGTGAGAAGAGAAGATGCATTGATTTTGATAAGAGGTTTATCTAGAAGGTACTTTAATAATTTTTTACCATTTTAATGATATAAACTTCTTTTAATGATTACTTTTCTTAATCAAAGTTAGAAGTGTCTTATATTATTAAGGAGGGAGTAGAATGAATTTCAGAGAAAGCAATCTTTTCACCGCAAGACATGTGAATCACCCATTACGTCGGTTCTACAAAAGCAAGACTAGCTTCATCAGTTGTTATCGCATACCAAACACAAATAACACATCAACCATTTAATTACAACCATCAAGTAATGATACAACCCTCAATAATTCTCTAAAATGATACTCTTTCATTCACACAATCCCATTAGCTGATACTGCTCTCAGCCGATGAAACAGGAAGTGGTGGGATGCTCTGTTCATGCCTGAACACGTTCTCTGGATCAAACTTGGTCTTTATCTTAACCAACCTATTGAAGTTCTCCTTGAAATACATGTTCCCCCACCCGCTTGCTTCTATATAACTCGTGCTGTTCTTCTTGTTTATCCCCAGATCAAGATCTCTATAATTCACGTACGCTTCCCTCGGGAATTTCGAAACATAAGGTGTCATATAGTTGTAAAGCTTCCTGATCCATTCCACATGCTTCGCCTCATTCTTGTCCCCGTTGCCCCAGAGAGTTAAGTACTGGATTTTGTACAGCGTTCCGTTTCTGTGAGGAAATGGGCTCTCAGATTCTGAGACTCTACTCATGGCTCCCCCATACGGGTTCCAAATCATCAGAGGGCTGTCTTCTTCCTTCAGCCTCGTCCATAATCCTTCGATCCCTTCTTCCGGAATGGGTTCTCTCACGAAATCTGATTTGGCTTTGAAGAAGTTCTTGAACGATGATTTTCCTTGAAGAAGGACCTCCAAAGGCGTGTCATTTGGGTAGCCAGCAATGTAAAGCACAGACCTGATCCAGCTGACTTCGAGGCAATCTTTTCTGGTAAGACCCAATTCGGGAAAGTTCTGCTTCATGACATCAAGGAGCGTTCTGGAGTTCCCGAGGAAGACGGCATTATAGGAAGTTGTGATGGTTCTCTTAGTTTTGTTACCGGCGGGTTGGATGATGACTCTCATGAAGAGGTTGTCATCAATGTTAGGAGCCACTTGCTGCCATTTATGGACGACCTTGGTGGCGCCTTGCTCTAAGGTTCTTGTAACTGTAAAAACTGTCACGGTCTGTGGAACAGGGACAAGCTTGATCTTCCACCAGAGAATAATACCGAAGCTTGCCCCTCCACCTCCTCTGATTGCCCAGAACAAGTCTTCTCCCATGGCTTCTCTGTCAAGGATTCTGCCATAGGCATCTACCATTTGTGCGTCCACCACATTGTCTACTCCAAGCCCATACTTTCTCATCATGGTCCCATAAGCTCCTCCTGATTCATCCAACCCATAATTTTGGTTTTATAAAAGTTATTAATTAGTACCTAACCTTTCAAAAGATTGGATTTGATTAAACTGAAGATGGCTCGCTCTTAATTACCTGTGATGTGGCCGCCAACACCTAAGCTTGTGCAGAGGCCAGCAGGGAAGCCATGGACGGAGCTTTTGTCTGCGATTCTGTAGTAGACTTCACCGACGGTGGCGCCGGCTTGGACCCAAGCCGTGTTGTCTTGTATATTAACGTCGACACCTCGAAGCTTGACGAGATCGAGAATCATGAAAGGGGTCTCAATCTCGGAGACAAAAGAGAGGCCTTCATAATCATGGCCGCCACTGCGGATTCTGAGATGAATCCCAAGCTTTTTGGAGCAAAGAACAGCGGCCTGGACATGGGCATCAGTGGCAGGAGTGAATATGAATTCAGGTTTAGGAGCAGAAGGCTCCAAAAGCCTCAAGTTCTGAGCGGAGGATTCGAGAACGGAGGAGAAAGAAGCACTGTTTTGAGTGTAAATGGAGGAGTCAAAGGGGAAGGATTTGTCGGTGTGGAAGCTGAGACACTGAATGAAACTCTGGTGAAGGGAAGCTGAAGTTGCCAAAGAAACAGAGGAGAGAAGAAGTAAGAGAGAGAAGAGAAGTGTGGACATGTTTAAAGATGGTGGTAATTGATAAGATAGAGAGGTGTGTGAAGAAGAATGAGAATGTTGAGAAGTTCATTTATAACAGATGATGTTGGGGAAGAGAATGTAGGTATAGGCATGGTTGAGCTAAGAAAGACGTCATGGAGGTAAAGAGTATGGGCTTTGTGTTGGGGTCAATTTCGTCCTATTCTTCATTATCATTTGCGTTGAAATTTTTTTGTCACCCCACAAGTGCTCACCCTTCCATTCTCATGTTTACATTACAATCAAGTGAAACTGTTTTTCATTGTTCATTTAAAAAATAATGATTTTGTTTTAAAAATTAAAAATCACTAAAATCAACTTTTCCCTACATTCATTCTTTCATTCAGACTATGTAAATTCGAACTCTTAAAATTAGAAAAATTGGTGAAACATTTATGTTTTAAAATTTTATTTCAAATACTGATTTTTTTATATATAAAATCTACATAGTACTGATACTTATATATATATATATATATATTTGAATTCTTTTAGTTAATAAAATTTTAAAACAAATTTTTTTATCAATTTTCCTCTAAAATATGAAATACTATCACTTAAATTTGATTAGTTCCAGAAGAAATTTGACCGTTTCACTAGAATTAATTATCACAACAGCACAATAGTAAATAATGTGAGCAAAGGCAGATTAATAATGCTACCAAAATGAAAGAAAGGTAGATTGATAATAGAGTCGAGTGGTCCATAGAAGAATAAGCACAGCTAAAACACCATGTCTGTATTAATTCCAGCAGCATTATGATATGATCATGCAACTAATAAAGCATATTTTGGATAATGTATGTATATAATTTGATTGTTAAGATTCTATATATGTTTTATTAATTTGATATATATTCCTTGGCTTCGAATAATATATAAATAAATGGAGTGCGCATGATTTATTCATATATGTGTGTGTGTGTGTGTGTGTGTGTGTGTGTGTGTGTATGGCTCCATTTTCCTTTACTGATGTTTTATACGCCAAGTTAATGGCTCATCCAAAAGTGGCGGAATACTTGCTCGCAAAGGCTAGTTTAATGTAACCACAAGACATCGATCCCATAAAACCTCACCTCGTTTTGTATAGTTTATAATTTATATTTAAGTTGTTGTGTGATTTTTGAATCATATATGTAAATAAAATTAAGCTCCGGCGTAACTTTTAAAAATTAACAAATAATTTGAGGGACTCGATCGTTTTGCATGAAATTGATGAAAAGCAGTTTTCAATGTATTTAGTATTAAAAGGAGGGGGATATATAACTTTCCTTGTAAGAAGGGGGGTTTCATAACTAATAATTATACGTGAGAAAATTAGGTTTTTGGCAATCTATAGATAAGAGTGTAGAAAGGCTGTTTAGCTTGGAGGTAAGAGAAAGAGATACCGTGCGGCCTGCAATTCTGGCTCTTTCTTGAAGCCAAGTAGTGCAACCCCAACACTTCTCAACTTCATTTAAAATGATTTCCTGGTGAAACATAAGTATTCAATTCAATTTATAAAAGCTAGTGCATACAACCTTCATCATTCTAAAATGACTAATTATAGAGGCAGCCCACCTGTATGTAAATAGCTATATATATATATATATATATATATATATATATATATATATCCCACAAAAGTGTTGTACTAGCATGTGCATGCATGGGCCGAGTTTGTCACGACAAAATAGAATTGACCACGACAAGGTGTTTTACCTCAACTTCTAATCTAAAAAAAAAAAACCATTTACTTGTAATGCGTAAAAACATTTCAAAGAGAGAAATTCTATTTAAGACTTGTTACTAGACACTATTAACACCTCCAAATCCATTATTAATGCAGAATTTAGCGTATGCTTATGTTAGAGGCTGCCGTGCGTCTCTTGAAAGGCCTTTAAAAAAGGCAATATATATATAATCTACACATAAAAGAAAAAAAGAACCTTGAAAAGTTTGAGGACGTGTTTCAATAAAAGTTGATTTCCGACTTCATCATGAATTGGAAGGACCCTACTTGTGCAAACCCTCCTTCCATTTCAAAGTTAGCCCTTTATTTCTTATATTTCAACTAATTATGATCCATCAATCTACGAAAATGACTAGCTTGTTGTTTAATATCATTACTGTTCTCTTCGAAAAGCAATCATCCATGTATTTACGATTTGTAAATGAAATAGTTATTGCATTTTTTTTGTATATATATAAATCAATTAGAACCAAAATAACATCTAGTAAGCAGAAGTTAAACTAAATCCGAATTCCAAACCAATTTTATAAAGTTCAAAAATTTGAAAATTTATCACCGATGATGACATTATAGATCATAAGAAAGAACTAGTCAACATGTATTAAATTAATTATTTGCGTGATTAATCATGGTTAAACTTACTACGCAATTATAGTTATAGTTCACGATGTTTAATAAAATCCTACACATCTTTAAGTGAATCATGATCCATATCTCGCTCAATTCGCGCCTCAGTTCATTCCTATCCACGGATAAAGGTATCCAAAATAAACATATGTTTCATCATCGACTTTGAGCTTCATAAAGAACATCAACTTCTTCTTTTTTTCCTTTCCAAGTGTGAGCCTTTTCAATTGGAATCTTGCACCTAATTGTCAAACGTATATCATTGGCTCTAATTGTCAAAGAAAATTAATCTTCATACACAACACACATAATAATTTTATTAAAAAGTATGAAAATAAAATATTTAAACACTAAGCTATTACTTAAAATTGTCTTTATTTGATCTGGTTGAAAATAATTGAAGTGGTTGCATGTGATATATATTCAAACTCCCACCAAGTTTTGCCTGCAAGGCTTAGTGCCACACTTTAGAATCCACTGCGTTCACTATTTGAGAATCCTTAGCTCCATAATAAAGAATAAGCTGCAAGTAACATTGGAGTCACATTCAATTCAACCACAATGTCTGTGTGTGTGAGAGAGAGAGAGAGAGAGAGAGAGCTAGTACGTTGCCAATGAGCTAGCTAGGAAGGCCCCTTCCATATATGGCATTTTGGGATAAGTGGATCATTAATGTTGATCCATTAACTTAATCAAAGGGATATAGGGTGGATTTTTTTATGCTATCACAGCAGACAAAGCTCCCCACAACTAAGGCTGCCATTGGAACCACAAGGTATGGGGCAAATCCAAATTATAGTGAAAATTATATTTTATCACTATCTTTTTGTTTGGTGGAATCATGATGGAATGATAATTAGTTGAAGGCACATACTCATTCAGCCAATAATCTGCAGATTACGTTAAAAATGCCAAGATCAATTCTGTGGCATTTTTGGACAAGTACGTGGACGATTAATATTAATTCATTTACTTCCATCGAGCTAGTTGGAAGCGCCAGGGGTTTAAACTCCATTCTAAATATTCTCTCTAATAGTAAATATAAGAGTTAGATAAGTATTATATTTTGATATTAAATATAAGATCTTAATCAATTTTATTTTCTAAATTATAATTTTTTTCTTAAAATATCTCTATATGACTGCACATATTGAGGTGATTTTTATCAAAAGCAGTTCAAATGGACATAATTAGATAGGATATTTTAGGAAAACTAATACATAATTATTACAAAGTAATTAAATTCTCCAGAATAAATCCAACATTTTTGTTTTGGGGGGCTCTAAGTCTTATTGTTAATTAACTTAGTATTGTAACCACTCGATACTTATCCATTAATTAAAGCAAGTGGTTCAGGAGTTTCCTCAACAATAATCAAGGCTGGCCAACTAGGACAGCCCTTGATTAATTAGAACCAGTAGGGATGGTGAAATCAATCTTATATTCATTTGTATAATAGTACCAGCAAATGTGGTTTATATTTTAATCTATACTTTTTGAAGTATAGAGTGGAGTTGTTAGCTGGCGCTGGATTGCAAGTATATGCATATCGGTGGTGATAAAATAAAGGGAAGCTATGCCCATCAAATTAAAAATGGGTATGAAGCTAAGTGTACTTTTTTTGTTTCACTGTTGTTTTTATTAAAGAAAACTAGCTTAGGTAGCGAGATGTTGAGTTATGTGTATTACATAAATATGAGGAATGAATAATATAATATTCATTAATTACGAATAATATGACTTTAAAGTTTGCATATTTTATATTGATTCAGGGAGGTTTTACTTTTATATAGTCTAAGATTTAAAGAGTATGTAAATTGTGTTGACGAGTATGTGTGTGGGGAGAGGGGGCGTTTGAACCAGTAAGCTAAGTAGTAGTGAAAGTATACATGTTGGGTAATTAATGACTTAAAAATTAATTAAAAAGAGTGTATTTACAAAATTGGCAACTGAAAGGAGGGTTGTTTGCAGCGTTGGGAAAAGGGGGAGGGAAAGGCAAGTGTTATGTTGAAGTTGTGCCTTCTGTTTCAGCTCGTAATGAATTGGATTACTAATTATAATGAAAAATGGAAGGCTGCATATATATGTTGTTTGGGGGAAATGTAATTGAAAGGTCAAATATAGACATATATAGAGAGGTGATGGTGATTTTAAAAGTAGCTTTATGAAGGACGTCCCGAGATGGATAGAGTTGCAAAGTGTTGAAATATTATGTTGTCGGCAGCATTAATTTGGTGGCCACAATTTGAGCTTAATTACTACAGATTGGAAGGTTAGTTAGAGAGAGAGAGAGTGAGTCTTCCTGTGGCTCCAATCATTAAGATTCTTCTCATTTATTTGAGTTAGTTATATCTAAACAATATAATTAACATTGTGTTGGTAAGGGAGTATGCTTAATTAATTTGGTTATTCTGTAACCATCAATTCTATGTACACAATACTATATACGTGTAATGTGGAGGAGTGCTGTTGAGGTTGTACTAGTTTGTACATACTAATGGTTTTGTACACAAATCTTACAAGATAGAAAATAAGTATTTTCTTTGGTACAAAAGTTTTGAAAAAATAATTAGATTCACTCGTAATTTAAAAATAGGACGAAGTCTCATTTTCTTTTAGAAGATATTAATGTATCGTAAAACAGGCCGTCTATTACCTTTAAATATAAATTTAGGTACCTATAAACTATTATATCTCTCTAAGAATTGTCAAATGGAATCACAAGAAAATAATATTTTCTAAATATCAAATAAATTCTAAATAATCATACAACCCTCCCCAAGCATCTGTTCATTGACATGCCTTTCAATTCACTGTCCCGTATTGCTTTGATTTCTTTGTTGACGCAAGGTCATGTTTTTCTGTTTTCATTTTTTGCAAAATAAGAATTTACTGCACTAACCAACTATTATTATTTACTAGCCGATAATGCGCATTCGCCTAATACAACGTTTAATATAAAGCCCATTGGACATTTATAAGTGGATCCAGCCCAACTCCACATTGCGGATGGTTCAAATTTTAGTATATAATATAATTCAAAAAGTGAAATATATAACTATTCATAATATATTTAATTTTTAATAAATACTATTTTGTTATAGTTTTAGTTGTAGCATTTGGGAAGATATCCTAACTTCTAAATGTATAAATTTATGTTTAAGGGTAATAGATAGGTCGCTCTACTCAATATTGATATAACTTAGGAAAAATTGAGATTTCATCTTACCTTTAGATCGTGAGTGAATCTAATTCATTTTTAAAAAAATTTATATCAAATATATATATATAATGCAAATGTCTTGAGACTTCTTCAACCGATTAAAAGTAAAGGTGTGTTAATATATATATATATATATATATATATGAAAATTTAATAACTCCATTAATCATCCATCCTCTCGTCATCAATTGTCATGATAAGTGGAAATCGTTTCCTAATCCTTATTTGTACTTTTGGTGGTGGGGCTATAGCGCTGTAGCACTTGAATTAGATTCAATTAGTTTCCAGCCTGAAATGTAAGGATGTTAGGATTTTTGTTTATATTTATTTGAAACCATATTCATTGAATAAAAATGTTAGGAAAACGACCATAAGAAGACACGCTCGAAATGAGTACATTAATTTGGAGTATATTATATATATATATATATATATATATATATATAGCGATGATAAGATAAGTCAAATATGCTTTATTATTATGCGGCATTTATAATGGCAAGCAACACAGGGCCATGGGTTAAACATTGACGATGAATATTGTGTTTCTCTATTTGCTTGATGCCTGTACTGGTATGCTCTGCTCGTTCCTGAAAAAGTTGTCTGGATCCACTGCGCTCTTAATCTTCACCAGCCTCTCAAAGTTGCCATTGAAGTACTTTCTTCCATACACTTCCCCTTCCTCATAGCTATTCTCGTCAAACTTATTGGTCCCCATATCCAGGTCTCTGTAATTCAAGAAGGCCCTCCTCGGATTCTTTGACACAAACGGCGTCATGTAATCGTACAACATTTTTGATTGACCTATCACGTTCTTTTCCATCTCACTCCCCGCTTCGTCCCACGTCACTGAATACTGAATCTTGTACAGATTCCCCGCTCTATGAGGAAACGCCGTCGCATCCCACGGAATCTCCTTCATTTTTCCTCCGTAAGGATTGAAAACGAGCCCTATTTTCCCCAGCTCAATCATCTTCCTCCACAACCCCTCCAGCCCATCTCTGGGAATTGGTGTTTGAACGTAATCCGATTTCCTCTTGCCGGACTTGGCCGAGTTCAACTCTCTGTCCAGCACAACTTCTGGTTCAGTACCTAAATCAAAGTTCGCCCACCAAACCACTGACCCGATCCAACTCGTTTCGTTACAATTTTCCTTCTTCACACCAAGCTGGGGAAACTCCTTCTCTAGTAGCATCACCAGTTCATTGGATTCACCCAGAAACAGGGCCACCACCGATGCTCGTATTGTTTTTTCCTGCTTCTTGTTTACCTTAGAAGTCACGGGCTGTAAAAGCATCCTCATGAAAAGCCTATCATCTATACCAGGAGCTACATCCTGCCACTGAACCACAAGATCGGTGGCATTTTCTTCCAATGTCTTTTCAACTCGGAAAATAGTTACAGTTTCTGGCATGCGAACCAGTTTCACAGTGTAGGACAATATAACGCCAAAACTGCCGCCACCGCCTCCTTTAATAGCCCAGAAAAGATCTTCTCCCATGGAATCCTTGTTTAATATTTTGCCATTGACATCAACGATTGTGGCATCAATAACGTTATCCACGGACAAGCCATGCTTGCGAAGCATGTTGCCATAGCCTCCTCCGCTCAAATGGCCTCCCACCCCCATGGTGGGACACACTCCGCCGGGGAACCCATGAACCTTACTTTTCTCCCAGATCCGATAGTAGACCTCTCCGAGGGTGGCGCCGGACTGAATGACGGCGACCTCGTTTGGGATGTCAACGGAGATGTTTCTGAGGTTGAAGAGGTCAAGGATGATGAAGGGTTGGTTGGACACATAAGAGATGCCCTCGTAATCATGGCCACCGCTTCTGATTTTAATTTGAATTGCGAGGGATTGAGCACAAATGACAGCGGCCTGGACGTGAGAATCCTGCGAAGGGGTTACGATGAGGGAGGGTTTAGGGGTAGAGGAAGTGTTGAATCTGGCATTTCGGATGTAATTATGAAGAAGTGAAGCGTAGGAAACGTTGGTATTAGCGAATAGAATGTCGGATATGTGGTGGGATGGGCGTGCGTGATTGGTGAGGCAGTGAAGGAAAGGAGCATATACTGAAGAGTCTGCAAAAGAAACAGATAAATGAAGAAGAAGAAGAAGAAGAGTGAAGGAGGGAGGCATGGGTAGAGGGTTGTGGGGCAGTTAAAGGAATCAGTGGAGGGAGGGACCAACCAGGCAACAAGTGCGCGCGTCTTTACTCTTTATAGATTATAGGTATGGAGCGGAAGATAATCAAAATGACCACATATATAAGGAAGGTCGTACTTATACAGAAACGTCGATTTTTTCTCAAATATTTATGGTGATGGATTGAATTGTTGACCAAACAATGATCGATTTGGATTCATTTCATAATCTGATATTCAGACGTACAGATATTCTCCCACTTGGCCTCTTTCTTAATGTTTGCGAAATTTAATTAGTAAATGCATTGAACGCTAATGAGTCAAAATTGGACTATATATTTTTGCATTCATTTCTGTTCATTGTCTGTTCACATTTAATGAAATAGATCACGAATTTGAACCAATATTTGAAACAAACATACATCTGGATTTTAGAATGAAATTCCATTTCTTAAAATAAAAAATCATACTATGATTTAATCCTTAATAACGCATATATATAGAATCTTACGTATCCTTTTGCTGATAGCATGTCTTCTTCAACCTTTTTCCCTCTCTCTATTAAATAAAGTTAAACATATAGGGAAAATTGTATAATTTTAAAAGGACATTCACTAATTGTTAGGGACCAAATATAAAAATTTGTTTGAATGATATTCAAATTTTAATTCACTAACTGTTTGCGCTAAATATAACCTCCCATTAGTGTGCATGTACATGACTCCTACGAGGGTGAACACCTTTTGTTTTTTATGGTAAGAGGGAGGACCCAAGAGTAGGAACCAAAGTTACGAAGAAGTTGGGGCTGTGGAGCAAATAGCCCCAATATACAAGTAACATGCAACTCTGTTTAATAACAAATGTCGATGTAGAGACTAATATGTATTTGATCTCTCTGTATGTTTTTTTTTTTTTTATGTCAATAGCGAAAGAGGTACACCCATGATGCTGAATGCCCTCGACTTGCGGGTGTGCACGTACGTTTGTTTATAATTTTTGACCCGACGCAATCCAAAGGGAATAGGCAACTTTAAAGCTTTTACTGGCAGGAACCATGTGCCTTTTGTGGGACAAGGCAGGCATTTGCCGCTCCTTGTAATTTCACCAAACATAACGCATTTCTTACTTGTTCAATCCTTTTGGCTATCCACCTCAAACTCAGAAGCCGAAATTATCAAAATGACAAGTTGTTTATAGATAAATATCTTCAATTTAAATTATTTTTCCAATACCAAGGTGTCATTCACTAAACAAAACAAAAATACTATATATGTAATAACTAAAATGTCCACAAAACAAGGGATTTACAAAACAACTTTACTATTAACTATTAAGACAAACAATTTCTTAGTTACATATAGAAATTTTTATACATGACTATTCATTTCTATTTAAGTAAATTATTCTTCCTACAAACATTTAAAAGGAGTTTCTTGAAGCTTGAGTTGCACGAGTGGGTTGGGAGAAACTTATGTTTTTCAGATCCATCTCTTTTTTTCTCAATGTTGGGGAGAGGTGCCAATAAAGCTGCGGACTTGTTGGCGAAGCGGGCCTTATGTGTCTTCCCTCTTTTACAGATATAAGGACAGGGCCTCTTTTCTTTAGGGGAGCCGCCGCGTGCCTAGTCTTAAGGCAGAATATGGAGGAGTGATTCATGATCAATTAGAAAGTTAGATTATAGGGTTCACAAATTTACTTGTTTCTATAGCATTATTGAAGTAAAATAATAGATAATATACACAGGATTAAAGTTAACTTTATATCTGAAATTTAAGAAGATTATTCTTGAATCTGATGCTAAAAATATAGTAGATATGTTACTAAATTTCACACATAATAGATACAGTTTATTGATGTCACATATACATAGCCTTATTAAGCTATCTTGGGAGCTGAAGATATATCACATATCTAGGGAACAAAATAAATTTACAAATATATTAGCAAAAGACGGGTTAATTAATACGATAGTATTATATGATTGTTCTCAACATTTGAGAAATATTATGGTCAAAGAATGTTTGAGATATGATTCTCTTATAGTCTAATAGTTTATTTTAAGTGGTTAACTTCTCTTGTAAAAAAAAAAAAAATTTAGCGGTCAAAATAAACGTCACGTGCACTCTCATCCCTCACAAGCTGTCACCGACACAATTCATAATTAGTACTATTTTCGTACAACTCTCTCTGATCTTTTAATAAATAATTAATTCGTCAACGTAAAAAGTTAGTTTTTATCCATAAATATGTTATGACTTGCCAGCATTGTTGTGAAAATCGTACCGAGTTTAAAGTTTTTACATTTATATAGTTTATAAAATTGTATAAATTTGTTTTTACATTCATATTAATTTTTCAGTTTTAATTATTTTTAGTTTCTTCACCATGAATTTTATAGAGATTTATTTTTGTTAACTATAATAAATTATGAATATTGATGAATTTAATTTTAAATATTTAGTTTTAAAATATATTTAAATTAAATTGTTGTCATTTTTTATTTTAATTATTTCATTAGATATTTTTAATAGCCAACAAACTTTAATCTAGTTGATTGAGTTGACTCATAATTTAATAGGATATGAATTTAAATCCTATTATTTATATGAAGATTTTATTAATAAACGATTTATAAATATTTTTATAAACGTCTTTTAAACTCCTGAAAACTCAATTTTCTTAAATTTTTTTTATTAAAAAAAAAGAAGAAAAATTCTTACTTCCTCTTATTCATATTATAAGAGATTTTTAACTAAATCACATATACCAAGAAATGACGGTTAAGTCATTTATTTGTCATAAAATGATAAAATTTTCCAAATTTATCCTTCTCACTCCTTCTTGTCCATATTATACCAGTATTTTAACTAAATCACATGAACTAAAAAATAACAATTAAATCATTTAATCTATCATAAAATGATAAGACTTTCTAAATTTATCCTTAATTAAGAATATGATCATTATATTTTTATTTATCTTTATTCTATATTTATATTCTACCTCTCCTACATTTATAACTAAGGATAGATTTAGAAAAATATCTTTAATAATTTTGTTAAGCTCTTATTTATAAACTAAAATTTTCTTCTAAAAGGTTCCTGTAATATGGAGCAGAGGAGTACAAGTTTAGGTTCATGTCACTAGTTTATTTGAGTTTGACAACCTCAATTATAACTATAATCTTTTTTTTGTAAAGAATATTCTTATTTATTAGTATTTTTAATTATAATAATTCATCTCATTACTTAATATTTTCAACATATAAAATGAAAAAAATAATTATTAAGAATAAAATTGTCACGTCCCAAAATTTGGACCGTGACCGGCACAAAATATGAATAGTTTTATATTCCGAAAGCCTAAAACCTCAAATATAATATTTAAAGTTTTCATAACATTTTTAAAATAAATATAATCTTTCCTAAAGTCTATGTGGAGCATTTATCTTTTAATCAAAATAAAATAAGTACTTAATAAAGATTAAAATCAATCTTGTTAAAAAATAACGCTTTTGATCTGCGACGAGGCTCTTCACTATTCAGCGGGAGGATTAGGGTCACCTGCACTATCTGAAATCAAATAATCTACTCGTGAATAACGTCCCTAAAAAAATATGATTAAAAGAATGCGGAAGTTAAGAATGCATAATCATGCTGAAAATGTATTTCATGATATTTCGTAATTTGATGCAAGCTTTGCTGTAATCATTTGTATTTCAAGGAAAACAACAATCTAAAATAACAGTTTCAATCATTCTGAAGTAACCATTTCAAATCAATTGTTTAACAATAAACCTTTCAAACCATAATCTTTCCGTAGGACTTCAACAAAACGAAAATAGACATGGACACACAGTCTACGAGGGTAAATAACCAATCTAGCGGCTCAAGGCCACTAATCATCGCGAGTACGAGACCCGCGTAATAATCTGGTGGCTTGAGACCATAATCCGTCGTGAGTACGAGACCCACGTATATCCGTCGTGAGTACGAGACCCACGTATATCCGTCGCGAGTACAAAACCCACGTATATCCCTCGCGAGTACAAAACCCACGTATATCCGTCGAGTTCGGGTAACCAAGGTGCACCAAGGGCTAACAGTACTGCTGTTAGCAACTGGCATTCTGTATTCCATCCTTTCTAAAATATTTCCATCATGCATGGGGTTTATTTCACATGTAATAATCTCAACCGTTTCAATGCCATAATCGTTGGTAAAAATCACTTTGAATTTCAAAAACCTCAGCATGTATATTAAAAATCAAGTTACTGTAAAATCATATGAAATTCGCATAAGAATATATTTCATGAATAACATCAGTTCAATGCAACTTTTACTAAACTCTTTTCAAAAGCTTATTCATCTATTTTCATACATAATCATAATTCTTTTATAAACCAATCGAAAGAAAATCAGTTCTAACGATTTAAATCATACCTTCATAAAAATTTGCTTTTTGAAATCCATATTTGAAATTCATCACTTGAAATGCAATGCATTTGAAAATGTAAATTTTTAGGGATCGTTATTCACTCACCTGTCACGCTCCAAAATATTTACCCATTTCAGCCAATCACTTTCGATTATAATCACATCTCAATTCCCTGATATCACGAAATAATATATTAACATTATAATCAACATTACGACAAAAATAAATGATCTTTAACCTATTATTCCCTTTCATTTCATGCTTCCAATCAATCCACAAAGACTCAATACATATACTCCTAAGTCATCAACCATCCGACATTGATTCAATCAAATATACATACAACCATACACTACAGGCTTCCAACCTTCCTAAATAGCGAGCATTACCCCAGGTCATAATTACTTTTAGGAAAGAGATCTTATGACATTTCTTTGGTCAAACTTTCCCAAGCTTTCTAAAAATAAAACGTTCCATCAATGATTACTATTCATCCATTTGTTTTCAAAAACTATTTATTTTCAGTCATGAAAATAGGACACTTGCCAATATAAACTTTTCTCTAGCAGATATGACACATGCATCAATAACTAATACTTTAAAAATAACACTCTTTACTATAACTTTTCAAACTTCATAATCCATCAAGAATTGAAATTTCTCCTTTATCCTAATTTCCTTTCATTTATTATTATCGTAGCAAATCACATACCTACTTACTGAACATATATAGGCAATTAAATTCACCATTCCTCTCAACCTCCATATTCCATAAAGAAATATAATTCACCTCTTCTATGACAGGTACTTTGGATTTATCACTATCACTACAAGTTATTTACATATCTATTAACTTCATAAGACCCAACTTAACTTAATTCTCCCTATATCAAGAATTTATTGACAGCATTACTAACCACATAAATATCACAACAACCTAGGACAAGTTCAAATACATGCTGCTTCAGTAATTGTTCATTCCATCTAAAGATTCTGTTCAGCCAATAGGTAACATTGAGAACATAATACAAACCAGAATAATATCTCAAATCACATAACCAAAGCATCAACCCATACCTTCAGTAGGCATAAACTAACATAGGGCAATCCCACACATACTCACATATATATAAATACATCCTTCCAAAATGTTCAAAGTCTCCTTTCCATCTATTTGTTCATATCAGTAGTGCCCTCAACAACCATCCATACCTATCTACTGCAGTGTCCACCTTTTCTCACAAAATTCCTCCATACAGAATTTATACACACGACATGCAACTTTCCCAAATAGCAACCTCACACATATATAAACATCCATTTATCCTTCTACAACCTTACGGCTGACCAGACAATATCATAACACACATATCCATTTATGTTCACAGCATATGCACAAGTCACAATATACACACAAAACTGCCTCTGTTCCTCCTCTCTCTTCCTTCAGTTCTCATCTTTCTGGTTGAACCCCTGCCAATGCAAATATACATACACATACGCCCGTAGACCCAACACAAATCCCTACTAATTCATCACGCAAGACGCCAACAACCAAACATATATACACCACAGTATTGTATATATGCGATCAAATTTAGCCCCTGTCCCATAACAGAGACCACCCCAGCACACAGCAGTAGACTCCCAGAACAAAGAAATTTCACCCCCATATACATTAACAGCGCATAACATAAGCATATATCTACTATCCAGAATCCTTTCCTCACTGCATCAAACACACACATTCAATATAAAGACTCACCCCATGATTATTTTTTTTAAGAATCCCAGAACAGAGCCATCATACTCAATACTTAAACACACACCCTCCACAGCAATAGAAATTCTTCACACCCTTGAACCAATACAAACTACAGGAGACAGAACAACGCATCAAGGAAACTTACCACACTGGTCCAAACTGCGACACTCAGCAATGGCACCCAAGAATAGCTTCAAAATCTAAAATTTTCACGGTGACAGCAGAGGAGAAGCGACGGCCACAACTAACTGCAGTAACGCCTTGAACAGCTACGACGAGGAGAGGGAGATTGAACCCACAGATTTGCTACAGTAACCTGGGCGTCTTTTTTTGCAATGACGCAAAACCTTCACAGAGCGACGGCAACAGCGCTGACATACCCTCACCATAGAAAATTCCCCCAACATCGACCGCCACACGCACCCGTTATGCCTCCCTCGCCTTTCCCCTGATTCTTCTCCTGCCCACCGAATTTAAAAGTAAGAATGGAACTTTCAGGCGGAACAACTCTGGCGGCGATAACACGGCGGGAGATTGATGGAACATGGCAGAGGATGAATCACACGGCATCAGTGACGTGAAGATCTCCGCTCTGCTCTCGCCGCTTCCTTCCGTCTGCGCCGCTGTGGAGATTCAGAGAGAAAAAGAGAAGGGCATACGATTTATGCAGAAAGGGGATAGGGACATTTCAGTAATTTCATGCGCTTAAAAAAATAAAAACCCCAACTTCAGCAGCTCTCAAGGTTCGAACACAGTTCAACACAGATACCCCAGCACTTTCAGCCACTAAGCTACTGCCTCATCTCTAAAGTTTCTTGCTATTAATATATATATTGCTTGCTACTTTAGTTTTTCATATTTGCAAATTTCCTGAGCCATTACAAAAATAACGGTAACACTTCTTTTGTGTGTGAGAGCAAGCAGTTTCAAAGTCAACCGCCTATAGAAGTGGGAAAAAATTCCGCCACCTAATCAAAGAAAACACTTCTTACTTTGAAGCTCCAACATTGCTTGTCATATTTTGTTTTTGGGATAAATTTTTGGCATATGATATTTTCGATCATTTAAATTTGACTATTTGAGCATGGTGACCTGGCGTCTTTAGGAACACTCAAATGACTTTTGGCCACACCACAAGAAATTTCTCCGCCGACTCGGTCAACTGCTTGCACTCATTGAGAAACTGAATGTTGTGTTATTTTCCTTCACCCCCTAGGAATGCACAAATTAGAGAGCTCATATCTTAATAACTTTATTGTCGACGCTATAAGTATATATGAGTTACAGTACAATGTTTGTTAAAAGTTTAAACTATAATTATTGTAATTAATAATAAACAAGGAAACAGTAATTAATAATCAAATCGTACGTGTTGATCAGTTGCCTAGTAGTAGGCGAAGCAAATCTGCAGAGAGGAATTATGCAGGCGAGGTTCATTATATTGCTTGATCCTTATAACGTTTTTGGAAGCACAGGAATACTCTGCTCGTTTCTGAAAAAGTTTTCTGGATCCACCGCACTCTTAACCTTCACTAGCCTCTTGAAATTGTCGTTGAAGTACTTGTTCCCATAAACTTCACCTTCCTCGAAGCTCTTCTCTCCAAAGTTATTGATCCCGATATCCAGGTCTCTGTAATTCAAGAAGGCGCTCCTTGGATTCTTTGACACAAATGGCGTCATATAACTGTATAGCCTTCTAGATTGAGTTACGAAATTCTTTTCCGCTTCACTTCCTGCTTCATCCCAATTCACAGAATACTGAATCTTGAACAGATTCCCCGCTCGATGAGGAAACGCCGTCGCATCTGACGAAATCTCGCCCATTCTTCCTCCGTAAGGATTGAAAACAAACCCCGTTTTACCCACTTCGATCATCTTCTTCCAAATCCACTCCAGACCATCTCTCGAGATTGGTGTCTGAACATAATCTGATTTCCTCTTGAGGAAGCTCGCCTTGTTCAAGACCCTATCCAGCAAAACTTCCGGCTCCGTTCCTAATTTGAAATTCGCCCACCACAGCACAGAATCAATCCAACTCGTTTCGTTACAGTTTTCTTTCTTTAGACCAAGCAGAGGAAACTCCTTCTCCAACAGTGTCACGAGCTCGTCGGATCCTCCCAGAAACAATGCCACAACTGAAGCTCGTATTGTTTTTTGATTCTTGTTCACCTTAGAAGTCACCGGCTGTAAAAGCAGCCTCATGAAAAGCCTGTCGTCTATATGAGGAGCAACATCTTGCCACTGCACAACAAGATCTGTGGCATTTTCTTCCAATCTCTTTTCAACTCGGAAGACCGTTACAGTCTCTGGTAGGCGAACAAGTTTCACAGTGAAGGACAGTATTACGCCAAAACTCCCGCCGCCTCCTCCTTTAATAGCCCAGAAAAGATCTTCTCCCATGGAATCCTTATTTAATATTCTTCCATTCACATCAACAATCGTGGCGTCGATAATATGATCCACAGACAAGCCATATTTACGAAGCATGTTGCCATACCCTCCTCCGCTCAAATGGCCTCCGACGCCGACGGTGGGACACACCCCTGCAGGAAATCCATGAACCTTGCTCTTTTCCCAAATACTAAAATATAACTCTCCCAGGGTGGCGCCCGATTGAACTATGGCAACCTCGTTTTGGACGTCGACGGAGATGTTTTTGAGGTTGAAGAGGTCGAGGATGATGAAGGGTTCATCGGATACATAGGAGATTCCCTCATAATCGTGGCCACCGCTCCGGATTTTGATCTGAACTCCGACGTATTTGGCACAAATGACAGTGGCTTGTACATGGGATTCCCTTAAAGGGGTTATGATGATGGAGGGTTTTGGGGTCGAGGAAGTGTTGAATCTGGCATTTCTGATGTAATTTTCAAGAACTGAAGTGTACGAAACGTTGGTTTTAGCATGTACAATGTCGGGGACATTGTCGGATGGATCTGTGTGTTTGTGCAGACAGTCAAGGAAGGGGTTGTAAATGGAAGAGTCTGCAAAAGAAACAGAGACATGAAGAAGAAGAAGAAGAAGGAGAATGGCAGAAAGATATCGCGAAAGAGGTGATGCTTCAGCCATGGTTAAAATGAATGGTAGGTTTAAGCGGGTGCGAGGAATGAATGGATCAAGAGAAACCGAGGAGTAATCTCTTATATAGTACTAGAGTGGGGCAAGAGGTTGACGAAGACAAGATATTGGGTCCCACGAAGCACCTAACATATGCCACCAGTAGGAACTTGAGAAAATTAAACGTTTGCTCATCTTACGGGAACCAATGCGAGTCACTGATTCTTCTTTAATTTCTCTTCCACCAGTTGGGCTTTTTTACCTTTCTAACAATCCAACCCCTACGTTACAATTCATCCCCCCATGAAGAAGTTGAAGAATATGCGTTGCACAGTTTTAATTCATTAAGATTAGGCAGCTTGCGCCTTAAAAATGGGAGGTTTTTTAAACAGATTTTCGTTTTCTGTTTTCAAATCATAAGGGAAAAGATAGGTAATACAATTTAAAATATAAGAAATATGGTCCTTAATGGCCTTATAGTTTAGCGGTACGAGAGTTTCTACGCAAGTAAGAGTTCCTGAGTTTGATTTGCTTGTAACTTTTAAGTTGTCAATGCCTCTCCTCTAATTCAAAAACTATATAATAATATATATATATATATATATATATATATATATATAATATGAATTCTAGAACAAAAAGAATATAAATGTCAGATGTATGTATTCAAATTTCCTAGAAGGTGATTACTGATTAATTATCCAGAAGCACATTACGTTATTTATAATACAGTCAAAACTTTGAACTAATGATATTCAAAGCTAAAAATTAAAATGGTTTACTGCCCACTTGGTCCTTTTCTTAAGCCACGCAGCGGATCCCAACCCTTTTATGTCCTTTTACTATTGTTTGAGAACTTCTATGACATAAATAAAATTAGTTCTGTACGTAGCTGTAGGCTAATCACTAAAAGACATGATCACATGAAGGCTTGTTTATTTTCTTCAGAAAAGGACATCATGCATCGTACTGTGTAATTGTTATTATCATCAATTCAATAGTAATACTGATACTAATGTTTCTAGCATTTGTCTGTTAGGCATGTAGCCGTTGTTCTTGATAGTGGGTCGAAATGATATTTAAAGCATTAATACAATCAGTTACGTTTGAATTCATTATTAAACCGGACAAAACAAAATATTTCTTAATTGAGTTTGTCATTTCAGAATTACATGATTAGCTTAATTAGTTGATGTTACTGATAAATATGTCATAGGAGTAAGTAGTTTAAAAACTACAAATCATCAGCAAATACTATCCACATATTTCTGGTCTTTCGTTTCGTATTTGAAGTCGACCGGTCATTACCATTTCATTATTATTATTCTAGACCCCAAAAGCAAACAAAAAAGTAGCCCCTTGTCAATATAATGGAGCTCCCGGTTCGGAAAAATAAATAGCTTATATGGCCTGGTGCGTAAATTAAAAGATCTGCAAATGATAATTATACATGATCTTCCCACTAATACGAATCCTCTAGTCAACTTAATTTGCGGCGTATCTTATTAATTAATTAGTACAATGAAATCAAATAATATTAACTTGTAGGGTCAACGAAAATAGTAACGCGCGGGCAAAATCCGTGGGTTAAGAATTACATTTCATATGATTTTATAATTGAACACTCTTAAGTTTTGACAAATATTAGTTGTTCAGTGGATTACAGTGTTTATTTTTTTTAATCAATCTTTGATCTGAAGTCACGCTGTGCAAACAAAGTCTGCCCGCGAAAAAATCGGTGATTAACACGATAACTCTCTTGTATGACCGCGTTTATTAGTTATTACGTAATTGAAATATTGAATATCATTAGAAAAACAAAATAAGGATGTTAATTAAGGCATATGATACATGAAAAAGAGAAATGAGTATGACTTGTTTATACAAGAGTTTGAAAAAGGATTTATAGAAAAAAAAATTTGAGCAACTTTTAGAAAAAAAATTTAGAGAAGAGTTTATGGAAAAAAGTTATTATGAATAAATGAGTGTTTAGATATTTATTAACAAAATGACTTTTGTAATTAAAAATTATATGATTTTATTAAAAATATGAGAGATGGGAGAGGGTGGAGAAAAAGATGAGAGATGATAGAGAAGAGTAAAGAGAGAATAAAGAAGAGAGAGGAGAGTGGAGAAAAGAGATGACAGATATTGTAAGAAAAAATAAAGATAAAATAATAATTTGATTGTCTCTAAACTCTTTTATTATTCTAGAATTTAGATTCAGTAATTATCCAAAATTTTAGTTTTAGATAATTGTTTAATCTAAAAACTTTTTTAAATAATATAACTATTTATTTTAAAAAAATTAAACTAAAATTTAGGTTAATTTTTTTTGGGTGAAATTTTAGTTTAGAGATTTATTAAACAGTCAACATAATAGATAATGAAAAGACAATGGGAGAGGGCATGTGACAAGAGGAAGGAGGTCAGGGGACCAAAGTGGGAAACGGATATTATTACGAGTTAAAAAGTAGAACGCGCGTGAGGCAATAAATGTGATTACCGACGCGTTGAAAGAAACTTTTAGCCGTCAAATTTGGTATTCCTCTCTAATTAACTTGGCAAATAACAAAAAAATCTCTCTTCTCTAGGGATCCACATATAGAAGTCTACAGGGCAATATATCCAGTATCCTCTTTTTGCTTAATTAACGAAGTAAAAGTTACTTTCAGCGTTAGTTTATCGTCAACTTAATTTGCTTGGGCTCTGTATATTACTCATATTGATGTATATATTTTCAAACAAGATATATAAGAATTGAAATGTCCATTGACAAATGGAGATAAATGCAAGGCTTTCCGTAATTGAGAGGCAGGAGACCGGGTCAAAGGCAAGGTCCTTTTCGTTTCCTAGACTAGTTTCGGATGGACGGATCCGAAATTGAAAAGTAAACTCAAAATTGATTAATCAGTGTGGACAAGTAGCTTTTTTGTTTTTCCTGAAAGAATTGAAAAACCCCCTTGCTTGGGTTGTTCGTGATGGACCCGCTTCCATTGAGACTTGTATAGAATGCAATCAATTTGGACCAAACACTATTATCACAAAGGTGGCTTGATCAAAATGAAATGCATGTTGAATGGTAACGAACGAGTTGAGGCCGGGAATGAAAGATATTCGGCAATTGTTGAAAATGAACATCTGTCTTCATCTAAACATATATATATATATATATGTCACGTATAGGGAAAACAGAATCTTTGTGAGTTGTAAGCGTGATCGGGTTAAATAGTGCCACTTGTCTTATGTATAAGAAATTACAGAATATTTGCCCGCTGTTTTAATTTACGGGAGATGGATGGATGAGCTGTATTATATTAATTTGTTAATTATCTAAACTTGCGCTATCCTCCTGGCCGCTTTGCTTGAGATTGTGACAAGAGATGTATGAAATCTCCTCACTCAGTATATAATTAATTAGAATTTTCACTTAATTAATGGGTGCATCCTCTTTGACCGGTGATTAATCATTTGGATGAGCAAGAGACCGAGAGACAAGTACATGTGTTGTGTTGATCAAGTTCCTATATGATTTACTGTCATTTATTAACTTAAGTGAGTATATTATATAAACATGAGGATGAACGAAGTGGCTTGAGATTCCAAAGTTGCAATTAGCTAACTTGGTCATCAGCGTATAACCGCGTGGGGGGCAATAATAATGGAGGGGTTAGTTTTGTTCTAGCTACTTATTAACATCCCCCTCCACTCTCTTATATATATATTCCTTTTGTTTAATTAAGCACACATGTATATATGGTTAATTAACAACTATTCTATAATTATGTGAGAAATATAATAGTTCTTGTGGGGTTGGAGGAAACACCACGGGGCCTTAATTATCACACCACACGGCCCCTCCTTTCTACCCAAAATGCACGCATACGTTCTTTTCCCAATTGCTTTTTCATTTTAAATTGAATTTACACGATCGATCGATCTACACATGTATCATTTGTTGCTGTCTTGTTCTTGTTAGATTCATTTGTACTAGAATGCCTACAACATGGGAATTCGAGCTTTGGAAGTAGAATTGGAATGAGAAATGATGATTTTGATTCCGATTTCTCTGGTTCAGGGAAGGTTTTGTTCACTATTCAAGCTTCCTTCTATTTTTCTTTCCTCCAATCTAGTTCAGGTTCTTGTTTTTAGATTTGTTCTTTTGGCTCGTTTCCGGTTCCTTTGATTTGCAAATCAGGATCAAGTATTAACTTGTTTCTAGTACTGTCACTGTGAAAGGCGTTCTGCTGGTTGCGTTTTCGATGACAGCAGTGGTGATCACTTGAAGGTGGTGGACGGCAGTTAATGTAGTGCGAGTGGAAGTGATTCTTTTCCCTGTTTTGGGGGGGGCATTATGGTATTTTCATACTATAAATACATGTTTCAATTATGAGCCTGTTTAGATAAATTTTTAGAAAAGGGTTTATGAAAATGGAATTTTAGACAGTTTTTAAAAGAAGGTTTATAAAAAGAAAGATTTTTAGACAGCTTTTAGAAAATGATTTTTGGAGAAGAATTTATGAAAAAAATTAGTTTTAAATAAATGAGTGTTTTAATAGTTATTTTCATAAGTATTTTAATTATTAGTAAATTAATAAAAAGTGTATGGTTTAATTAAAAGGAAGAGAAAGAAGAGAAGAGATAATGTGAAAAAGAAAGAGAAGAGGGTAGAAAAGACATAAGATATATGAGAGAGGAAATAGAAGAGATGAGAGAGGAGATGGATGAAAAGAGAGAGGAGAGAAAGTGTGAGAAAAAATAGGAATAAAATAGTAATTGGATAATCCATAAATTTTTTTACTGTTCTAAAAAATAATCTTAATAACTTATATAAAATTTTAATTTTAAATTATAATTTAGTCTAAAAATCCGTTTGAATAAATATGACTATTTATTTTAAAAAAAATTTAAATTAAAATTTAAACCATAAGTTATTTTAAAACAAGCACTATAAATTATACCTCACTTCCATCTTTCCTAACAAATATGTTTTTAAACCCACTTCCTGTTTCATTTTCGCTTCTATCTCAACCTCCATTTCCTTCGTGAGCACTAATTCCCAGTATCAAACGGGGCGTAAGGGAAATTAAGTTAGGAGGGAGGGGGGAAGAGAGGGAGGGAGAGAGGGTTGAATTTATTTGATAAGGCAAACGAGGATGAGGTTAGGTGTGGATCACTGAATAATACTATAACCAACTGAAGGAAGTTGTGCTGATTAATTTATTTGATAATACAATAACCAACGGAAGAAGATATTGCATAGTATAGTTGTGCTGATTAATTTCGGGGAAGCCCAAACTTGTTCATTCACATTCAAATTCCCTTTAGGTCCCCACCACGTGACTCCCCATTCTCATTATTCTTTTATCCAATCTCTTCTCCCTTCCCTTCTTTCTCCGCATACTCATAACTATTCTACTTCATTCCCTGGCTACAAAATATTATGTCCACACCCTTTCAAAATAATTATGGGTATCTATATATCCATATATATATATATATATATATATAATCCCCCGACTTCATCATTACGTGATTAATGTTTCACTGTTTTCATTTGTCATTTTATGATTTTTTATTCTATCCGGAGATTATCATCGCTTTCAAATTTGTATGATGTATTTGTTCCACATACATTTTTGCGGACCATTGAGTTTTAAATTTGTAGAAATACTGTGTACTAACACGATTAAAAATTAATTTAAAGGATAAAGTGTGATTCATTGTTCCATAGTGGGTGAGTCCAAAAAGGGGGGTCAGTCTCTCTCCTTCCACTCGCATCATTGGCGTCTACTGATTGTAACTCCACTTGTGGCAATTTCACCATCTCTGCTCCCTTCGGAGTGGATCACCCCGACTGCTACCACCACAACACCTGGTTTCAAATCCAATGCACTCAACACAAGCCTTAACTCAAGTCCTTCCAACTGGAGGTCACCAAATTTGATTACGCCTCCTGCAAGGTTTGAGTCAACCACCCTATTTACTCTTCCAACCGCTATTGCTGCTCCACTTCCCTGCCTCCCACTACCCCAGAATCCAATATGTAACGGCAACCAGTACCTGGGATCATCATCATGTGATTGCAAATCATGCGCTTATTGCTCAAGATGACGGCCGTCACGATTGGGCCACAAGGATTCTCAATCACTCAAAGCATTTCAACAGCGTTCCTGCTGTGCTTGAATACTATAGTGACTCTCACATTACGTATCTCCCACCTCACTGTACTACTCCTCTATGTGCTTATATAAACCCACCATTTTCCTGAATCCTTATATATGCATCCCCTCATTCTGCCTTCCTTCATTCTTCAACTTAATTTTATTCCCCTTGTAGAACTCTCTTTCGTTCTTCAACTTTAATTTCAGGTGATCCAGCGTGGCAATTCCGCATCCAAATCTCAACGCTTGTCGGCGATAAATACGCATGTTGTTCCACTCAATTTACTCAATTCGCCTTCCATTTTCAAATGATAGCACCCCGTACCCCAGCCTAAACTCATGGTCTCCCTCGTCCCTACAACCTCCTCTTTCAAGTCAATAAATTATTTTACATAATAAAGTTAATTAAAATTAGTTATTCCCCATTAAATATCAAAATTACTCTTCTTAAAAATCCTTAGTTAGAAATGTTTGATTAATTAGTTAAAAGTATTACTAGGTAAAAAAATTAACGTTTTAAACATGGAAGAAGACGGTAAATTTAATAGTGTACGTGATTATCAAACGAGAATTCTCACGAGGCGGCTCTTTTTGCCTAAAAAACGTGTGAAACGGCAGGACTAAAGAATATTAATTCCCACCAAACAGCCCTCATGCATCCGAAATTTCCTGCATACCTGTTTTTCATATTTAAATGAACAGTTATATATCTATGTCTGCGTTGGAAAGTGATGCCAAATTCCTGTTTCTGTTTTTGTTTTGGGGGAAAATACATTTATTAAATGTGCCTTGCGCATGAAAAGCACTTTTATAAACTAGCATATATAGGTTTAGACATATTTTATAATCTATCCTTAGCAAACTTCTTTCAAAATGTGCCGGCTAAAATACTACTTACATTGATTCCATATAGCTTTTGACTTTACTCTCTTGCAAAAGAATTATCAACATTTTGGTACTTACTTCAGAATACAAGTTAGAATATCATAGTCATTAATATCAAAAGAGTCATGTCGTATTTAAGGAACCAAAGTAGTATTAATAATTCCCTGCATAGATCCAAATGTCATTCTCTCCCTATAATTCTTTCATGGTTTATAGAATGATAATTAAAAAACTCAAAAGTTAGTCCTGCAAATAAGAATTTTTAATTATTTATTTCAATAATAGATATCCCCCACAACTTTTTATTAATAAGTTCGAGTCCATTTGTTTGTTTCATTTTGAAATTTTTATTTGAAATAAATAAAAGGTGTAGGCCAAAAAATTTCTTTACCTACTTTTTGAAAGAGAAAAGTATAACTAGCTAAAATAGGGAGAGAAAATATACCTCCTCCTCCCTTTAATATATATAACGTAATTAACAAATTAATAATTTTAATTTTAAATATAAGATATATTTTTATATTTATTAATTTCTTCCTAAACTATTTCTATTGATACTCGCTCAACAATATAAATAATCAATTAAAAAAGGGAGGAGGGAGTTAAAAAAAATAATTAGTATATTTAAAAAAAATATGTAGTATAAATTAATTTATTAAATTTTTTAATCTAATTAAATTAGTTAAATAGATCTTATATTAATAATTATTAGAGGATCATTTTTTGGGACTCCTACTGATAAAGATGATCCGGAGCTACTCTTTGAGGAGTTGCTGAATTTGCTCGTGCCTTTCTTGTAAAATCGCAACTGCTTGGCGTACATGTGCGCGCTCTCTTCTGTGTTGATATATAGTTGTATTTGGCGCTGTAATTAATATTAACATGTACTCATATGTGTGTATATATAGGGGTAGTTTTTTTGAGCCTAGTATTCATTGTTTTCCTGGTTGGCGTGTGGATTCAATACAAAATCTTCAGGAGAAGTAGAATAAACAAACGCTAAGAGAAATACTTCAGACAAAATGGTGGCTTGCTGTTGCAACGAAGATCATCGTCAAACGGCGATGTCAGCTTCGACAAGACCAAACTGTTTAGCTGACATCGAAAGGCCACCGACCGCTTCAACGTCAATAGAGTACTCGGAAAGGGAGGCCAAAGCACTGTTCACAAGGTCATGCTTGCCGATGGTCAAATCGTTGCCGTCAAGAAACTCATATTCCAAGGAAATGTTGAAGAATTTATCAACAAAAGGCTTATTATTTCTCAGATCAGCCACAGAAATGTGGTGAGCTTGTTAGGGTTTTGCCTGGAGACAGAGGTTCCTTTGCTGGTTTATGAGTTTATTCCAAATGGCAACCTCTTCGAGCACTTGCATGAACAAAATGAAGAGATCTCAATGACGTGAGACACTCGTTTAAGGATTGCCAGCGAAGTTGCTTGAGCTATTTTACTTCACTACAAAAAAATATAGATTTGGCCACGACTTTTCAGCGGCGACAAAAAATGTCGCCGCTGAAAATGGATTTTCAGCGGCGACAAAAAAGTCGCCGCTGAAAGAAGTACTTTTAGTGGCGACTTTAATTTGTCGCCGCTGAAATACATACTTTCAGCGGCGACCTCTCATTGTCGCCGCAGAAGCAATAAGAATGAAAAATTTTTGCTATACTTTTCTGCGGCGACTGTTCTTGTCACCGCTGAAAGTAGACTATTAGCGGCGACTTGCGTTGTCGCCGCTAATACATTTTATAACTCACCCAGGCCCCCCTCCTCGAATAATTTCTTCTGGCGATAGCTAGGTCCCCGCAGCGGCGCTCTGTCCCTTCCTCACCCAGTCGCCCATCGTGCTCCCAGTCACTCCTCGCCGTCGTTCACCAAGTTGGTTATCGCTGTCATTGGCCAAGTCGTAGCTATTGAGTCAGTCCTCGCTGGATAGCTACTGCCAGTTCCCATAACCGTTGGTAGTCGTTCGCCTTGGCCAATGCGTAACTGTTGAGTCGGACCTCGTTGGCAGTCGCTCCTCCTCAGCTTCAGACCCTCTTGGTCTCAAGAACTAGTCTCTTCACCGTCGTTCGCCTGAAACCATCGCTGTCATTCAAAGTAAGTTGATGCTGTTCTGTCAATTTTCTAGGTTTCTCAGCTTTGGGGTTTCTAAAATTTGGGTAATTTTTTGCTGTTATGTACATTTTCTGGGGTTTCTGAGCTTTATGGTTTGTGAAATTTGGGTAATTTGACGGTGTTCTGTACATTTGCTGGCCGTCGCTTTGAATGGATTGAAGGAACATTGCTACCCATTTTGGTTTGTGTTTTTCCAGGGCTCACATCGGGAGCCAATTCAGAGAAGGAACATTGCGGCCCAATACTTACCAGGTAGTCTTGGCTTGAAAGGAATGGATTGAATATAATGCTTGAATCAATTCATTTGTTCAAGTTCTCTGCAGCAGATTCTTCCTTAACCTTCGAATGATTCATAATTTTTCTATGCCATAAAGCTTGATTGACAGTAGCTTGATCGACAGCTTTGTAATTAGTTAAAGAAAACTTTTGACAATTCTGCCGCATAACTTTTCTGAGAAATGAAAATGCCTTTTGAAACTTGAGGAACTTCAATTCCCAAAGAATAACACATGAGCACCATTCATCTCGAATATTCCCTTCATTTGCTTTATAAATTCTTTCATATAACATGGATTTCTTCCAATGTACGAAGAGGTGGTGGGGTTATTGCAGTTATAAAAATTCTTTCATATAAATTCCCTTCATCTGGATGGCACTCTGTGTCATTATTGCAGATGAGGTGGTGGGGTTATTACTTTAATATAGTTGCTGTTGTTTATCCCTTTCTTTTAGGTTACAAAGAAGGAATTTCTGTTTGCTTAAGCTTCTAAATTTCCTTTTTCTTTCTTTTCAAGATTTTCTTATATATATATATTATTGTATTATCCAATATTACACTTTATCAAACTATTAGTTCCTATGTCAACCATTTTCAATAGATCAACAAGATCATAGGATGATTAAAGTTGGAGTAGCAAAATGTTGAAAATAGTAGCGAAAGATTGAAATCTTTAAAGAATGGCTCTGTACTTCACAGATTGAAATTCAGTCCTGCATCAATAGGTTGTGTAATTGTATGATTCAATCGTTGAGACGATGATCGATGTTGATGAGAGGCAAAGCTTTTGTAGAGTCATTGTAGATGACAATTTTGTAGTAGCAATGGTTCCAACTTAAGCCATATTGAAAACATCGGTTTGTTAGAATAAGAATGTCCATAGGCATAGCTACCTTCTACTATATGCCAATTTACCCAATGTGAAGTTTACAGGTTCCTTGATGCAATTTACCTTCCCATGATTCAAACTATGTATTATTTCCCTTGACAATTCATATCAATTATAAATCATATTAATATATATACTATTTATATACTAATATGTTGTTGGAATTTTCTTGTTATATCATAGGTTTACCTTTTTAGGGAATAAAAATGGATAAAAGTTGGCTACATATTAAAGACAGAGGCAACCTATCATATATTAGAGGAGTTGATGCTTTTCTAGAATGGGCATTTAGTCAACCTGGCGTGGGAAGGCAAATACGTTGTCCTTGCAGAAGATGCATGAATGTTATATTTAAAGGGAGAAGAGATGTCAGGACAGACTTATTGAGCAGGGGTTTTTGGAATAGTTATACGGTATGGGACTTGCATGGGGAAATTAGAAGATTTCAGACAGATTGTAGAACTTCTAGTAATGACAAAGAGAATGCTACTGCTAGTGAAAACTTTACAAGGATGATATGCGATGCATATGGAGTTCCATGTGTGGATTATACAAATACTAGTCACTGTGACAGCGAAGAGCCTAATCTACAGGCTAAAAGGTTCTTTGACTTGTTAAAAGATGCTGAAACTGAACTTTATCCAGGTTGTGTCAAGATGTCTAAACTTTCTTTCATTGTAAAGTTGCTTCAAGTGAAATGCCTTAACCATTGGAGTAATAAATCTATGGATGTGTTGTTGGGCTTATTAAAAGAAGTTCTCCCAGAGGGGGCTTTAGTGCCAACTTCATTCTATGAAGCAAAGAAGATAATTCGTGACTTGGGTTTAGATTACCATAAAATTGATGCTTGTGAGAATGATTGCATATTGTATTGGGGAGAGCACACACATGCAGAATCATGTCCTAAGTGTAAGATGCCTAGATGGAATTTAAACAAACAGAAAGGGAAGAAGGTTCCACATAAAGTCTTGCGGCATTTCCCCATAACACCAAGGCTACAAAGACTGTATATGTCAACAGACACAGCTAAAGAAATGAGGTGGCACAAGGAGAAACACTCAAATGATGAGGTAATGAGGCATCCAGCTGATTCTCTAGCTTGGAAACACTTTGACAACCAGTACCCTAACTTCTCTGCTGATCCAAGAAGTGTTCGACTGGGTTTAGCAAGTGATGGATTTCAACCTTTCGGGAATATGAGTGCCAATCATAGTATCTGGCCTGTTGTCTTAGTGCCATATAACTTCCCACCATGGCTTTGTATGAAAAGCCCATACTTTATGATGACACTTCTTATTCCTGGTCCAAAGTGTCCAGGTGATGAAATAGATGTTTATCTCCAACCTATGATCCAGGAGTTGAAACAATTATGGGAAGTAGGGGTACAGACGTATGATGCGTATTGTCAATCAAATTTTATCATGCATGCCGCAATATTGTGGACTATAAATGATTTTCCCGCATATGGAAACCTTTCAGGGTGGTCAACTAAAGGTAAACTTGCGTGTCCATGCTGTCACAAAGACACGCATTGTATTTCGATAAGGAACAAGTTGTCTTACATGGGGCATCGGCGCTTTCTTCCACAAAATCACCCATGGCGCAAAAATAAGGTATCATTTGATGGTAAAGAAGAGCATATGGATCCACCAGTTGCATTGACTGGAGATGAAGTGCTCAAGCAATTTCAACACTTAGGTGATGTGACATTTGGCAAGGGTACAAAACGAAAGCGTCATACACAGAATAATGCTTACAATTGGAGAAAAAGAAGTATTTTTTTCCAGTTGCCTTACTGGAAGTACTTGCTAATACGGCATAATCTTGATGTGATGCATATAGAAAGAAATGTTTCTCAGAACATTGTGTGCACGGTGATGGATTTGGTTGGAAAGACGAAGGACACAGTTAAAAGTAGGTACGACTTGATGGACTTAGGTATTAGGAGTGATATGCACCCAGTTGAAGATGGTGATAATGTTTATATTCCTCTTGCTCCTTACACATTGTCTCCTGAGAACAAACAATCCCTTTTAAAATTCTTGGCTAACTTAAGAGTGCCTGATACTTTTTCATCTAATATTTCAAGATGTGTCAACATTCAGGAGCGAAAATTGTTTGGTTTGAAGAGTCATGATCACCATGTGTTATTGCAAGAGATCTTCCCAATTGCAATACGTGGGTTATTACCTTCTAAGGTGTGTGAACCAATTATAGAGTTGGGAAGATTTTTCAAAAATCTTTGTTCGAAGTCGTTGTCTTGTGAAGTGCTTGACAAACTCCAAAGTCAGATAATATTGACTTTATGCAAGTTGGAGACGATCTTCCCACCTGCTTTCTTTGATGTGATGGTTCACTTGCCAATACACTTGGCAAGGGAGGCAAAAGTTGCTGGACCAGTTCAATATCGTTGGATGTATCCAATAGAAAGGTAACATTTGTCAATTGCATTGTATATTTATAATTCATATTTGTGGAATGTTAATTACTTCTAATGCATTAGGTATTTGCGGACACTCAAATTGTATGTTCGTAATAAAGCTCGGCCTGAAGGATCAATCGCAGAAGGATATTTGGCAGATGAAAGTCTCACGTTCTGTTCAAGATATTTGAAAGACTTTCCTACAAAGTTTAATGTGCCACATAGGAATGATGACACCAACGATGATATGAACCCTGAGTTTATAATATTTAAGAAAAATGGTCAAGCTAGGGGACATTGTCAGTCAATTTCTCTTCCCTATGAAGAATATTGTCAAGCAAGAATGTATGTGCTCCAAAATTGTGAACAAGTTTGGCCATTTATGGAGTAAGTTGCCTGACTCGAGCAAAAATGTACTTGTCATATTGTATTTTTATCTTATTGCTATCATATATTGTAGGGAATATGCAACAGAGCTTGAAGCGCATGGATCAAGGAGTGAGCAAAGTCAATATGAGTTTCCTCAATGGTTTCGTTCACGAGTAAGTTATAACATCTTCAGCCGTAATATTTATAGCAATTACATTTATATAAAATATCTAACATGACTTTTGTCCTAAAAGGTGACATCATTGTCTACACAGAGCCATGTCAGTGATGAACTCATAAGTTTATCAATTGGTCCATTGACGATGGTGAATCGCTATTCCATGTTCATAGGCAATGGATTTCGTTTTCACACAAAAGACCGTGTAAGAAGAAGAACCTTATCAGCAATTGGTGGTAGACTTAAATGTGTATCGTGCGAGTCCAACACAACTTGATGATATTATCATTGACTTATATGGAGAAGATGAACAAACGCAGACCTTAGCTCAAGGAGAATCATCACAAATTCATCAAAATGAATGAAATTAATTGATATGGTATATTTTATCTACGTATGATTATTGTTTGATTGATCGTTTTTTTCTAAATGAAATGTATATTTTTGTAGGATATGTCAGGATTAAAGAGAGGTCGAGGTGGGAAAAGTCTTTCTGTTAGATCTAATGACAACACAAATAGCGGAGGTACATGCTCTACACCTCAATCAAGACCTGATATTTCACCTCTACTACTACAACAGCAATTTCAGGAAATGCCTGTCAACTCTCCTCCTACTCCCCATACTCAAAATAGTAGTGCAGGTAAGTTTGTTTCAATTTTGTAATAGTTGATTTGCATCGCTTGTAACATTTAATTTTTCTAATTTAACTTCAATGCTAGGCTCTTCTACTGCAATCAACAAGCGCAGAGGAGTTTACAAGTCTGTTAATGTGAATTTAAAGACTGCACAAGGAACGAAGATTCGAGTCAAATTTTCAGATTCAATGTCAAGAGCAATTGGTCCAGAAGCAAGAGACTTTTCTAATTATTGTGGTTTGACTCTTAGAACTACAATCTCGTTCAGGGATGGTGGAGGTAGTTGGAAGAATATTTTTGAAAAATATGGTCAAGATATGATTTTAAAAATAAAGGTATTTATATCAAATTTGTATACTTATTTAAGTTTATTTTTATTATTAGATAAAGTGTTTATATTTATTTGTTTCAGGATAAATTTGAACCTGCTGCTGAAATTAGTGAAGAAAAGTTTCATATAGCTATATCAATTATTTTACAAAATGCATTCAGAAATTGGAAGAACAATTTGCACTCTCACTACAAGAAATATGAGACTGATGAGGATAGGTTGGCTGATCCTCCTCAAACTATTAGTTTTGAAGATTGGGAGTGGTTATTAATATATTTTAAGTCTGACATATTTAAGGTATCTCACTATCCTTCTAAATAAATTATATTTTTTTTCAATTATTAAATTCTTATTAGTTACTACATTTTGTTGTAGAATAAAAGTATAAGGAACATGATAAATCGAGAAAAACAAATGACTAAACATACTTGTGGTCCTCGATCATTTGCAGAGATTGAGTATGCTACAGTAAGTTCAATCTATCATCACTATACTTTAAATTTTCAATCATTTTTTTAAATATAATTTTTGTACTTTCTCGTATGTTATTATTTTGTAGAGAGATCCTACTACTGGACGACCTATTCCTCCTGACCAGTTGTGGGAGATTACGCATACTAGGAAGACATTAGACGGACAAGTAGTATGGGCTGACCCACACTCTGAACAGCTTCATGTACGCATTGTTATTTAATATCTTATTTTGATTTACTTTTATCAATAATCTAACAGTTTTATGTTTTTATTATAGAGTCGTATGCACGAACTTTCTCAACAACAAGATCAAGATTTAGAGAGTGATGCTCGAATGACGTCAGAGGAAATATTGGCGACAGTTCTTGGTGAGAGGTCGGGGTATGTAAGAGGGAAAGGGTATGGAGCAGAACCTTCAAGGAAGAGAAATCGCCTTCAATCTACTGATAGTTCAGTTGTGGAGAGTGTGCGTGCCCAACTGCAGGAAGAGTTTGATAAAAAATTTCAAGAGGAGAGAGAAAAAATAGAGGCTGAGCGTGCAAAGATGGAAGAAGAGCGTGAAAAGATACAACAAGAGCGTGTGCAGTTCGAGCAAAGACTAATGGAACAAATGGAGCAAAGAATACAAGCTCAATTCGCTGCTTTGATGCAAAAGGGACAACCACATGGGGCTACTTCTAGTCATAGTATTGAACCTTCTACATAAAATTTATGTATAAATTAAACTATTTTATTGTAATTTTAAATATCTTCATATTTTAGATGAGAATGAAAATATTTATTAATATTATTATATTATAGTTTATTTAATTATTTATTATTATATTATATTTTTTTATATTACAGAAATTATAGGAAAAAAATATAAAAAATAATTTTTATTTTTGTATCTTTAGGCGGCGACACTATGTCGCCGCATTATCATCTTTAGGCGGCGACATCTTTGTCGCCGCAGAATCATCTTTAGGCGGCGACAGTTTTGTCGCCGCTAATTCGTTTAGGCGGCGACATCTTTGTCGCCGCAGAATCATCTTTAGGCGGCGACAGTTTTGTCGCCGCAGAATCATCTTTAGGCGGCGACTTTTATTTGTCGTCGCCAATATGTATAGGCGACAGTGTCATAGGCGGCGACTAAGCGGCGACAAAATGTCGCCCCTATAGTGATTCAGCGGCGACTTTTTATCCTTCTGCGGCGACAAATGTCGCCGCTGAAACTCATTTTTTTTGTAGTGCTTGCACTCGGCTGCTTCTCGACCCATTTATCACAACGACATTAAATCAACTAACATACTGCTGGATGACAAGTGAGAGCAAAAGTTGCTGATTTTGGAACGTCAAGAATGTTGTCTATGGAAAAGACTCACATAACGACTCAAGTTCAGGGAACTTTTGGGTACTTGGATCCTGAGTATTTTCATACGAGTCAATTCACCGATAAAAGTGATGTGTACAGCTTTGGGGTGGTTGTGGTTGAACTGCTAACAGGTGAAGTTCCATTATCATCGGGAAGGCCGGCGGAAGTTCAGAGTTTGGCTTCATATTTCATGATGTGTATGGACGAAGGTCGTTTATATGATATCGTGGACCAAAGAATAGAATCATGGAGGGGGCGCCGAAAAAAGATATCACGGCGGTGGCAAACCTGGTGAGAAGGTGCTTGAGCTTGAATGGGAGGAAGAGGCCGACCATGAAAGAAGTTACGGCGGAATTAGAAGTGATTGAGGGACAGAGAAGGAGGTCGTCAAATATTGAAGAGCCAAACTTATGAGGAAATTCAGTTCGGGGTATCATCCGAAGGCTACCAACTTTGGACTGCAGATTACGCATCTTCAGTATCCACTCTAAACACCGTAGCTTCCTCATCGTCCTATGGCTTGCATGTTTCAGAAACTCACTTTGTTCACCACACCAGCTAACGTAGATAAATTGTAGCGATCTACTGCATGCTCAATTTTTATGTGTACTTGTATACATATATATTCCACAGTTTTTAATCTCAAATAAGCATATATTTATGATTGATCGGTTGGAGTTATGAGTTTATGGTATTTCAAAGTTTTGGGTTATAAGAGTGTATATATAAATATTACACTCAGTCATCAAATTTGAGGGCTTAATTCTTTCAAGTTTGTATTACTTCTTCACTCCTCAGGTTCAATAAAAGTGACATGGACGTTGGGGGAAGCATGCACGATATCATTACTGCAAAATTAGGATAACTTTTTATTTTTAATTGATCTGATGAGTCGTTTTAATTTGGTTAATTAGAATGACAAAATGATTGTGGAACAACAAGGTACGGTATGATATAACAATTTTCATGCGGCACATAACTTGACTCTCCATTAATTTGCTCCACTTACAAATTAAATTATACAACACTAATAAATAAAAATTGTCTACTAGGACCGGAGGGAGTATTTAATTATCAGGTCAAATTTATGGGATTTGAATTTTAGTTATATACCATTTCAAGTCATAATTTCTAGATAAAACCCGTTATCTAAGGCACAAATTTCGAAAGGAGAAAACTTATATGCTTTAATTTAGGTAAGGCACAAATTTGAGTTTTGACTCATGGATTTTGAACATATCATCTTAGTCATTAGCTTGTCAGTAATGGGGCCAGCTCAGGGATAAACTTGAAAAAAAAAACAAGAAGAAGAAGAAAGAACCGAAAATTCTAAGAATCCCAATTAGAGTTGCTTTGCAGCCTCTGCCAAATAATACTCATCCTGTCCTAAATGTAAATCAATATATCGTCCAATAAAAGGATATTGGAGAAAGTATCAATTTATTTGAAAGATCGAGTTATACTGAATAAAACATGCTTGATATAAATTTGCAGGCCACGCATAGTTATATATTGATTTTACAAGATATGGCAGAGTTTATATGCGGGCGTGCTTGTAGTTATTATTTTCACGGAAAATTTAAAAGCTGAACGAGGCATAACAGTTCGTTGACATTAATATATTTATTCCTGCTTAAATACAAGAAGCCAATGAATCCAAACAAATTAAGCAGTCCAATCTGAATGAGTCCCAGGACAAGGACAGAATGGGAACTTTATAGGCAGTATGCATATAATTCCATAAATACGGACTAGCAAGCTAACTTAAATATTGAAGTTGGGCGGCGTATCTATCCCTGGCGGTTTGGGGGCAAAGTGGGGATGCTTTGTTCGTTTCTAAAGAAGTTGTAAGGATCAACGTTGGTCTTAATTCGAACCAACCTGTCGAAGTTGTCCTTGAAATACTCCACCCCATAAACCCTGCCTTCTTCGTAGCTGTTCCTTCCGTTGTGGTTGATGCCCAGGTCAAGATCCTTATAGTTGTAGAATGCCTCTCTAGGGTTCTTGGACACAAACGGTGTCATGTGCTTGTGCAGTTTCCTCGTCAGCTCTATGTAATGGTCTGCCACCTCTTTCCCCGCCTCATTCCAGTTCGCTTGATATTGTACCTGCAGTTATTAGAAAAAAAACAAATTAAAATTGTGTGAGAGGATTTATATGTTACGTGTTTATATATAATTATCACACACACACACACACACACACACACATACCTTCCATAAATTGCCAGCACGATGGGGGAAAGGAGTTGCGGTGGCTGGAATCTCAGCCATTCGTCCGCCATAAGGATTGAAATATAGAATAGTGTCCTTCAATTCTATCATCTTCTTCCATATCCCTTCCAAACCCTCTTTCGAAATAGGTTCCTTCACATAGTCAGACTTCCGTTTCAAGTAATTCACTGAAGGCGTCCTATTCAGTAAAACCTCAGCCGGTTCTGTAATATTAATGTTTGTCCAATACAACACCGATCCCAGCCAGCTTGTTTCTATGCAGTCCGATTGTTTCAAACCCAATTCAGGAAAGCTGTCGTCCATGATAGAAATAAGCCTCTTGGAGTCACCAAGGAACATGGCTATGAAGCTGACCCTCACGGTCTTTGTCCCGTTTTGAGTACCGTTAACCACGTCAATAATAACCCTAAGGAAAAGGTCATTATCAATGCTAGGAGCAACATGCTCCCACTTGTACAATATATCCGTGGCATTCTGCTCCAGGGTCCTAGCAACTCGGAACACAGTGACCACCTCAGGGACTCGAACCAGCTTCAATTTGTACGATATCACAACTCCAAAGCTAGCTCCCCCACCACCTGTAATGGCCCAAAACAGATCTTCACCCATAGATTCTCTATCGAGTAATCTTCCATGAACGTCAACTATTTGTGCATCAATGACGTGATCCACCGAGAGACCATATTTTCTCATCATAGTCCCGTACCCAGCACCACTTATATGTCCTCCGACGCCAACTGTGGGACAAACCCCAGCTGGGAAGCCATGGGTTTTGCTCTTCTCAGCGATTCTGTAGTAAAGTTCACCCAGAATTGCTCCGGCTTGAACGGAAGCCGTCTCGGTCCGTATATCAACCTCGACGGATCGTAGATTGAACATGTCAAGGATGAAGAAGGGGAGATCAGCCCTGTAGGAGACACCCTCATAATCGTGACCTCCACTTCTAATTTTCATGAGCAGGTTGTGCTTCTGAGCACAAATAACGGCGGCCTGGATATGGGAGATATGTTTGGCGGTGAGTATAAGGTATGGCTTTCGGGTATAGGAGTTGTTGAAGCGAAGGTTTCTGATGTAGGCCTGCAATACGGAAGAGAAAGAGGCATTGCTTGGGGTGAAAACGGCGGAGGTTATGGGGTGAGAGGGTTCGGAATGGTTGACGAGGCAACGGATGAAAGTATTGTGAGAGGAAGAAGAAGAAGAAGAAGAAGAAGAAAAAGGGAGGGAAAGAAGCACAATAAGAGAAAGCAATGAGAGTAGTGGAGGTATTGTTGAACGACCCATTTTTGTTGGTATTGGTGTAGTCTATGGGGCAATCTGCATCGGAATTTATAGAGATTTTTGTGGGCGCGATATATAATATTAAAATTATTACAAGGAAAAATGAGAAGATTATTTGTAAGCTAACTACATCCCAAATTGACCAAGAATAGACAACGTAACTCCATTATTCATTGACCTCCCAATATATTTTTATATTATGATTATATTCTGTGAGGGGCCTCGTCGGGTGTAGGGTTTCTATCTAGGGACAGCATTGTACATGATGTGATTTGCAGGGTAAAACTGTTGTTTCCATCTCTTGCTGGCGCGCAGTTTCCTTGTTGTGTTGTCTAAATATATTTCCTTCATTAATATATATCATTTGGGTTCTCTTATTATGTCAAATTAACCAAAGTTTCATATTTGGCATTGATGACTTTAGAATCATGGCAAAAAACAAAAGACTATATATAGATTCTTTAGCGTTAACCTCTCCCCAATACTAATGTTAAGTTATTTTCTTCTCATCCTTTGTCCACTCTCTTTCCTCTCTACCTATCTAGTCTCTAAGTTATATGCATCTAATAATGGGTAAAGTTATAAATCTTTATAATAAGAACAATGTTTTATATAGTAACATTTTGTAATGATTATATCATTAATAGATAAAAGTAATATCCATCAAGTCTAATATATAATCACATGTTCCATTATTCTATGTAAACCAGGGAGCCGTCTTCATTTTCGTAGCATAGTTACGGTCAGAGTCATTTATTGTATTATAGTATATCGTCAAATTAGGAGCTGCAATTAATATACTATAATATTTTCGTTGATTATATTGACAACTTGGCGTTTCTCATCGTGCAAATATACTGAAATTAAAATAAATAATGGATTAATGTTACTTGTTAGTAGATTTATAATGATGATTATGGTGCAAATATATATAATTTAGTTGCAAATCGCCATCTCATATCGTTGAATGTGTATGGGTCAGCTTCATATCTTGGGGCACATGCACTTGCATAAGAAGTCTTCCTATTTAATACGGCCAAATCATGGTTTAAGTAAACGTTTTAAATTTGAATGCCTACCACAATTATATTAGAAAAATCAAAAAGAAAAGAATTTGATAACATCATCACTTTGATCAGCATGTTTTTAATTATTCCGTCATCGTCTTTCATTCTGAAATCTATTGAGTATAATGTAGTATCGCCTCCACCAAATACACGTACGCTATATATTATTGAAACTGATCCTCTTATATAATTAGCAGCGTTGTGATCGATAAGGAACAAGTTGTAATTGTCAAATGAAGCGTACGTTTGGATTTTAAGAGTGGATAACTGATACATATCTAAATTCATAACTCACGCATCATTCATTTCGGGCTAAACTAAATTATATTTCATTTCTTCATTCTTCGTTCTTCATACTTGGATATATATTAATCATCACGAGTTATTCATCTTAAATAAATATCATAGAGTATATGTCTCTTCGTCAAATGGGATGTATTCCAAGTTTCCAACTTTTAACATCTAAAATTATAACCAATAGAATCACTATTAAAGTTTCTCATCTTTTTTTTTTTTTTTTACTTTGATTAAAGTTTATCATCTTCAATCCAATAATACTTGTGACTAAGTGCAGGTGTTTGGTATATATCTCTTGGCCAATTAAGCTGACATCTAAGTACTTGGGCTTCAACTCACTTAGCCCATAAGTATTAACAGAAACATATTAACTCCTTAACAAACTCAACAGTAGCAAGGCTTAAGAATTTAGGGTCTCTATCAAAACTGTTGGCTGGGTCTATCATATATAGGCTCAAATGGCGAAGGAGTGATATATTTGATTATTTAGAGTTTGTTTAATTATTAGATAGTATTATTTTATTGTAGTTCCAGTTATGATGTTTAAAAAAGTATTCTAACTTATAGGTAACTAAGTTTACGTCTAAAGATAATTGACAACTCGCATTATCTAATATTAGTATCGCCTAAGAGAAATAGACACTTCGTTCTGCCCTTAAATTGTGAGTGAGCCAAACCCCTTTCTAAAAATTTTTATAAAAAGAAAAAACCCCTTGGGTGGGGCCATATATATATATATATGTCTTCCGAATCAACACACAAATATATTGATGATATTGCCTTGAAATGATAGTCATATATACGTGTCTTCAACTGGGTATTCTGGAATAATCAAATTTGGCGTGCTAGGTCACATCTCTTTCAAGGGTTCTCCAACATGTGTCTCCTCCTCTGAAAAATTAAAGACGACATATTTGAAGATTTCTCTTGTTTTGGAAGCCCTCATACTGATAATCAAATAGGCGATGTGTGAATATGCATATATAGCTTCTTCCCAGACTTTGTTTTCATATGACTCTTGGAATGCCTGACTAATTAATTAGTTATAGGTTTTACAAATAGTCGCAAGTGTGAGATATATATAATAACAAAATTAATTACAAGTGGATTCAAAGTCATGATCAAATCCTCATATCATATATTCACTGCCCTTGGAAACCAAAATGTCAATGTCTATCATCCAATTATATATGTTGTCATATTATATTTGAACTTCAAAATGACACGTCTGTTATTTCTCATGCTTTCAAGTTAACTGAAACTTTGAGGTTTGCGTGTTTAAGTTATCGCCTTCAAATTTATCTACATGAAACATCCATCCTTCCCCATCTACAAACGCGATTGAACAATCTTTGAGCTTGCGTGCGTTGAATGATAGCTACACGTTATTATTTTGTCTTAAATCAGCTTTTACTATTTGAGAATATTCTACCAAACAACATTAATTCATTAGAGAGTAGCTAATCGCATTGTCTGAACCAAATCCAAAATGAAGCCTCCAAAGCTGATACGTTTCTGTTGCTTTTGTTGTGCTAATTTCGTTTGGGCTTGCATCATCATCATCTACGTCTTTCAAGTGAAAGGCGATCGACATTTTTTATTATTTTTCTTTTGTTGGAAGCCCTCGTATACTGAATCAAATATGTATTGTGCCGCACACAACATATTGATGGTACAAGCCAAGTGTGAATATTCATATATCGCTTGTTCCCAGACTTTGTTTTATTTTGACTCTTGGAATGCCTGATTAATTTGTTATAGGTTTTGCAAATAGTCGCAAGTGTGCAATGTATAAAAATTATAGACTGCAACCAACCGGGAAAATCTTCATATATCATACATTCACTGCCCGCCGAAACCAAAATGTCAATGCATTTTATCCTTTTCTCCATATTATATATTTAAACTTCAAAATAACACGTCTGTTATTTCTCATGCTTTCAAATTAACTCTCACCCCATCTACATACGTGATTGAACAATCTTCCATGGCTCCAGCAATCCCTGCGTGTGTTGAATGATCTTGCTGCACATTATTAATTTAAGCAGCTATGAATAAATTAGAGATTAGCTATTCTCATATAGGAACCAAATCCAACATGAAGCCTCCAAGTTCATACGTTTCTGTTGCTTTTGTACTTACAATTTCGTTTGGGCAGCTGGTGGCGTCTTTGCCGTCGTCGTCACCATCCTCTCATCAAGACTTCCTTCAATGTCTTTACCTTTATTCCCCAAACGCCACCTCATTCTCTAAGCTCGTCTTCACCAAAACCAACTCCTCTTACTCATCCCTCTTACACTTTTCCACTCACAATCTCAGATTCTCATCCAGCACAGCTCCTAAGCCCCTCTTCATAGTCACTCCTCTCCAACCATATCATATTCAAGCTTCCATCTTTTGCTCCCAACGTCACGGTTTGCAGATTCGAACCAGAAGTGGCGGCCACGACTACGAGGGCCTCTCCTACGTCTCCCACCACCTTCCATTCATCGTCCTCGATCTCATCAACCTCAACTCAGTCCACGTTGACCAACACACTGCTACTGCATGGGTCCAATCTGGGGCTACTATCGGTCAAGTTTACTACCAAATTGCCCAGAAAACCAAAAACCTGGCCTTCCCCGCGGGTGTGTGTCCCACTGTGGGTGTTGGTGGCCACTTTAGTGGAGGAGGTTATGGCTTCTTGATGCGTAAATATGGTCTTGCTGCTGATAATATCGTTGATGCCCATATAATTGATGCGCAAGGAAGGCTTCTTGATAGAGAATCCATGGGCGAAGACCTGTTTTGGGCCATCAGAGGAGGCGGCGGTTCCAGCTTCGGAGTTATTGTTTCATGGAAGATAAGGTTAGTTTCTGTACCTCCAAGTGTGACGGTTTTCAAAGTTCCGAGGACATTAGAACAAAATGCGACCAAGCTTGTTCACGCCTGGCAATCTGTAGGAAGCAGGCTTGATAAGGACCTGTTCATCAGGGTCATATTGCAGAGGGTGAAAGTGAACAAGAAGACAACTGTACAAGCTTCATTTGAATCCATGTTTCTAGGAAGTGTAGAAAAGCTGCTTCCTTTGATGAAGGAGACGTTCCCCGAACTGGGTTTGGTGAGAGAAAATTGTGTTGAGATGAGCTGGATCGAGTCAGTACTCTACTTTGCCAATTTCTCAAGTGGTTCACCTCTTGAAATTCTGCTCAACAGAACTGATCTAACAAGTGGTCTGTTCTTCAAGGCGAAATCGGATTATGTGAGAGAACCCATACCAGAGAGCGGTTTAGAAGGGATATGGACAATGTTTAATGAACAAGAAGCAAAGTTTGGTATTATGATACTAAATCCGTATGGAGGAAGAATGGACGAGATTGCAGAGAATGAAATCCCATTCCCGCATAGAATTGGGAACTTGTACAAAATTCAACATGAGGTTTATTGGGTGGAGGAAGGGAATGAAGCGGAAGAAAGGCATATTAATTGGATTAGAAGATTATATACTTATATGGCACCTTTTGTTTCCAAGTCTCCCAGAGCCGCATACGTGAATTACAGAGATCTTGATATAGGGGTGAATAACAACGACGGTTATACTAGCTACGAGCAAGCCAGTATTTGGGGTTCCAAGTATTTCAAAAGCAACTTCAAGAGGTTGGCATTCGTGAAGACTAAGGTTGATCCCCTTAACTTCTTCAGTAATGAGCAAAGCATACCTTCTTTCATACCCAGCCACTAGAGGGGAGGCTACTAGCTATAAGCAGAGATCACTCATCCATAGACCATCATATGTTTATATTAGATGATTAGTGTTACTTTCTACCATTTTGATTTTTCCGTTGCGCCTCTGTTTTACTTTGGCGTCCATAATATTGTTAGGTTCATGGAATTTTGCATACTAACAATCTACATTTACATTCATGGATATTTGAGTTGAACAAGGTCCCAATCTTTTTCCCCATATGAATTCAATATTGTAAGTGCAAGGTGATTTTTTCAAGTGATTAATACTTTAAAAGCGATGCATATACACAACTATTTTATCCCACCATGCCTGCAGACCAAGCGAAAATTGCTCTCCCATGATCATGAATTGTTGTTTAAAGCCATTTCATTCTTCCTTCAAGAATTTTTCTTTGAAATGGTGTATAAATTTGGATGAAGCCTTCTTTAAATTTTACACAAGGAAGAGGAGGATATTGTGGATTCTATAAACACAAGCCAATAAATTACCACTCAGGAAACGCCCTCAAAAGAAAGATTTAACATTTAAAATGTGATCAGATACATTATTAGTACAGGAAAAAGAATGAAGTTTGAATTTCACAATAAGCAAAAAGAATTAATTTAAACCAATGAAAGAATACTCCGCTGCTTTTCTCACTTCACAAGTTCAATGAAAGAATTCTCAGGACGAGTTCTTGTTGGTCTTGTAACGGTAGAGAATCCTCTTCTTCTTGTTGGATGTGTTCTCAATGGTGAGGACAATCTTCCCAGGTTCATTGTTCATGAAAGTGTTTCTAACAGGCCCTTCTTGTAAGCCCATCTTCCCTTTCTGAACTATGCCTGTATAAGAACCCTCATCAGTGGGAACAAATTCCTCCTTGTAATTTTGTGGTAAACAGCAGACATTTTTATCTATGATGTTCCTCTTTCTGAATTTAAATTAAAAGAACTTGTACATTACCTCCACTGCAGGAATCTCAATGTTTGCTGTTGATCCAGCCCTGAGAGTAATTTCAGAAACAGCGCCATCTTGTACAGAAAATTCAGAGTCATTTTCCCTCTTGAAACCGCCATAGTTAACTGGGATCTCCTCAATGGGAATGTACCTGATTTCAAGAAATCAAGATAATAAATGGGATGAAAAAATTATTTGGATGAGCCTGATGGTGATATTTGAATCAATGAATGGGATGAGAAACATACTTGAGCAGGGTTTTGGTGACCTTAGCAGGACGAGCAACCACAAATTTGCTCTTTGTTGGGTTAAGAAAGGAGATAGAAGGGCATTGAGAGCATAATACCAGAAATGCACATTGATGAAAAGCTACAAACACAAACACAAGCGTACTGCTGAGTTATTCTGATCAACCAGAAGCAAGAACACATTGATTGCACATTGAATATAACTGAAATACTCACATTTTTGGCGACCATTTCAGGGTAGTTGTCCTGCAAAATGGCAAGAGCTTGCTTCGTGGCAACTCAGAGATCCTTTTTGGCCAGACCGGGGGAGTTCTTAAGATCATTGATGTGAAGCAATGAAGAAACACCGCCGGGCTTCATGTTCAACTTCTGTATACCCTTCTCCATCAGCTGCAACCTCCATCTCAAGAACTCGCTCCGCTTATCCTCGGTCCCAAATGTCTTATGGTACATCTCTTCGCTGTCGAACACCCCAAATATGTTGCAGCACACGGGATGACCGTCGCGGTCCACGCCGTTCATGAAAGCAGCGGAACTCAGATCGGAGCCAAAATCCTCTTCGAGAATGGAATCGATATTGGATTCCTTCCTCCATTGAAGCGTTTTGGTCAGCATGTCGAAGGCTTCATTGACCTTGAACTCCCTAGCCCTCAAGAACTTGAGGAGAACAACGTCAAGACCCTCTGCTGCTCTGCAGGTCGAGAGAGGTACTCCCCACAGAGAAATGCCCTCATCGGTTTCAACTTCGTTATGGTCATCAGCATCCTTCTGTTGCTTGGGGAAGAGAGTGTTAGCGGAGATGGCTAATTGGAGCTTGGATTTGAGTTGGTTGAAGGCCTTTGTCTCAAAGTCTTTGAGATCAGAAGGGAAGTTGCTTTCTTCCTTGTAAGAGGAGCTCTTGAGGACCATCTGGGGTTGGGAATCGGTCGGAGGTAGGGCTTGGTGCTCAACAAGTTCCTGAGTCATGGTTGGGAGACAGAGAGCGAAATGGAATGAAGTATGAGTTGTGTGAGTTGGGAAAACGATATCATACAAGGCTAGTGCTATGTTAGATTTTGAATTGAAGAAGAGAAATAAAATAAAAAGGGAGGAGCAACGGTCACATAGCTGGATCCAGAGTTCCAGACGTGGTGACTTGGGTATCCTAAGAGAAACGCCGCTCTGGAAAGCCTTTGTTAGAGCATAAATATATTTATTATATTCACTATATTATTTTGTATAACTTTATAACCCATGTATACGTGTCTCTTTCTCTCACTATTCTTTAGGAATTGTAAACACTTTTTTATCTTGTAACTCACAATATATAAATGAATGAATGAGCCCAATCATTGTTACGGGCTATAGAAATATTATCTATAAAACCTATTCTATTTATCTTGGTACTAGAGCTAGCTGTCATCACCATGTCTTTCTCTTCTACAACTGAATCTGGTTCTTTATCACCTTTTGCTGCAAAATCCTATCTATTGTTTAGCTCTTCAAGCTAAACAGCTACGAACAAGCTGAATCGCTCTAATTATTTAGTATGGGAGCCAATCGTTCTTCTTCTGATCGAAGGAAATCGTCTCGAGGGGCACATTCATGGCACCGTCAGCACTCCTCCTCGGCTGATTCTTGATGCTGCAAGACTATTCTGTTGATAGAATACTAATTGGATGGCTCTGAAACATAATGACTCAAGAAGTTTGAGCTCAGTTACTCCACTGTCGCACTGCTAAAGATCTCTAGAATAATGCTCATGCTCTCACTTATGCGTCCACCAAAGCCAGAGTAATGGTTGTAAAGAATGAGTTGCACAACACTCGAAAGAACTCCATGAAAATGGAGGAATATCTTGCTAAATTAAAGAATATAGCTGATAAGTTAGCATTGGCGGGTTCCCCTATTGTGAATGATGATCTTATTTTACATACTCTTAGTGGTCTTGATGTGGACTATAATGCAATAGTGGTTAAGTTAATAGATAAGTTAGACCTCTCTTGGATTGAAGCTCAGTCAGTTCTTCTTGCGTTCGAAAGTCGTCTCGCACAACTGAATCAATTTTCAACTCTTAACATTCAACCTTTGGTAAATGTTGCTCAAAGAGGTGATGATTCTCGCTTTGAGTTAGGTCATCGTTTTGACACAGGGAATGGCCGTGGAAATTGGCGAGGTTCAAGAGGCTCTAGAGGTGGTTGATCATAAGGCCATCGTGGTGGTGAATGTGGTGGCAATGGTGGTTGTCGTCCTTTCTGTCATTATTGTCAACGTCCTGGGCACACTGTGGCCACGTGCTCCACTCGTCAAGATGATTATGGTTATTCACATCCTCATGATTATTCTCATATTTCTGACAATTTTTCTTGTCATTTACCTCAAGCTCACTATGCTAATCCTCATACTGTCTTAGATCCAGCTTGGTATATGGATAGTGGGGAAAATTATCATGTCACACCTCACTCAGAAAATTTTGATCATGTAACTCCAGTTGGTAAGTCACACCTCACTACTTTTACTGGTGAACACAGTCAAATTTTAGGTATTGGATATGCTATTATTCCTTGCAATCAGACTAAACTTTTTCTTAAAGATGTTCTTTATGTACCATCTGCTACTAAGAACTTGATGAGTGTGAATATATTGATCAATGATAATCCTGTAAAAATTTCTTTTACTAATCAACATTTATGAAGACAGGTAATCCACTGATACACGGAGTTCCAAAGGACGACATGTACCCAATGGTGGACAGTAGAATCAAATTCCAGTCACAGCCTAAAGCTCATACTGCTATTACTGTCACACAACTTGTCAATTACTCTAATTTTCTCAAATGGCTTTATGCCTTAGGACATCCTAGAATTAGAATTTTGAAGCAAGTTTTGAACACATGTAATTAGGATGTTGATATTAATGAGAATTTTGTGTGTGAAGCTTGCCAACTTGGTAAATCAAAATTGCTACCATTTCCAAATTCTGTTTCTCATGCTACGTTGCCACTTGAATTAATTTATACATATCTTTGGGGGCCTTCTCCTATATAATCAGTGGGAGGATATTGCTTCTATATTCATTTCGTAGATGATTACAGTTGGTATACCTGGTTATATCCATTGAAGCATAAAGATGATGCTGCCTTTAAGCATTTCAAGAGTCTAGTGGAGAATCAGTTTAATTCCAAGATAAAATCACTTCAGTGTGATAATGGAACAGAGTTTAAACCTTTCATTCCAATAGCACAAGAAGTAGGAATTAATATGAGGTTTACATGTCCTTATACCTCAGTTCAAAATGGTAGAGTAGAGAGGAAGCATCGACATGTGGTTGAAACAGGTTTGACCCTTTTAGCACAAGCTCATATGCCTTTAACATATTGGGTAGATATGTTTCACATGGCAGTGTTCTTGATCAACAAACTTCCTACACCAGTACTCAATGGAGAAACACCTTTCTTTATATTGTTCAAGACAGACATTGATTTCAAAAAGTTTCAACCTTTTGGGTGTGCCTGTTACCCTTGTTTGAAACTATATAATGTGCATAAGCTTCAATTTCATAGTCAAAGATGTGTGTATCTTGGTATTGATTCACAGCAGAAAGGGTACAAGTGTCTCAATCCATCAGGAAAGATTTTCATATCTCGCCATGTTATTTTTTATCCTTTAGTTTTTCCTTTTATTTCAGGTTTTCTTTATCGCATATTAGAATTCAATGATTCAAAGGGTGTAGCTTTTCTTATTATACAAACTTCTTAAGGAAGTGAGCAAAATCCTCCTATCTTAATTGATGACTCTGCTTCTCATACTCAGCTGAATCTGCAAGACTCTATTTCGTTTAGCTCGAATGATTAAAATGGTGTTGATCTTATGAATTCTGTTGACTCACGATTGAATCAGCCAGTGACTTCAGAAATGTCTTCTTCTCATTCATTTGATTCTACTCCATTTGAACTAGCTCACTCATTAGACCCAGCCAATGTCCATCATATGGTTACTCAGGCCAAAGCTGGTGTTACCAAGCCCAAATATCCTTATGTTGGGCTTTTAAAAGCTGAAGATCCACTTTCCTTAGTCAAATGCTCAGAACCTTACTCAGCCAAAGAAGCATTATCTTCTCCATACCGCACGATGGAAGATGAAGTTGCAGCTTTGCACAAGAACAAGACTTGGATATTGGTTCCCTACACCAACAAAAAATTGGTAGATTATAGATGGGTGTTTAAGACAAAGTTTAAAGCTGATGGCTCAATTTTGAATTACAAAGAATGCTTAGTGGTAAAAGGTTTTTAGCAAACACTAGGTGTCGACTACAGTAAGACATTTAGTCTGGTTGTAAAACCCACAATAATTCGTGTGGTCTTGACAATAACAACATCATTCAACTGGGAAGTCTGGTAATTAGATGTGAATAATGCATTTCTCAATGGATATTTGCAAGAGGTTGTCTATATAAAGAAACCAGAAGGATTTGTTCATTCGAAGCATCCATTTCATGTCTGTAAGTTGGTTAAAGCTATTTATGGGCTTAAACAAGCTTCGAGTGCTTAGTTTGATCGATTATGCCTAACCTTATTACAATGGGGTTTTCAAAATGCTAAGAGTGATATCTCTTTGTTCATGCTTAGAATTCAGAATATGACAGTATTTATTCTTATATATGTTGATGATATTTTGGTTATCGGGAGTAATCCTAAGTATGTGATGAATTTTATTCGTAAGTTGAATATTCTATTATCCCTCAAAGATTTAAGACCAGTGTATTATTTTCTAGGGTTGGAGGTTTTTCGTGACAAATAGGGAATATATCTTAGTTAGGCAAAATATACTCTTGATCTATTGAAAAAATTTGATATATATGACTGTGCACCTGTGTCTACTCCAATGGTTATAAGTAGGCAATTATCTTCTGATGATGGTGAACTCATGACAAACCCCACTAAATATAGGCAATCTATAGGATCTCTTCAATAGCTCATTACTATCCATCCTGATAATGTCTATACTGTGAATAAATTAAGTCAATATCTTACTCAACCTAGAACTTGTCATTTTTAGGTTGCTAAAAGGGTTTTCAGGTATCTCAAAAGTACTTAAAAATGGGAATGCTTTTGAAACCTTTTAGAGATCTTCAACTTTATGGTTACATTGATGCTGACTGTGCTACTGATATAAATGACAGAAAATGTGTGGCTGGTTCATGTTTATTTTTAGATAATACTTTAGTTTCTTGGTCATTTCGGAAGCAACAAGTTGTTTCCTGATCAAGTACTATATCTAAATATAGGACATTGGCTGATGGTATTGTAGATATCAAATGGCTCAATTCTTTATTGTTTGAACTTGGTTTGTTTCCGAGGAAACCTTCTATATTATGGTGTGATAACTTAAGTGCACGAGCCTTAGTTACAAATCCAATATAACATGCTAGAAGCAAACATTTTGAAATTGATGTGCACTTCATTCGAGATCTAGTTCTATCTAGGTTAATTTTTAGACTGATGCTGACTGTGCTACCGATATAAATAACAGAAAATGTATGGCTGGTTCATGTTTATTTTTAGATAATACTTTAGTTTCTTAGTCATCTCAGAAGCAACGAGTTTCTTGATCAAGTACTGAATCTAAATATAGAACATTGGCTTATGGTATTGTAGATGTCAAATGGTTCAATTCTTTATTGTTTGAACTTGGTTTGTTTCCGAGGAAACCTTACCTTCTATATTATGGTGTGATAACTTAAGTGCACGAGCCTTAGTTACAAATCCAATATAACATGTTAGAAGCAAACATTTTGAAATTGATGTGCACTTCATTCAAGATCTAGTTCTATCTAGGTTAATTGAGGTTAGATATGTTCCTTCCACTTATCAGATTTCATATCATCTTACAAAAGCCCTGCCTCACTCTCAATTCCAACATTTTAAAAATAAACTCGGGATGGCTATTACCCCCATTTGAGGGGAGATGTTAGAGCATGAATATATTTCTTCATTATATTGTTTTGTATAACTTTATGACTCATGTATATATGTCTCTCTCTCTCTCTCACTATTCTTTAGCAATTGTAAGTACTCATATGTCTTGTAGCTCACAATATATAACATAATGAATAGACCCAATTATTGTTACGGCTACTGAAATATTAGAAATAAAAACCTATTCTGTTTATCTATTATTATTAATGCCCTAATGTTTCTTATTAACTTTCTTATATTTCTTATTAATCCCTTTAAATATGTTGTTAATGCCCTTACATTTCTTATAACTCCTTTATATTTGTTGTCAATCTCTTTATATTTACTCTTAATATTCTTATTTTTGTTGTTAATTTCTTTTTGTTTCTTATTAATCCCTTTATATTTCTTGTTAACTACTCATGTTTGTTATTAATTCCTTTACGTTTCTCGTTAATCAACTTATTTTTGTTATTAATCCTCTTATTTTTGTTGTTAATGACGTTACGTTTCTTATTAACCCCTTATGTTTCCAGGTACAATAACAGCTTTTTGCTCCAAAAATTAATTTCATTTTGCCCCCATAGGATTAGACGGTAGTGAAGTTTCAGTATTTTCTGGGGGATAAATGGAAATAAAATGATTATATAAATGTGCTTTGAACAAAATGAAAAATAACGAAACAAAGGGAGAGTCTGTCTATATATATAGTAGCAGAAAGAAAACCACGTATGTCAGTTATCAGTTTACAGATGATACATCCGTGCTTAAAAACAATAGTGAAGCCTTCTTATGATTCTATCATAGCGCTGATGCCACCCATAAACCAGTACGCAACGGTACTTCATATGGCTCTGCATTTTCAACTATTCTCTTCAAAGCATCGGCTCCCACGGATTTCAAAACCTGTGTCCATAACCCACACAATGTAATTAGAGTATCTTTTGCATTTGCAATTGACAGGCAAAAAGCATCAGCTTTATATTAAATTATTGACTCCTGAAATATTCTTTTTCTAAGATGCTCAAAAAGCTATTAATGAACTGAAACTTAACTTCCCAGACCCTACAAAGAGAATATTTATTCCAGCATATTTAATCAGTTGTCTACGTCCTATACCACAACAATTATCATATGGGGAAAAAAGAAATAGACATGAGAAACCAGAGTTTTACATCGTTAGCATCTTTGAAAAAGCTCTGTTTATCTTTCTTTGGCCAATGTACTTGCCAACACCTTAAGTTCAGGAAAAAAGCACAAAACATTAGATAAAACGAAGTACAGCGAGCAATAAATAAGTCAAAGCCTTAAGTAACTGGGCATTATAGTCCACAAGCCCCAAGTTCAGTGAACAAAACAGAGAGCACGCATGACCGCAAAAAGTGTCGACTATATCCTCCGTTTCAGTAAAATTGTGTTTGATTCCGAAGGGAAAGAATCTTGACCTCATTAGTTAGATGTGGAACATAGACGACTTGCCACAGTTAGCAACACGTTATCCAAATTATGATAAGGCATGATAACAGAGGGAAACAAGAAAATTTGAAAATATCTTTATTTCATCAACAGCTTCAGCGCATGGGATGGAGGTATTTATAGGGTCTACTTCCTATAGTTGTTAATCTTCCATTTATCTCTAACAAGTATCACATGAAACATAAATTTGACGCATGAGGCAGTGGGTTTTTTATCTCTAAGTTGCCTTTAACTCATTCGAGCCTCAATCACCATGCCGTGGGTTAGGGGAGCAATCTACCCGTGCAACATATGTGCATCAAAGTCCCAAGTATACATTTCCATTCAGTATATCCTCAATAAAGGATGAAAAATAAATTACTGCAATTATAGAACCTTTCTCTCCCGAGTCGACGCGCTAACTCTTCAGCCAAAGCTTGACCTGGTGGGTCACTATCAGTTGCCAAGATGATGCGATCTACCTATAAGAACAGAGTAAGACAACCTGCTTACGTGATCAATTCTGTTTCAAGATACTATTGAAGGGAAGACACCATATCATCTACCTTATCCAAGTACTCTTTGCAGTTCCACAGGTATTGATATCCAGTATCCTGACTTCATAAAGACATTGGTAAACAAATTGAAAGATTGAATAGATAAATTAATTGACAATTCAGTAAATATACAATGAAAAGAACAGAAAATATAGAAACTTCAAAGGAGGATGTTAATAGATAGAGTAGGAATGAGAAAGTAAGTCATGAAAAGAGTTACTCATGGTGCAGTTTATTTTCTGCACTTTTGTACTATCATAGGAAAAATTCGTATCGATGTGTATGATTTCACAGGCCTTGAGGTTGCAAAAAAAAAAAAAAACTACTTTGTACAAAATCATAAAAGGGCCCACAGTCCATTTTCATAGACAGAATCATCAGTGCCAAAGATGAGATAGACATGTACAATTTGCACAAAGGCATCAATAAATATGATTTCTTCATTGACCCAAAACAAAACAACGAAAAGAAAAGGCAGAGGGAAGCGCATTTCATCCAGAACACAGATTGTGTGTTTTAAACGGACAATTTAATTTAAACATGGTCAATGGACAAGCTAAGTGTGAGCAAAAGATTATTGAAATACACCAAAATGATAAAAACAAAAGAAGTACCTGCACATCATCTATACTAGTCGGAATATGATATAAACATAAACTCTAAACAGCACAAATCAAATTCCCGTCGTCTTCCTATGCATAAAAAATGAGTTTGTGAATCAAATTTCCTTCTCAAACACTAAACTCAGCATCGCACCCCAAGTCCTGACAAGTTCCAATATGAAATCAAACCTTTTCTATAGGTGGCAAATCTTTTGAGGAAACCTTTGATGGTGCTCCCCCTGGAACACTTGCACAATTTCGGAAGCCAGCCTCTTCTAATGAAAGCTTGTCTATTTCCCCTTCAACCTAAAATCAGCAATAGATTTTATCAAAATATTCATCTCTTTTCTTTTTGTTATTTTATCTTGGAGAGTGGCAACATCTAAAGATATGAAATTCAGATAATAAGTAGAGATGGACAAAATGGAAACATGGAATTTACAATGATAATTTCAGCTGCATCACTGATGTCATCAAGTCCATACAATATCTTGTCTGTACCTTTCCCCTGTACATCAAATTATGCACATCAGATAATTATTATCAAGATGTTACTTTCAAATTAACATGTGCATAAAAGTAAGCTTACTAAGTTGACAAATTTCAAGGTTTAAGAAGAAACTCGCAAGCTCACGTCTCACAGATGGGCCTTTATTCAATTGGCCAACATGATAGATCTACTATGATTAAATGTGATTATTGGCTGTTGATTCTTAAAAAGTTGATTGGCCATTGATGCTAAGTAATGGTTACTAACGAATGTTTTTTGAGATGCCCATCTATTATTCACCCAAAAATAGAGGCTCAGGAAAAATAAAGGTTCAAGATTACCTGCCAAAACCTTTTCTCCATAGTTCGGTACTTGCAACCAACAAGCAATCCATTCCGTTTGTAAGTAAAAGCAATTACATTCTGCAGAAAACTTACAAAGTCATCAGAAGTTTTTCATCGGTAAATATATTTACACACATTTTCATGGTTAAACTTTATAGTGTTAAATGTCTGAATCTCATCGCTTCAAATCACTAGTATGCAATCCTATATCCTTGAATACGAAAAAATTGGTCAGATTTGTCAAGACTTTTTCAAAGCAAATTTTGCATAAACTTCACCATACAATAATGTGGAGGTAAAAACTTGAGATAAGACCATATCACAAGTGTCAAAGTTTAAGTATCTAGGATTAATATTATAAGATGACAGTGAAATTGATGGAGATGTTATGCATAGGATAAAAGCTGGGTGGTTAAAATGGAACAAAAGCATCATGAGTTCTTTATGACTATAAAGTATGTATTAAAGTTAAACGGAAGTTTTACTGAACTATTATGAGACCATGGATGCTATGTGGTAGTAAATATTGGATATCAAAAGGTTAACAAGAGAAAAAGAATGAGGGTAGTAAAAATGAGGATGTTGAGATGGATGTATAGTCGTATAAAAAAAAAACAAGATTCATAATGATTATATACAAGGAAAAGTCATTGTGACATCTATCAAAGGAGAAAATGATAGAAAATTATTTAAGATGATTTGAATCTTTAGCTTTGTAAAGAAATGTGGAGAGAAACACAAGAAGGACACTCAAGGAAACTATCAAACAAAAAGCAGAGTTTTTGTAACCACAAAAAAAAAGGGAGGTTTTGTATTGGCATAGCTCAAAATACCTTGTCATCAGACATTTGCATTACTGCATTTCTGCTCAGAGTTTTCTCTGATATCAATCTCTCCTTGAAGTATGCAATAAGCTAGAATAGGAAAGTAGAACTTCAATACATGTGAACAATCAGACTAAATGTTATGAATTGGAAAAGAATTTTTGGCGCATATACGATCGCATAGAGAGCTTGTTTCTAATCCATGCATACATTGATTGGGATTTAAGACAGCAGTTTGACCTTCTTTTCTCTTGCTTAGATATGTATGAAGTTATTAACCAGCATCCCCTGGTTATTAGATTGTATGTTGGAGCTCTTCAAACAACATCATTGGTCATAATCTTTTTAGCCATTGTTTGGGTACCAAATATTGGTTGATAATTAAAAAAATCACTAGGTAAACAAACCGCCCGAAAAACTTGGTAATTGTTGCTTATGGCCCCAAAGGGTGAAAATGTAATACTAAGTCATTGAAACATATGTTGCCCTTGTTATAACAAAGGACTAATAGGCAAGAGAATAAATATCAAAGAGAAATTCAACTTGGATTAACGAGGGAAAAGAGAATGTTAAGGAAGAGAAAAGAATTCCAATGGGTACTGATGTATCTTAACTAAAAACTTCACGTGGATCCCCTGTTAGAGGCACCAGCAACAGAAAATTTAAAAAAGAATGACAAAAGCGTAAAAGATAGTCAAAACTACAAACTCATATGCTTGGCCTAATGCAGATTGCATCATGACCTTTATTCGAACATAATGACATTTTTTGCCATTTAATTAGAAGAGACCTTTGAAAAACCTCTAATAAAATAACAATGCAAAGAAAATTTTAGAAACTGGTTGTCATTTGGTAGGTACTAAGTTAGAAGGTAATTTGAATACCTTAGGACCGAGCGGCTCTAATCCTAAACTCTCCTCAGTCATTGTTCCATAAGACTTTTGACCAACCCTGCGGTACAATTCTTTGCCATCTGCAAAAGCCTAAAACCAACTAATTATATAGAAGTATGGCAAATTTAGAACTTTTCCATTTGAAACTGAGAAGAGACAGGACCACATTATTTTACCTGACCAGCCCACCCGCATGAAGTTCGAAAACACCTCCACATTGCAAATTCACTAGGACAACCAGTGGCCATTACTGAGTCATTGCAAAAACAGGTAATTATCACCACATGTCAAATCAAGTAGAAGAAGCTTACCCATCAGGTATGATGTGGAAAGACAAACTTCTCTCCTCTAACTGTCCACCTTTGCACTGGAAAAGCAAAATAGACCATACCAAATAACATCTTAGGGAGGGTGGAAAAAGGCGAAAGCAAACACTTCGAGCAGACAGTAGATGAGAAATTCATAAAAATGATAGAAACAGATACCTTAGGACAGAACAGATTCTGGTACTGTCCAGGCAAACAAGAATTGTCCAAGTGTATGCCAAGAAGTTGCATTTTCTGCTTCAGTATGTCCACTCTAGGCATATCAATATTATTCTCCACAAACTGCTCCACATTATCTTCACAAAACCCAACCAGTCAGGTTAGAGAAGGCCAAAGAGTTTCGTAGACCATGTTATTCCATACAATCATTTCCTAGACACAACTTGACCGTCCAGAAAAATTTGAGAAGAAAAAACCACATTAAATTAACTCACGAAGGCACCTATGGCGTCTCTGCCAAGAGAATCTCCACAGAAAAAAATAATTGGGAGAAAATGGCGCCAGAGAAGAATTACCTGGCGAGCTGGGTACGTTGTTAGCATGAGCTACGGAAAGAGAGAAAACGCTGAGTGATGATGATCCTCGGGGTAACGGCCAGGCTCTGGGAGTGAGAGGGAGTTTGGAGGAAAGGAATCGAGTAAGAGGACTACACAAGAACTGGTAGTGAAGTATTGGCATATTGAGTTTCTTTGGGGCTATCTCATCTCATAGTCGCTAGCCGTGTCTATCTCTTCGTCCAGTGAAGTGATAAGGGAAGTGTTCGCTATTCCCCTCCTGAAGCGCAAAACAGAACCGCTTGCCGTTGTTGTGTGTGGCATCTCTTGTATGACAAGTCTTGTCTGGCATTTTATTGGCCAAAGTTTTGTTTGGCATTTTTAAAGGAAGCGAAATTTAAAATATGTGGGTAAAATAATAATAAGAAATAGAATGAAATGGGTTTTAGAAATATGGTTGATATCCCATAAAATCTCAACGAGGTATTTGAATTAAATGATAAATATATTAATAATATGAAAGATTAAGATATTTTTAAAAGAAAAAACTAAAAACAGCCATAGAAAAATAACAAACTTCAAACAATCAAGGTGCACCCAGTGAAAAAATAGAATCAAACAATTTAAATTTGAGATATAGTAAGCTTACACCAGTATCTATAATTAATTAATGAAATTCACATGAATTAATCAATATTAATTTTAACAAATGAGTGACATTATTTTTCTTTCTTTTTTTATGAAGAAGGCGAGAAACTACGCTACTAACTACTAGTAGTAGACAGCGACAACAGCATCAGCAGCGTGATTGGCTTCCTTGTCACAGATGATAAGCTCGACGCTCCAATTCCTTACGAGGATATTCCGGATCTCAACTATCACAACATAGGCAGGGTGTTCATCAGATACACCACTTCTAATGGATCGAATAACCTCAGAGCAATCACTTTCTACTAAGAGAGGCCTCAGATTTCAATCCCAAGCTAACTTTAACGCCCACAAAATACCCCATGCTTCGGTAGTAAACTGGGTCCCAAACCATGCCTTAAGCATGAATCCACGAATAAACTTCCCTTGGTGATTTCTAACTAGCCCACCACAGGTGCAGACTCCCTCAGCAGCAATGAAAAAACCATCAACGTTCAACTTGAAGGTCTCAGACGGCGGAGGACACCTGACATCCTTAAAAAAATGCTTGAACTTACTATGATCCCCATATTTTTATAGGTAATACTATGCCCACTTGAACTTTAGGGCGATATGTTCTCCTAAAAACTGCAAGGGCAAAAATACTATTTAACCTCTTTTTTTTTTTTTCTAGTTCTTAGTTATCTTTAATTTTTACCTCTAGCAAATCCTCAAGAGCCTTCCTTTCCCTCTTCCTTCTTTTTATATGATCTTTTATTGTCTTTTTATTCTTCATTCTTCTTATTACTTTAAACCTATAGAACTAATTTGCAGTTAATTTTGTAACTTTTTTCTAATTTGACCACATCTTAACCAATTTTATCTCATTTATAAAAACTATATTTATATTCTAAAAGAGAATCGCTTTTTCATTTGAAACTAGCCAACCCATTTTAAAAACCTTAGTTTAAACTAAATTTTTTTAGAACTTTCATATCCTTAAAATTAAATGGAAAATAAAATGTGCGTGTATATTTTTAAATTCATATAGGAACACTTATAAATTTTTATATCAATACTTATAATATAAAATAGAATATATACATTTTCGCATAAACATTTCTTATATAAATTTAACATAACGATATAAATAACTTAATCTAAATTTTATCTTTATAAATTTTAGAAGTATAATAATCAAATTAAAAACTTATATAAATTATACAAACTAATTAATTAATTTTTCCAAAATATATGAAATAAAAAATACGTATGATTATGTTTTTCCATCTTTTTATTCTATTTTAAATATTATCGTATCATTATATTTTTACATTACTCGATAATCACCGTTAAAAATTCATAATCCGATCGGAATGCACCTTTCAACCAAGGAAAACACATTCAATTTAATTACTCTCAACCATATTAGGCCAACATGATGGTACATTCATACCGAGATTTTAACGAGGTCAGTTGTGGCCCATAGAATAAGTTCTTTGATCTGTTTAGCATAATCTCCTTAATTTTACAACGGAAACCCTTGTGTATACAAATATACAACACTACGATCTTTGGACATCTGCAAGATGAGTAATATTACACTTAATGCGTACATCCAGTTTGAGCTGTCCAGATGAACCGAAAAGGCAAAAAAAAAAAAAAACAGATGGGTTCAAAAGAGACTCTGTTGGGGCAGTATTATTGGCCTTGCGAACGTGATTGTTCTCCGCTAAACAATGTATTTTCAGAGAGCATCCCTGGGATCTGGCCAAAATATCATAATGACATGCCTTTTGGAATAAAATGGAACAAATGCAATTAACATTGACTATATTCCCCAGATCCCCTACTTTATTCTTGAGCATGAATAGATCGGCACCATTCTGTTCTTGAAGAACAATAACTTCATCATCAACCCTCAGGAAGATAGAGAAGAAGCAGTTATAGGTAAAATTTCTCACAAAAAGCCCATGTTTACTGCGAAAGCGGAGTGACAACTTCCTAGACGAGGAAACAAAGTTGCAACCTGATTGCGGACTTATACATGCTGCATAAATGCATTGCTTTCCATGGTCATTTTTCTTACTGTCTTTACAACCATACTGTGCATTTAGGCAGGATATCTTAACAGATTCCAGCACCTTCTCAATGGCTCGGCAACTGTTATAGCCAATGGGCATAGAGCACATGGAACACTTGTTCCCAAGTTTAACACAACAGGAAGAGCAAGCAATATGCATTCTCACACTGAAATCGAAAGTAACTTTGTTAAATTAAAAATTCTGCAACCAACAGAAAAGAAAAAAAAATCTTTGAAAAGCTTTGTAGTTTGAGTCAAAAGTTAATTTTTTGCACAGCTACTTACACAGATAATAAATAGAAGTATTAAATAATATAGCGAGACAAATCCTGGCTGAAACAGCCTATGGAAAATAGCATCGATCACTATGATGAAGAATGGGTTACCAAGGTTAAGACTTGCATTAATTCTAGTGGTTCCCTACCTTCCCTGTTTTCTATTTCGATATGTTACCTTTAATGTGGTAATGTATCCAAATAACTATTCTTTTTTACTACTTTAAAAGACAGCATCAATTCAAAATTTAAACCAACTAATGATACAAGTAATCAACAACTTAGAGATCTAACAATGAGCGTGTAGATAAGTTCAACAGCTTTTGAAAGTAAAATAATTTCTCAAAGAAATGTCATCTTGGTGCAAACATAATCTTATCTTTTTAATTAAATTGCCAAACAGAACAATTTTGAAATTTTTACAGCAAATGAAGAACAGAGATAATAATGCATCATACAAAAAAATTCGTATTTCCAGTAGCAAAAGTTCTGTCATGATCAGAAACATAAAATCCTATCTATACTGTTGACAGATCAGTATAAACAATTATGCATCTGAAGTCGAGATTCTTACTTTTAATAAAATCTACTACCTGTAGTCGAGACTTTTAGCTATCTATAACCTGCATAATGTATATGCATACAAGCAAGTATGCAAAAACATAAAAATATAATAATGGCAGATTTTTAATTTTTAATTTATGTATGCAGGGTTGTCTTTAAAAAAAATTGGGAGGTGTGTAAACAAGGAATATGGTTATGTCCACTACTTGAACACTCCTGAATCATTAAGCACGGTTATTTGGGAAGTGGAAGAAACAAATTTTTTTTTGTCTTCCCTTCTCGGTCAAGGGGGTTATTTGGGAAAGGATTAGCTTTTCTGAACTCAAAAGGTTAAAAGAGAGAAATCAAATAAAAAGATTAAGGAGGGATTAGGGTTGGGTTATGAGGAAAGTTTATTGGGTAAGTATTATAGTGTTAAGGTTTAAGTATTAATAAATTTTGTATAAATAATTATATAGGATTTGACATTTGTTCAAATTCATTAATAAATTTATATTATTATATATTTATTTATATTATTTTAATAGATTTTTTTATCATTTTAATCTTTAATTGTATTATTTATATACTATTTATATTAATGTGTCTTATATTAAATTAATATTTAATAAGGATATAATTTTTATATTTTTATAATTTCTCTAAATTAATTATTTTTAAAATAAAAAAAATATTATATTATTATAATTTATATTTTAAGAATTAAAAAAAAAGTTAAAAATTACAAATGACAACAAACAAAAACTACAATCTCAGAAACCAGAAATGTCACGTCATAGGCTAAACCCTGCAATTTGGCCGTTAGGTTTTCTTTATTCTTCAGCATATATTCCTCGTCCACCGCACAGTAACGGGGAGCCGACTCCAGCCCCATCTGCTGACAGCAATCATCTTCATCTCCCCCTCCACCACTCACCCCATTCCTCCGTTCACGCCATTCATCATCATCACCCACCGACTCCATTCATCCACTCTCCCTCCATCATCGAAACCTCCATTCTCCCTCCACCGTCGCCTCTCCATCCTCTCGGCCCAGTAGCAGAACGCGACAGAACACAGTCACGGCCGTCCCCTCTTCCGTCTTCGCTACCCAACCGCCAACATCATCATTGAAACCACGCCAACTCCACTAACCACCGACCCCATCGTCATCTCTACCTCCATTACTACCGTCGGCCCAGCACCAAGGATCGGAGACGGCAGCGATCACGTCGATCCAGCCCAGCGACGGCGGACGGCGAGCACACGAACAGCGAAGATCCTCTGCTTTCTCGACTCCCTTCAATCCAAATCATTATTCCATGGCTGAGTTCTCAACGTTGATGGTAGTGCGTGGCTAGTTAGTTCGTCCAAATCCTTATTCAATGGGAAATGTATCATTTGGGGATAGGACTTTAACTTACGTTAATTTTTTATCTATTAATTATCTCATAATTTTAAATTTTATAATAATTTTATAATTATTAAAAAATTCTATAATAATTTATTTACTTTCATTAAAATTTATTGTAACTAGATCGAATTATTGGAATTACTGTTTAACAGTTGATGGTTATAACTTAATTTTATTATTTTATTTTAGATTAAAATTTTTTGTTGAGATTTTAATAAATATTTTATTATTTTTAAGGTAATTTGAATTATTAGATTATTGTATATCTTACTAGTTTTAATTCTATTTTTGAATTATTGAGTTATGATTGAGTATTAATTCTTAATATCTTTAATTATATTTTATTATTCTGTTAGCAGTTAGTAAATTGAGATTACAAAAAAAATATTTTATGACAATTCAAAATGACTCGATTGTTAGATTAAAAATTTAATTATAATTCTTAATTTATTATTTTTAACTCTCATATATGTTAAAACTATAATTGTTTCTGCTATTAAATTGAAGGGTTATTTTTATCATTGTTAATTACATGAGCTTTCATTCTCAGCCCATTTAGATTGGCTTTAGAGAAAAATTTATAGAAAAAAATAATTTTAAAATATTTTTAAATAATCTTTTCTAGAAAAGAGTTTATGAAAAAAATGATAATTTTAAATAAATGAGTATTTGGATAATTATCTAGAATAATTTTTTTAATTGGTAAATTACCATAAAATGTATAAGATACAAAAAATATTATCATTTACTGTTCATCTTCATCTTGACTTCCTCCAACTCCACGACTTTCACCACGCAGTTCAATCAGGGATGGTGACTTCTCTCTTTGCGATTTATAGCCAGAAGATGACAGAGTAGTAGTGATGACAAAGATCCACATAGTCTTCGTGATAAAGGATGGCAGACAGCAACTTGAAGCCATGCTACGATAGAAGAGAAAGGAGAGAGAAGGGAGTGTGAAAAAATATAGGCAAAATAGTTATTGAATAACCCATAAACTTTTTTTCTTATCCAGAAGTTATTCTTAAAAGTTTATGTAAAACCATGGTTTGAAACTATTGTTTAATCTATAAGCCTTTTTGGACAAATAAAGCCATTTATTTTAAATTTTTTTCAAACTAAAGTTTATATAAGAAATCTTTTTAAAACCCTAATTTTGTGACTAACCAAACACATACCCTATTGACTCCCTATAATTCCATATCCCTTATTTTGAATTAAAAATACTAAAAATATTTTATTTAAATTTATTTTAATGCATGGCATTTAGATGTTGTTAATCAAATCAAACCCTATTTTATAGTTTAGGTTGTATTTTATTTAGTTATTTAAGAATTTAATTTTATTTTTGGCTTATATTATATATAATTTTTAGTTAAATTTTAAAGTAACCCAAAGGCAATATTGGGTTAGGTTGTTTTACTCACTAAGAAATTAGAAAAAGAATATTGAAAAAGTGAATATGGAAGAGAGACATCTATATAGTAATTCTTTCTTTTCATGTATTTATGTATTTAATTTCGCATATTTGTTTGTGCCGTAGTTCATATAAGTAAGCATGGTTTGATATGTTTTAAGCATAATTTGGCATGCATAAAGCATGTTTATAGTTTAGGATGACTGGTTGCTTATAAGAGTTATATTGTATTCAGGGAGTATCAGAAGCACTATTAGTTGTTAAGAAGAACTATTTTAGATATATGTTGATTTGACATTTTTTATATGTTGTTTTGTATGTTTTATTTGAATTTTGTATATTGGTATGAATGATTGGTGTTACTACTTATATTTTTTAAATTTTACCATTTTTCTCCCAAAATATACAGTTAGGGTAATTGGCTTAATAGGCAACATGGTAGCTATAGAAGAAGTTGAGAATGTGAAATGAGTGAAGTAGTTGTACATTTTAGTTTTAGTTAAAATATATTAATATTTTAATTAAACTCATGTATATAAAGTTATTATATATACTTTATATATTTTAGTATGTAATCCTCTATGAAAGGAAGCTAAATACTCGTTGGAGACAAGTGAGTGCCATTAACAAGAATTATTGTATGGCGGTATTACTATTAGCTTGTTGTTTAGTCATGAATGAAGTAGAATATACATAATAGTTGTTAAGTTACAAAAGTTAGGTCTCTAAGTTTATTTAAAATTTTTAAATGAGGTTTAAAGATTTAAATTAAGTTTACCTTTGATAAAAATTTAGTAATAGATTTTCATATTTTATAAAAAATCTCATTCCTTTTAAAAAAAACTTTTAAAACTTTACTTTTTAAAGGAATTGTTTGAAGGTTTTTTATTAAAAATCTTTTTGTAATTAGTTTTAGCTAACAACAATCCTGCGTCGCTTGAGTCGGGTTGCTAGGTACCTGCCCATCGTCGTCCCCTCCGATGGAGAATTTCACCATTTCTCCTCTACCCTTGATCTCAAAATTTGTGGGCATAACTAGTGAATTTTATGCATTCTTGCCTATTTTGTTAATAGAAAACTAATTAAGGAAATTACTCCCTCCAACACCTTAAAATGCTAAAGGTCCTTCAAATCATCAAATTATTGTTGACTCCATAAATCTTAATTGTATAGAAGTTTATTATACAAAAACATATAGTCATTACGCCACACATCTTGATATTATAATGCAAATTAATTTCACGAATACACACACACACACACACACACCTACTTTCCAACTCATTTGAAAAGAAGTTATTAATTTCATGAATATAATTGTTAATTTCTTATATTGTAGTTATTAATTTTGAAAAGGTAGCTGTGAATTAGATAGGTTGTAGTTGCCAATTTGTTAAAATAAAAGGAATATATTTAGATGAAATTGTTTGTATCTAGGTAAATTTACAAGCATAAATATGCATTTTAACCACTAATAATAACAAAATAAAAATTGTTCAAATGAATATTTATGAATCCTAATTTTAACAACTAACAATAATAAAATAATAAGTATCCATATGAAAATTTATAAATCCTAATTTATATTATAAGAGTTTATATAATACTTTACAAGTGTTCATTAGTAAATTTATAAGTACAAATAGGCATTTTAACAATTATAAGTACACATACGCATTAGTTAAATGATGAAAGTTACTCTTTTACCTAGATTTTCTGATGTTGCATAGCTTCTTTCAGAAGTACCAGATTTTGAACCCAGAGGAGCATTCTAGTTATCTGCAGATGAAAAAATGTGAATCCATATGATTTTAGACCTGATATTGTGCATGAGGTTAGTAATCCTTTCTTTATTTGAAAGTATTGCTTTTTCTTTCGGGGATGAGAGCTTAGATTGTTGTTTTGAGTAACTTGAGAACTGAGATTGCTTGCTTAACTTTGTTAACATTATTGTTTAGTTTGAACTTGTTTACTTAAGGAACTTCTCATTTTTTATTATTTTAGTAGAATGCTCTTGCGTCTCTCTCACTCACTCACTCACTCACACACACACACACACACACACACACACAAAAGTTTCCATTCCTTCTAGATCCCTTTAGGATGTTTTATGAGTTATCATAATATCATCTGCCTCTATGCTGTTTTAAGAACGAGAGAGGTATCTTGTAACTATGTACTATAGATTACCTCCACAATGTGCAACTTGTCTCTTTTATTAATTAGTTCACTTTGAATGTTTCTTGAGTTTAGGCTCTCCTCCAAATTATGAGTAAGCGACTTCACATGGCTGGTAGGTTACGTGCAGTATTCATCAGAACTGATGAAGGAATTCTTGTCAGAGTTGAACCTCACACTGAAGTCCCAAAAGCATTAGGAAGCTTTCGTAATATGACATGATTTCACTTTTGTCTTTTTTGAAATGTTCAACACTAACAAGAGTGGAATTATTGCAGAAGTTCAGTATCAAATCAAAGGGTCATCATGGAAAAGTTACGCGCCTGAATAAAAACCGTGTCACTCAGCACTTACCCATCAACTCATGCAAAATAGGTGTGTTTGGCAACATTTAAATGTTAAATTCTCCCATGAAAATTCCCTTACATGGGTGCTGTTTTAACTAGGCCTTTCTTCCAGACTTCCAGTTCGCCAAAAGCTGTTCGATTAAGGGATTATATTGGTGCATCTAATCATAATGTGAACCTTGTTTTCGTGGTATGCTTAAAATCCCTTTATACACATTTACAATGTTAGGCTTATTTTGCCATTATACAAAGTTGATTATTTTGAGAAACTATTATTCAGGTTGGTGTGGCTCTCTTCAACAATTGTTTTGTTAAAAATTGATCTTCTAATTGTATGTTTAGTCTGAAACGGTGAGAATTCAATGTTAGCACTGTGTTAGTTATGCTTGAGAGTTCTTCTGAGTAGAATGGTACAAAGCTGAATTTCAAATGCATGACAGTTGTGTGTGGACTAGATAACCCATTAGTACGTACAGTCTTCTTCACTCGTCACGTGGCGTAATTGCGTCTGTTCTTGCTTTGCATTTTGTGGGATAGGACCACTAGCTAGCTAATAAGGACCATTTCCCAAACAAGAAAGTTATAAGGAAAAATGCAATTGATTTTCTGTATGAAAAAGATGATTATCTACCCAAATAAGTTCCATTTTCCTGTTTTAACCCCCTCATATTGCTGACACAGTTCACGGGGACACTGAACTAATTTTCATGTTTTTACTATGAATAGAGTTGAGTGATATAGACTTGAATTTAACGTGTTAAAATTCATGTTGATTGATACCTGTGATTAATGGCAATACATGTGAAGTATGAGATCTTTGATTGTAAGAGCACTTCAGCTAATTATGGATCTCTGTTTTATGGGTTTTGCAGTTTCTTTTTATCGGTTGAACACTGGGACATATCTGCATATAATGAATTTTCTGGCTATGTAATGTACGTAAAATCACTTTCCTGACATAGGAAGCGTATCATCATAAGTTACTCGTGCTCATTTCTCAGTACATGTTGAGGCACTATGGTGGATAACTCAACAGTCCTACAATTGCGATACATACCTAGAAGGAATCCTGCAGTGTTACATATACATCATATATTATATTTTATTTTCTTTTCTATGAGCGAGGATAAACATGGATGATAGGAAATCTGGTTATTGAGGAGACTTTTGTGGGAAGTCATGCATCAGAGTTTGACGTAGATGAAAGTTTCTTGACTCTTGCCAAGCAATTGTCCGTAGGCCTCGTGTGGGGCAAGTATCTCACAGGGCATTTAGGATTAGCCTGTTCTAGCCTGCATAGCAATAGCAAACAACATCAACAGTTGTTCATACTCTGATAACATCTATGTTGGAACGTTGACGAGAATACTCACTGGTAATTGAGAAGAAAATGATGAAGAAAAACCGTAATTTCCATCTTGGCAAGATCATTTCCAGGACACATTCTGGTTCCAGCACCGAAGGGAAGGAATTCTCCAGCCTTGTGTGCCGAGCTCTGTTTGTCCGCATCAACCAAATCCAAAAGTTAGATGATAAAACACAAACTCATGTTAAAAAACGTTATTCACAGGATTTAGTTTTATCCAGAACAAGAAGGCAGAAAACTTACATTCCATCTAGAGGGATTAAACTCCTTGGGATCGGGATATATTTCGGGATCAAGATGAACAGTCCTAAACCATACAAGAATTTTCCAACCTTTTGGGACAGTGTAACCTGTATCATCCAAATCCAGTTAGTAACATGATATATTGAGAGAAGAGGAAAAGATAAGATAGCAGAGAACCGTTGATATTGACATCTGATTTGGCCTCTCGAAATACCACCAATGAGAATGTAATCAGCCGCAATGTTTCATCAATTACCTATGCAATATTAAACAAGGATCAAATTTATTTCACAAAAATTTGTGGTGATTCTAAGGGTAGATCGTCAACATTCTATCTATATTTTGATATATACCTTTGAAAGATAATCCATCAGGCGTATTTCCTTCAGAGTCAACCCTTTCTGAGATGGCGGCCTTCTCTTAATGATTTCCTCTTGCTCTGCCTTTGCCTTGTATAAGTACTCTGGATGCCTCTGAAGCATCACGGTGGCCCACATCGTGATATGCCCTGAGGATTCATGCCCAGCGTTCAAGTACATCATCATCACATCGATTATTTCCTCATCACTCAGTTTTCTCCCACTTTCATCTTCAACATCTATTAAAGCATCCATCATGTCTCTTGTTTCTCCGCATGAATTCTTCTCCCTTTGCTTTCTTCGCTCATCCACTATCGATTGAAATGTGGCCACCAGATTCTTCCTCGCCTGAAATTCCACACTCAAACTCATCATTAAATCTTGGAGAATCGGAATGAAAAATAACTTGTTCAGTTCCCTCTTTAACTTACCTTGAGTGCTTTGTGGTAAGCGAATCCAGGAAGATTAATTCCCATGGCTCGAACTCCATAATTAAGCGTCGTATATTCCCTCTCCAGAGCTTCCATCACAGGCTCACTCTCTGAACTGAGGAAGATGTGCATAATGATTTTAAAAGTGAGCTTTCGGAGCTCAGTTAGGAATTCAATTTGTCCCATACTGGACCATTTCTCCAAGGAAGTCTTCACGTTTTCTTCAATGTATGTCAAGTACAAGGACAGAGCTTCCATACCATTAATGGAAGAAGAGGTCAAGCGCCTAAGACGCCTGTGTTCTTCGTAAGAAATCCCAATGAAGGATTTCTTGCCAATGAGCTCTACGGTGGAACGAGGCCAGCCAACTGTGAATTTGTCATCATCCGTCAAAACTCGTCTGCATGTTTCTGGTGCTGTCACTATCACGCTTGGACTCCCAAACATCAAAACCTTGTATATTCCGGTGCGTCCGTACCTACATTACATTATTTAATGTTCACAAACTCATCCCTTTTGTCAGAAACTTCTGAGCCAAGAGACACACACTGGGTTTTCAGCGTTGCAGATGTTTTCATGGGGTCAATTTATTCTCAACATTTGAAACTATTTTGGTGAAGCGTTTTTGTCTCGGTTATGTTCCTATAACAACTAAAAATGATCGATGGTGTTTCAATTTACTTGTTCAATGAACTGAGAATCTAAAGTTTAGTGATTTGATATCCCTTGTTGAACAAGTATATTAAATATTTAATAATACCGCAACTTAATTAATTCTGAAAATCGCATAAACATATTTAATAATTAGATGAAAGGATATTGTTAGTCAAGAACATGCAATTATTTAACACTAAAGCGTCTATTCAAAACATGGAGACGGTACAAGCATGTTGAAGCAAACTAATTTAATGAAAGGCGCTTGACTTTTGGTGTCATGTGTAATAATGATCTAAAACGGAGAGCATAGTATGAATCCAAGTGTTGGTAATTTGAGAGGGGATGTATATTTGCTGATATTATATAAGGAGATTTGAGGGGGTTAAAGTGGGGGGGATTAGTTAATGAGATTTATTTATGGGGGAATTACCGACAATCATGATGTACGGTGCGTGGAGCATGCTAGCAATCACGTGAGGCCCACGAGGAGATCATGTCGGGGATGAAAACAAAGTGAAAGGGGATTGGGAAGGGGAGGGATGGAACAAGTTGAAAGGTTTTGTCGAGACGCGCGAAAATGACAAAACAGTGCAGCCCATACTTGAACCCAACCTCCGTGTGTTGGAGGACAGATGCTTCACTGGATGAACTTTAACAGAGAGTACATGAACGAATATATATAATTCCATGCTCTTAGCTGACTGGAAGAAGAAGAAAAGATACCTGGAGATAAAGGAGGAGAGGAAGGAATCGGGATCAGAGGACTTGAAAGCGCTGAGGAAGGACCACATGTTGCCAATGAAGGGGAGGCCATAGTCGCCGGGAGGGAGGGAGGAGTGGTGCTGGCGGGGCAAGTGGGATTCATAGAGCCACCAGTTGACAAAGCTGAGTAGGGAGCCGCGCAAGAAGAGAGCAGGAGCAGCGGCCATGATGGCCCCAACCACCACCACCAGCCACATGATGGTCTCGATATCTTGAGAAGAGGGGGAGCACAGAGATTCGCTTTGTGAAATGATATGTGGGAATGGGAGAGAAGGGAGAGAGGGTATAAGATGATGGGTGAAGGCGAGGTTGGCCGGCCTTATTATATGCTTTTTGTCGTCTACAGCATCCTATTCCTTGTTCCACACACACTTCTCCCTCCTCTCTATATATCTATCTATTCTTTATAATAACACCCGCACACTACTCCTACTCTCGTACTATTTTTCCCTCTTGCTTTTCAGAATCAAGAATTTGAGTATTGCTACTCCACCATCTCATGGTTTCACAACTTATATTTCTTATATCATAGGTTGCCTTGAAATTTGAGAAATCTATCCGCAGGTTACGTTGGAGTTACGTGTAGAGCGTGAGAATCATAATACTATTATGTTTTGATAAGTTACAAGGCGGTAGCCACAGCGTTTGTATTGTAGCTTTGTCCATCCACGCCACTCTTACTTCGGCATTTACTCGGTTTTCCATTTTTGGTAGGATTCCAGCTTTACCACTTGCCCTTGTCAAAAGTTTAGTGCCCCCTTAACTGTGATATACTGCTATATCATTACCCGGCCCCCTCTCTTGGCACCAAACACGCAACAATAACTCAGCAAAAAATGCTTATTACTTTATTTGGTTACAAAACCTGAGGGGGCAATTACTCCTATTTTGCCCTTACTTAATTCTCCAATTCTCATGACGACTTGCTTGACAAACACATGGCGCTTACTTAATTCTAATTAAAACCCCGCCACCTGAACTCATTATGATCTTAGTGGCCCATGAGCAGGACACTGGATGGCCAAACATTCATTGATGGTGCGCAAAACGCTCGAGTAAATCTGACGAGGGACACTGTACATAAGCAATCTGTGACCTCTGCGCATAAATTAGCATATGACAAGTTTAGGATGTTGTCCAACTTATCAGAAGAGGGTGAGGGATAAGGTGTCAAAAAAGTCTACATGGCATTAATTAAATCTGATTTAGAAGATGGATGAAGACCAATCAGCTAGCTAGGCGGTCTTGTCTCAGGGAAATATAGATGACGAGAGCAGAGTTATGTGTGGTGAAGGGAGGCTTTACATATACAATACATAGAGAGAGAGAATCAATTAGTGGTTGCAACATGTGTGAGAAAAATGGTAAAGATCTTGCGTGTGTAGATGTTGTGTAAAGTGAAAACATTGAAATGGCCTCATTTCTGATTCAAATCTGGTTCCGGATTTTGGTTGCCCTCTTTTACGCTAACTTATTCAACATGTGTCATTCCTGATCCACTTTAAACGCCAACAAGATGGACACTCGCTCACATTCTTGTCTAATGGACACACCACCACCCGGTGGATACTTGTATCCATTATTGAATATTGTTTACATTTACACACCCTCCTTCAAACAACCAACACATAGTTATCTCACCTACGTTCATCATTACGCCCTGTTTTCTCATATTTGTCAAAACTCTTGTGGTTCATATATAATATTCCTTCAATATGACTAGGATTAGTTACTTAATTAATTGCCTTCTTTTTCAATAATCTCATGTCTGCTGCGTGTCTTTGATGTGGCTCATGTTATCGTTTTCTAGTTTGATATGTTTGCCATATCCAATATTAGTAGTAAATTCCTATTTTTATATATATGGACACGCGTGTAGGGTTATCAAGTAAAGATAGGTAGTATATTAATAAAAACCACAATACATAATTTTTTTTTTAAAACTTTGAATCATATATGCACAACTAACCCTTTAACATAAATAATTTATATAAACTTCGGAATTCATACGCACATAATCCCATGCTACCAATCGGCACTAACAGGACATATATGATGCATTATATGTAAATAATTCTCTTAAAATTTGAATTATATATGGATATTATATGAAGCAAAAGTATCTTTTGGGACGCACGGGTGACTATGTAGATGAATGGAAACATGATATATATATATATTGGGTTGGGCTACTTTGAAGAATTGGAACGTCGTCCATGTGATAAAAAAAGGGGTTTTCCAAAAAGCGCCTACAGACAAGACATTCGACAACTCGTAATCCTTTAATTTATCGATCGGCTTTCATGCTTAGGGGTTTTATTACTTTTATAATCTGCGGCTGCCATGAGAAAATGGATCCAAGGAAAAATGTTGGGTAAGCAAGTCGGCTTTGAAGTTAATGTCGCCAGATGGTGGTGCGTGTATATACATGCATTAAAGGTTGGTCCCATTTTTCCTACAACTCCTAAACCTTATTTAAATTGCTAGATAAGTAGCCTTACATTCAATTTTATATATACGCAGAATTAAGAAGAGAGTCTTATAGCCATAACCCATGTTTATTGTACATTAAAGTACACATATCTGGCTATGCACAGCTTGCCTTCAAGTTTTTCTTTATGTTTACGTAGAGAGTAGGACCTTATAACTTGGGGAGAAGCTGGGGCCTATCATACCTATCATCCCATCTATCATCTAACATTGTAATGTAAAGTTGAGTTGCCCAGGTAAAAGTGGACTAGTTTCAACGTTGGCTCTTCCATTCCAAAGCTTGCGCTGATGACGTCTCTATACTAGGTAGTAGCCAGTATTGACATTTGTTTAATGAAATATTTCTCTCATAATGAATGTTATTGAATATTGAATATGTTAGAAAGTTGAATTAGTAGTAAGTTAAAAGTGATTAGTATTAATCATTTAATTATTAGATAATTCTATTCTATATAAAGGGTTATAGTCTATAGGTTAAGAATATGGGATAGCGAGATTTCATCATAGTGAAGAAGATATTAATTTGAGTCTCTTTTTACAAAATCTTATAGGTTATATGATTAGTTCATCTCACTCAATTGAGGGTAAATTAGTGTGTAAATCTAAGGGGTTACTATAATTGTATGAACATATTATTTTTGAATAATATATATAATTTTTTTATTTTTTTTCTTACTATTTCTTTCTAATAAAGTTAATATGGTATCAGAACAGGTTGTATTATAGACCTGTTATGTGTGGTGTTTGTTTTTCCACTGTAGCCCAATCTTGAAGAAGCCTAGTCTTGAAGCAAACCTGCCAAACATATCAACAAAAAAAGGAAAAGTATTAAGTAGAGGCTGTTAGCTCGTCTCCCTTGTACAACATTGTCTTGCTATTTGGAGATTAGAGTTCCATCTCAATCTTATCAATGTTCCCGCAAGCTTCCCTTCTTGTTTCACTGCCATCAAAGCTTTCTCTGAAAATTGCTTTGCTCGCCGCTGCCAACTTGCCTTTCTTCTTCGAAGCTTCACTACGAAAATCTCTGTTCGTATTCTTGCCAATTTCTTGATTCAATCTTGTGTGTGCCACGATGTTAGGTCTCTTTGCTTCCTCAACCTTCAATCTTATCGCTGTTGAAGTTTCTATCTGCCGTCATGCATGTTATAGTTTCTTGCAACCCCAATTGCATCCATCCTCAATGTGTCATTCTTTTCTTACTCTCACTTCCGCGCGATAGTGGGGACTCTCAGCCGCGGCTATAGATACATCAAGATTAGGGACTTTTTGTTCCTGGCATTATAGGGATCATCTTCGGTGCTCGACATTGAAGGGTTTCTTTATCTCTAGACTCTAGAAGGGGGTTTTGCGGTTCTCACCTTAATGTTGGACTCTTAAGAAATGGATCATTCCTCTTTGATGTATCAAGTTAGTTTATATACTCATTGTGCGTCTTATCGCTATGCTCGTAGTTGGAACTTGTCAAGTCGCCATTGAGCATGTAAGAGGCAAAATGAGGTATATGAAACTCTATAATGTCTAAAGTTGCAAAACAGGTGTTTGATTAAATGCTTGAAAGGAGATGGAGTGTTTAAAATAGTACAAAAATGATATGCTGCAACCAAATACTGATGGTTCTGGCCATTGATGTTTTTTTCTCGTGTTCTAGGTGTCTTGAGATTCTTGTAGTGGTTCTTTCCTAGAGAGAGAGAGAGCGGTGGTCTTGTGTCAAGGATTTGAGTTTCCTGAAGATTTGGAATTATCTGTTGGAATGATGTGAACTTGTCAACTTATGGCTCTCTTCTGAAATCATCTTCTTTACTTTGAATATCCTCAGTGCTGATTCTATTTCTTACAAATCATTGGGTTATTGTGTATAATGTCCACCATGAAGCAGAACAAGATTTTTTTCATGGCTTTATGTGATATGGAGAAGACAAATACTCCATCTGATGGGGCAATGAGCATAGAACCCCCTGCACTAGACAAATATTATTTACATTTGTTGGGGCAAGTTTAGTTACAATGCACTTGTACCAGATAACATCACAGTCTACAGGTTATTTCAAGCATTGCCTCAACCTCATAACATCATCTACTTTTCAGTTCTAATGATTCTTTGCCTTGAAAGTCTTTGCTAACAATCCATCATTATTTCAAGATGTGAGTTCTAGTGTGTTTGTTTCAAACTTCAATGGGTTAGGCTCATGCATGTATTTAGTTAGTTGAATTAATTCACAACCAGTAATGTGCTGTGTCAAATAACCCATGGCATTGTTAATGGATCATAATTGTAAAGGAGATGATGAATATGCAAGAGGTGAAGTTGTAATGGCCCTGAAAAATTTAATAGATAAAGTTAATTTAGTAAAGGATAAATATATATTCATTGCAAAAAAATTTCAAAGAGTAACGAGTAGCAAAGTGGTCAGGGATGAAGGGTGAAAATCAGAGGTCCCGTGTTTGAACCTTGGAAATGGTAGAAGTAAAGGCTTTATTTTTTTCTAGCACGTGAAATTACCAAAATACCCCTTTCCCCTTTTACTCTGCAGACCATACCCTTTTGCCATTTTTCTCTGATGTGCTTCAGCGACGCAAATGGGAAGAGAGCGGTGATGGAAGCGTCATGCCACCAAATGTCATTTTCCCCTAACTTCCTCTTCTATGTCGTCGCCACCAGAATTATCACATCGTATGAAATTTTTGTGTGCCTATTAATATAGTGAGTAGGGGAATCAGGGGAACATCGTGGGAGGTTGAGCGAGGTGTGGCAGTCGGCGTTGTTAGAATTCTCTATTGTGGGGTGCAGCTAGCATTGTCGCCATCGTTGTGCGCAACATTTTTGTGCTCATATTCCATTTCTTTCCCTGCTTTGTTACTGGATGTAAGTGGCGGGATACTGTAGGAATTCATTGCCAACACTGTTCTCTGGTGCTATTGCATGGTGCTACCTTGTAGGGGTGCGTGCAAAAAGGGATTTGAAGCATAGTTAATGCTGGGATGTTGGAGCCTCCTTGGATTCTGAACTGTGTGGTAAGATGTCAGATTTCTTCCTTTCTTGTTGTGGCTGTGAGAAAATGGGATAATGTAATTGAAGTTAATATGCTCAGCATTAAAGTGAAAGGAGATTATATAACAAAGTGGTTTGGGTTTGAAGTGGATGTTAATATTGAAAGTTATGTTGTTTATAACTATGTTAAAATGATTTTTAAAACTAAAAAGTCTTATATACATAGCTCCTAGAGGCCACTAAAGGATGATGTATTGGAATAGAATTGGAAATCATGATAGTGTACCTTTATTCCCTATTTGGGCAGCCTAGCTATGTATATATATACATATATGCTAGAATCAAATTGTACTGTGTGTGGGAAGTTAAAGGAGGCATAAAGCAACCTATATTTATGGACACAAGATTTGGGAATTTTCAAAGTTAACTAGTGGTTAGGGATTGTTTTTCTAGAACCATAGCTTTTGGTGAATAATTATGATTGTTGCAAATATTAAATTTGTTTGATTGATGGTTTTCGAATGTAAGCTTACAGAATGTCTATTTCGGGAAATTTAGGAAAATAAAAAGGGAGAATGATATTCTAAAGCTAAAAGAAAGCGTAAATTAGTAGAAAATTACAAGTGAGTGAATAACGTCTCTCAAATTAGTAATTTTAATAAATTGTTATTTGACTTAAAATGTTGAATTTTAAATATAATTTGTGAAAAGTAAGTTTTACGAATCATAGTTTTAATTGTTAGAAGTGATTTTTTTAAGTGGTTTACAAAAGGTTTATGATTACGTATGAAAATGGATGAAAAAGTTTTGGAAAAGAATTTGCCAATTGTCACGATGAATTGATTTTATTCGTGAATTTTTCCTATGTATATGTCATGTTTCCATAAGTATTTTGATATTTGATCTTAAATGTTTATGCTGGGGTTTTGAAATTCAAAGTATTCTTATTGAAGTTTATTGCATTAGAAACTATTATAATCATTACTTGTGAAATGGACTCCACGCATATTGGAAATATTTTAGAAAGGACAAAATACAGAATGATAGTTGCTAATAGTAGTACTGTTAGTCCTTAATGCACCTTAGTTACACGAACTCGATGGATATCCATGAGTTTCATACTCATGACAGTTATTCGTGGGAGTTATTCTCGTACCTGTTATTTGTAGATTTCATACCTGCTCCTGTTATTCGTAGCTTCGGGCCTTGCTTGATTGATTATTTACCCTCGTGGACTGTGTGTCCACTCCTATTTCGTGGCTCGTGCTACACATTGCTATTTAACCTCATGGACTGTGTGTCCACGCTTGTTTCGTGGCTTTGAGCCGCGTTAGATTAGTTAGTTATCCTCGTGGATTGTGTGTCCATGCCTGTTTATGTTCTGTTAAAGTCCTACAAAAAAAATGATGGTTTTGAAAGAATTGTTTTTAAACGATTGATTTGAAATGATTATTTCAAATTATTTTTCTTGAAATAAAAATATTTATGGAAATATTTACATCAAATTATGAAATATTATGAATTACATTTTAACATGTTGAAATTGTTTATTTTCTACATTTTAAATTGTATTTTTAGGACGTTATTCACGAGTAGATTATTTAGCTTCAGATAGTGTTGTTGACCCAAATTCTCCTGCTGATGAGTGAAGAGTCTCGTTGCATATCCGAAATGTTATTTTTGAACAAGACTACTTTTAATGTAATTATCATTTATAAAGTACTTTAATTATTTTGAAAAAGGATAAATACTCCATATAGTTCTTAGAAAAGATTCTGATTATTTTAGAAAATGTTACAGAAGATTTGAACGGTTGTAGTCTGTTATAGGATTATCGGAAGATCGGTTATACATAGACGATTTTGCAGAGATTCCTACAGAGGACTTGCTTTGATTTATAAATTGTAATGTATTATGATTTTCATTTCAAATGTTGCATTTAAGGTTGTAGACTTAAGGAATATGAATTTTATTCATATTCTGCGCCGATTATGGCTCAAATTTTGGGATATGACAGAAGTAGTTGTAGGCAATATGCTATTTTTGAATGGTCATAGTTTAGGTTGAAGAGAGAATATAAAATAAGAGTTTGCATATTCTAATGGAAAAAGTCTACACATAGTCTTCATTGAGAATAATGGTTATAGAGCAATCATATTGTATTGAATATCAAAATTGTATAGTTTAATTCACCTCACTCATTTGTATCTTGTGTTGTCAAGTTGAATGTCTAGAGTTAAGGGGTGTCAACTTAAATGGAAGTGTTAGAATGTTAAATTAGTAATAGGTTAAAAGTAATTAGTATTAATCACTTAGTTATTGATTATCCTAATTCTAGATAAAGAGTTATAATCTATAGGTTAAGAGCGTTGATAGTGAGACCCTCACTATAGTAAGAAAGATGTTAAATTGGGTCTCTTCCCCACAAAATTTTATAAGTTATGTGATTAGTTTATTTCTATCAAGTGAAGGTAAATTATTATGTAAACCCAAGTAGTTACTATGATTATATAAGGATGTTATTTTTAAATAATACATATGATATTTATTTTTCTTTTCCCTATTTCTATCTAATAGAGTTAACAAAATATATTCATATGCTACTTTGTTGACTTGAATTGTTTTCCGAAATCAATATATATATATATATATATATATATATATATATATATATATATATATGCTCTCACGTATTGCATGGTGTTGCGAATACTATTGGTTCTTATAAATTTGATTGATGCTTTCAAATCCACAAAGAAGCTTCTTTTTTTTGTTACTCAGAAAATTTAGATGTGTCTAATATCGATCTTTCATTAAGATTAAGACACAATTTTAAAGCTCAGAAAGTGCTTACAAAAAACTTATGAGATTATCTACTAAAAAAGTTTTTATAATAGTAATAAGAATTGAACTTATATCCTTATAGAATATAGGTCAATTTCTTACCATCTGTACTATATATCATTGCCAATCCACAAAGAAGCTGATGTGACACCACACGCTCAACTCATATTTTAAAGTTGGGAGATTGTTGACGGGCCTATTAGCCTGTGGCCCAACTAATATTGGAAAGAAGGCAGCTCATACTCGTCTCAATTTGTGCCCTTAGCCTCTCATATCATCCAAGACATTTCTGAAATAAGCTGTATCCTCAAATTTACGAATTAAGTTGATGACATGAAAGCAAATGAACAGGTACAAATTTGATTCTTTAACTCCTCCATAGAAATCTCACCTTCGCTTAAGACCGGGATTACGTTAAGATGAGATCTGCGGGCAACAATCTTGAGATGCGTCAGGAAGTGCCACAATCGGAGTTCAAAATATCTAAAGAAATTATAGAATAAAATGACAAAATTTAGGTCGTTATATTCAATAAGTTTAGTTTATAAATGAATTTACATATGTACATTAATATTTTAACCACTAAGAATAACAAAATAATAAATATCCATCTCAATTCATATTATAGGAGTTGATCTAAAAATTCAAATGTATCTAAGTGAATTTATAAGAATATATATTTTAATAACTAATAATAATAAAATAACAAATGTGATTAATAGATATAAACTATTTTACATAAATTTTTTACACAGTAAAAATATAACTTCCATTAATACTCATTTAATCCTAAATATAAAAAATAATTAAAAATTATTTTTTATTTTAAATGTAGAATTTAATATTTATTATTTTCTCCTAAATTTATTAATCTAACTTATAAATTAATATATTTACTTTAATACTTTTTTTATATAAATTAGGGATACAAGAGTGTTTTAGAAAAATTATATATTTATTATAATTAAATAAATTTTAAAAAAAATCATATATTTATTATAATTAATTAACTTTAATTTACTATGCAAGAGTGGCCATAATCTATTATCTATAATATTAAAACACGTGCATATGAATATTTCTTGATATTTGTTATATATTTGTTTATTTTTCTTCCCTTTCCCATATTTATTTGATATAGTTAAGTATACATTTTTAAATAAAAATAGGTGACCGATTCAACCAACTGTCAAGTCCCTCCATGCTCCCTCGTGTCCAGACTGGACACTGAAATGGTCCGATTCAACCGGTTGACCAAGTTTTGTTATCATTATCATTACTTCCCCCCTCCCCAACTCTTGAGGTGTGAAATAATTATGAAGATTACTTGTTTCCTGGTATAGGAGTGAGAAGTTGAATAATATTGTAAATAACAAGTCATTCAATCCATTACATAATTTGCTACCTAACAGAGTTGGCTGCTAATTTTGCTTCAATAATTTTTCACAATATACAAAGTCTAGCGGCCAGAATAGACAATATGCATACCTCAAACATTAATTTCAGATATTTTATGAAAGAATTTATGTTTCTATCTTCAGGAGAGAATTGAGGGAAGTGCTATTAAACCGTTGAGCGAATCCGCGAATCACAAGAACAATAACATCTCGAAGGTGTCGGGAGTGCACCATCAAGTCCGCTTCATTCTCGCTATCCACGACAATCCTAAGTCGGTGCTGATCACTCCTAAAGAGCTCCACCTGTTACATTTATATGCGTGAATACCAGCAGTAAGGCTACCATTTCTATACAGCCAAGCAGTGCAAAGATCAGATAAATTAGAATTTATCCCAATGAACCTATAGGGGCTTTGGTTACAGAAGCTTCTGTAGGAGCTAAACATAAGCATGGAGCTCCCCCTTAAGCTCCAATGAATAAAACAATTTTCACAAAGCTTATACCTAATTTACACAAGCTCCTCTCCGCATATATAGGCTGCTAAAATACTTTGGACCCTTCAAAATTCTCCAGACCGAGGGTCCTGTAGCTTGAGGAAAAATTACCACCTGATTTGAGGATAAACCCTGTTTTTCACATTTCTTTACTCAAGAAGTGTGTTTTACCAGGGTATTCAGTGCTGATGATAGGGTAGATTTGCTTTGGAGCCTGAAGAGATCTTGGACAGAAAGATTGTGAAGAGAGGACATCTACGTGTGAGCTATGACTCAGGTTCTGATTCGATGGAAAAATTCAGGTTCAGAGAATGCTACATTAGAGGAACTTCCTTGGATCAAGCAAAAATTCCCTAATTTTTATAGTCTTAATTAATTTATGTGTTGTTAGTTAGTTACAGCATAGGGAAGGGTATATACTCCCTGACATTTCTGTACTTCCTTTTTTGTTAAACCAATACTACTCCTGTTTACGTTTGCGACACTCGTTCTATAGCTACCTGCTAGATCATTATTTGTTTTAAACTAAAGTAACAAATGTTCAGCTACAGAAATTTCAGATGTAGATAATAGAGAACCAGATTTCTGAGTCACCCAAACTTACATGAAAAGGAGGAGCATAACTCCCACGAACTTCTGTAGTAGGAAAAGAAGTCTTGGAGGCTGGCTTTACCACCTTGACCCTTTTCCTGTTAATCTCTAAGATCCGTCTCTCAAGACTTCCCACAGTAGGAATCTGTAGGAATAGTGACACCAGAATTAGGATTTACCACCTTTCCGTCATTTTAAAGTAAATATAAATATAATCTTAATTGTGAAAGCAAGTGACAGGGGGACAATATCTAGACCTTTTTCGGAGTTCTCCCTTTGTCACACAATACCTGACATCAAAGCAGTGTTTATAAAGAAGAAAAACTAACAGGTCATAAAGAAAGAAATGCGTAATCAAGCAAACCAAGTACAAGAAAGCCATCAAATTTCAAATTTTTAGTTTGATTATAAGTTGAAACTAGACATCCACTCCTTAGAAATAAATTTGATGTCTTTGCTATTAGGTAATAAGAACTTGATGATGAATTTTCCTCTCCAGCTCTGTACCACATGATTTTGTCTTTCAAGAAGATTTCTCCTAGTAATACTTTTATCAGAGATCCTGGTAACAAACATCTAAATTATTTTACCCGAGTCTAATCTTTCCAAAATACAGGAACAGTACAAAACCAAAAAGAAGATATATAACTTACCTCAAACTTCAGTGATCCGATTTCAAGCTTCTGCTTTACTTCTCTAAGAATATCAGGCTCTGCAAAGGAAATTCATGAGATCTAACAACCAATTACCGCATGAAAAAATTCCTCGGAGCAAGCAATTGCCTCCGCAAACCAAAAGCAGAGAGAATTATAAGAAAAGCACGAGAATGAAGGAACAACGTTGCTCCGTGAATAAATTTTGATTACAACTAAATAAGGATTATCACACAAGAGACTTGCATTCACTTGACCACACATTTTGAAGGTAGAGACCTTTTCTATTTTCTTTTCTGGGGAGGGGACTAAGTATCTAGTACCGTCATATAGGTTGACAAATTTGCACATAACATTTAAAACCATCATAGGGACTGCATGCGCAGGAAAGAGATGTCTTATGCTAATGCCACCGATATTAAACTGTCCACAATCGAAAATAGATTTTCAACTTACCGACTGTAATTGATTCTGTCGATGCAGAAATTGGCTGCCCCTCTACTCCATCCTCTCTTACAGGAGTATAGATGACCACCAACCTATAGCCAACATCATCTACATTTGCTTCATACATTCTTCCAGTTTCTCCTGGAATATATAAATTTGGGAGAAAAAAGCAGTTGGACTACAGATGATACTGAACAAGTGACACAAGTGACACAAGCAAAGGCAATAGATTTATGTAGTAGCAGAAAAACCAAGAACAAGAAACTAGTGGGATTTATTCCTGTTGTAAAGAGACTATTTCAATTAAGTATTGACTTCCTACTTTTAAAAAGAAAAAAAATGGCCTTTGCTAATCATCTTTTGGGCTCTTGTTTCAACTCAAAGATGGGATAGCATGATACATGAAAATAAAAAAGGAAATAAGGTGTTACTTATCAGTATTTTCTATAACAAATTGAATGTTATGACAATAGGATAGAGATATACCTATCAACCCTGTTTAGTCAAAAGTAGGATATATCTATATAATAAAGATAGCACGATACATGAAAATAAAAAAGGAAACAAATAAGTTGATCATGATGCGAGCTCACTATGAGCACATAATCATGAGATGTCAACACTTCCTTTCAAGTTGAGTATAGCTTGGAGATATTATTATCAATTTTCTTCATGTTTGTATATATGAACTTTCAAGTTAGTATATTATTATCAATAAGTTGAGTCTAGAAATCAGCCAAACAATCTTATAAATCAAGGAGGGAAACAAGGGCCAATAAAAAAATTGAACAAACTAAAGCGATAAACAAGGGACAATCACAAAAAGAATAAACCCAAAATTCAAAAAAAAAAAACAAAGAAAGAAAAATAAATCCTGTGTTGAAACTGAATTACACTTCGCCGATAAATAACTCAACAAGAAACACATAAGATTTAAGGATCAGCTTACCTGGTATAGAGATCAGGTCAGGACTTCCAACCATTGATCTAAGCCACTGGGTCCTACTTTTGCCTTCCTTACCTCCACTATAAATGCCACGAACAGCATATAAATTGGTATGAAATCCCCTACCCTCAATCTCCAGCTTGTCAATTCTAGGAATGCCTAAGAATTAAAAATAACACTCATACATAGGTAGAAAATAAAACAGATAGCAGGACAAAGATAAATGGGGCAGAAACAATATAAATAGCTTTGCTTTGATACCTTTGTGTTTTTCATTAAGGAGCAAAAGAACTACCAATAAGTTTAATGCAGAATTGAAGAGGATACATAGAAATAAGTAGGAAGAAAATGCAAGTGTGGAGAGTAGAACTTAAAACTGCGATAACTCAAATCTTGTTGGTCCAAATAGAACATTTTTTATTAATTATTTTATATTTTTGATACAGAAGAGATAAAAGCTGCTATCTAGACAACTTTGCCAATAAATGCAACTTTAGAGTTGAAGGGTTTTCGTTTGAGTAGAAGTAAGACTGAATATATGCATTGTAATTTTGATGAGAGACAAGTTAGAAGTAACTTAGAGGTCAGATTGGGAAATCAAGTTATTCCACAAATAGATAAGTTCAAATATTTGGGATCAATAATACAGAATGACGGTGAAATTTTGGAGGATGTTAATCATAGAATTCAGGCCGGGTGGTTTAAATGGAGAAAAGCTACTGGGGTTATATGTGATCGGAAAGTACCAGATAAAGTAAAAGAAAAGTTTTATCGCACTGCTATAAGACCAGCAATGCTTTATGGAAGTGAATGCTGGGCTTTAAAAGGACAGCAAGAGCATAAAGTTGGGGTAGCTGAGATGAGGATGCTGAGATGGATGTGTGGACATACAAGAAAAGATAAGATTCGTAATGAATATATACGGGGAAGAGTTGGAGTGGCACCTATTGAAGAGAAAATGGTAGAGAATCGTCTTAGGTGGTTTGGACACATACAAAGAAGGCCAAGGATGCATCGGTGAAGAGGGTGGATCAAATAGTATGGACACTGGTTAAAAAGGGTAGAGGAAGGCCAAAGAGAACGCTCAAAGAGGTCATTGAACGGGATCTCCTGGTCAATAACCTATTTGAGGATTTAGTTTTCGATAGAGCACAATAGCGCGTATGATCCATGTAGCCGACCCCATTTAATGGGATAAGGCTTGTTGTTGTTGTTGTATCATGTTGTTCACGTTCTCTTTTGTTTAGAACGTGAAAATCATACTTGACTGGGGCTTGACCTCTAGTTTTCCTTTTTTCTTCAATTTAATAAATGTATTTTATATATATAAAAGAACTTGAACATATGTTTAAGAATGTTTGGTTAAAAATACAAAATGAAACCTAAAAAAACTTGTAAATCTGTTAGTTTGACCACAATCAGAATAATGAACCATGAATGAACTATTACTTTTCAGGTTCAATGGTCGACTCAGTTTTTAAAACATTGGTTGAGTTTGACCAGAAACAACAATCATAATAATATTTGGACATGAGGATTGTTATTTCCCTGTTCCTGGGATTCAGATCTCTAATTGTAACCCAAAACAAAAGAACATTGATCCTTGCAACCAGTTCTTTCTCATTTTAGCCCTCATATGCTTAAGCAAGACCTAACCTGACCAACTCAAACATTTTTGCTAGAGAACTCAAAATTGGGTACAATTACAATGGGAGAATGCTTATGAAATCAAAAGAATTACCTGGCAATACAGGTGCTGTCTCTACAAATACTGCCTCAGTTGATCTTTCAAACACATCAATCACAATGCATTCACATTTCAATTGACAACCAATGTCCTGTAGGCGCACCTTGTAGGAGCAAGAACACTGAGCTGGTAATGTGTCATATGACAATTTGTCTCCCAATTCTGATGAACGAAACCTGCAAAAATATTCATCGATACATAGGAGATGAACATCGATCTGGATCTCATGATCTTCTCCAAGGGAAATAAGCAGTATGAATAGCAGAACATCCACATGGAAATTGGGATGTTACTAAGATTAGCAGCACGCAGAATCAATACAATGCATAACACTATACCATTGATATTTTATGTCTTTTATGTACTTGCTCCAAAGTTGTTGCTGAGTTTCACTTTTTGGAATCACTTCAACGGCTGTTAGTACATCACCTTCAACTGCTTTTCCGGTAAGAGCAAGAACCTCTACAGTTGGAAGCTCTACAGGACAATGCAGAATCCACATTTAAAACTCGTTTGCAATGCTCAGCAAGTAAATTGACATACAGTTGTTCCAAGAACAAATCTTATTTGAACTATGGAAGCAACTCAAAAAAGTACAGGCAGTCACAAACATGGTTACCTGGGAGAATAATATCAGTTGGATCAGACAACTTGAGTTCTCCCACAACTGAATCTGACCGAATTGGCATGTATCTGGGAAAAGAAAAAACAGACATCTTAATCTGATAGGGTTTCAAAGATAAAATACTTCATCTGTTGGTTATTGAAGCTTAATCCCAAGAGATATTTTCCCCCTTTAATAATATATTTAAAACAATAGAAATGTTTCAAGCCTTCGAGACATCCCAATGACATTTTGATAAACTCTTGAGCTTATTACAATATTGTAGAGAATATTAGAATTTAATGCAAAAAATTTCTTTGTAACTTAGAGAGGTTAGGGGGATTTGTCATTATTGTAGATAATTATAGTTGATTATTGTTGCTGATTTCTTGCTTGGGTCTCACAGTATGCAGCTGAACCTTTGTATCAGTTATGGATTATCGAAACAAAGAAAGAAATTCCTAATGGTCTTAGAGCCACGTGAGGCTCACCATAGCTGATCACTCACACGTCCCTATCTCTTTCTCAGCATTGATCCTGCTAGCGCATCTCATTTGTTTCACATTGACTGGATTGTGTTATTGTGCATTAGTTTGCATCTTCTTTCTCTGTTCTCCAGTTTGCATACTACTAACTTGAGTGGAGGAATGTAGTCATAGAGCAAATGAAGGCTCTAGAGAAAAGCAATACTTGGGAAATAGTTGATTTGCCACGAGGAAAGAAACTTGTAGGATACAAATGGGTCTTTACACCAAAGTATAATGCTGATCGGACTTTAGACAAATATAAAGCTTGTCTTGTTGCAAAAGGCTTCACTCAACGTATGGCATAGACTGCACTAAGACATTTGCTCCGATTGCAAAGCTCAACACAGTCATAATCCTTTCATCATTTGCTGCAAATCTTGATTGGCTACTTCATCAACTGGACATCAAGAATGCTTTATCAAGTGTTCCTGTTTCCATTGTATCCGGCAAGCTCACCTTGACAAATTATCAAGACTGGGCTCAGGCAATAAAACATACAATTGGTGGGCACGAGAAACTTGCTTATCTGACTGGTGATGTTAAAAAACCAGCGAATGAAGCGTCTCCTGAGATGTAACAATAGACCATCGATAACCATTTGGTTTCTTCTTGGCTTATCAACTCCATATCTCCAAACATCAAACGAAGCTTCATGTATCTACCCATAGCATGAGATATTTGGATAGCTGTTCGTGACTCTTATTCAGTCACCAAAGACCATTCCTGCCTGTTCAACCTATAACGTAGTACATGGCGATACATTCAGGGGACCCGTGGAGTGCACGAATACTAGCTTGATCTCATGGCATTCTGGCAAGAGCTGGATCTTCTTGACGACAATGAATAGGATACCCCTATATACATCATTTGAAATCAGAAAAGGATTGAAAAGGGAAGAATACTTCCTTTTCTTGTTGGTCTAAATGCTGAATTTGATGCTGTGAGGGCTAGAATTCTTAGCAATATCATACTACCATCACTTCTGGAAACTTATGCTGAGGTGCGTAGAGAAGAATCCAGGAGGGAGACTATACCTGTTGAATCCAAACAACCTCTTCCTGAGTCTACGGCCTTTGTTAGCAAGCATAACAACCTTAATGCTTCTAGTAAGACTCGACTCACCTGTGAACACTGCAAGAAGGTGGGACACACTCATGAAAAATGTTGGGATATCTATAACAAGCCAGTTGATTGGAAGCCTAGTAAAAACAAGCCATGAGCTCACCAAGCCTCAAATGAATCAGCATATGCACCATCCCCATCTGAGCCATCCACATCCTTCAGTCAGGAGCAACTAAATCAGATTGCACATATGTTCAGAAGCCTTCAAGCTGAACAACATCCTCACGGATCTGCATCCATGGCTCATAAAGGTATAATCCCCATTGCTTTACATACCTCTCTTCCTCCATCGCAATGGATTGTAGATACAGGGACCTCTGATCACATGACATCAAATAAAAAGATGTTTGTCACCTACCATCCCTTAGCAGGAAATAAGAAAATCACTAATGGTACCGGCACTCCTTCACCTATAGTAGGCATCGGTTCTGTAACTAGCTCAGATTCTTTACATCTTGAATCAGTACTTCATGTTCCTCATTTAACTTGTAACCTGCTTTCTATTAGCAAATTAACAAAACAAGCAAACTGCTCAGCTCATTTTTACTCTACTCATTGTGATTTTCAGGATCTCACATCTGGAAGATGATTGGTTCTGCTAAGGAGTATGATGGTCTTTACTATCTTGACACATCTACAGTGAGTGCATTATGGTCTAAGATCAACACCTCTACACTCAACCCCACCTCTGATGAGGAGTTTTTCCTTTTATGGCATAAAAGACTAGGTCATCCTAGTGTTCCCTATTTACAAAAGTTGTTTCCCCAATTATTTATCAATAAAAGCTCTTTTGTTTGCAATACTTGTGCTCTTGCTAAACATCACCGTGTTTCCTTTCCTTCTGTTCCATACAAACCGTCTTTCCCTTTCTCCATTATTCAAAGTGATGTCTGGGGTCCCTCTAAGATCCCTAATCGCACTTGGTCCAAATATTTTGTCACGTTTATTGATGATCATACTCGCATGTGTTGGGTCTATCTCTTAAAAGATAAATCAGAGGTCACTGATGTCTTCATCGAATTCTATGGTTTTGTCTAAAACCAATTCAATACCTCCGTCAAAGTCTTTTAAACCGATAATGGCACTGAATACTTCAATAATTTTTTTTACGCTTTCCTATCTGCTAAAGGAATTATTCATAACAGCAGTTGTTCCTATAGTCCTCAGTAAAATGGGGTTGCAGAATGAAAAAATAAACACATTCTTGAGGTTGCTAGGCTCTCTTATTTCAGTGTCATGTTTCTTTATTTTATTGGGGGAATGCCATCCAAACCGTTATTCAGCTCATTAATCGTCTTCTTAGTCGTATTCTTTCCTTTACCTCTCTAATTGCGGAATTACAAAAAAACTCATGTTGTCTCTCTTACAGTCTTCTCTTCTGCTACGTGTGTTTGGATGCACTGTTCTTATTCATTTTCATCATCCTCCTTCAAAGTTGCATACCCGTGCCACTGTGTCTTCTTGGGCTACTCTTTCTCCCAAAAAGGTTACAAATGTTTTAATCCTGTGTCCAAATACCTGTTTGTTACCCGTGATGTCACCTTCGTTGAGCACAAGTCATATTATCCCGAGTCTTAGATTCTAGGGGAGCATTGGAATGAATCTCAACATGTGGAACCTATTGTACCCATTTCTCCTACACCACATAAACCCTTACAGCTTCCAGACGGATCTGAATAACATAGATGGGGAAAAATGTACTCACGCCGACATCATAGAGGCCACGACCATCATATCCCTGAGGTAGAACCAGTTCCTGAACCATTAGTAGATCCTGAATATAGTAAGGCCAATGTGGATCTTCCCATTGCATTAAGAAAACTACCACGGACATGTACAAAGCATCCTATCGAAAAGTTTATTTCTTATGCCTCTCTTACTCCAAGTTACCATGCTTTTGTAACTAACTTTGACAACATCAAGATTCCTAACAATGTACATGAGGCCTTGGCTGTCCCAGAGTGGAAACAGGCAGGGATAGAAGAAATGCAAGCCTTGGAGAAAAATGGGACTTGGGAGATAGTGCAGATGCCTTTAGGAATAAAACCCGTAAGCTGCAAGTGGGTGTTCACTCCCAAATACAATGCTGATAGTACTTTAAACAAGTTGAAGGCTAGACTAGTTGCTCGGGGGTTTACGCTAACGCAGGGAATTGACTACAAAGAAACCTTTACACTTGTTGCTAAAACAATGATCATCGGACTATTCATAACCTAAAAATCTCACAGCAAGCTAATTGATACTCTCATTGCAGTAAAAAAGAAGAAAAAGAAGGGAGAGGAAGGCACAAATAAGGAAGAAGATGAAGAGGAGGAAGAAAGCCAACTGGTTGGCAAGGGGTGATATCAGAGTTTGGTAGGAAAACTAATATGCTAGGCAAATACAAGACCTGATATTGGACAGAACTAAATATATCTCATAATCTAGTTCAACATGATAGAACTAATATGTGGAAGTGAATAGACACTTCATCAAGGAAAAGATTGAAAACAGAATAGTGTCTCATACATTCCATCAAAGAAGCAAGTTGCTGATATGCTCAGCAAGGGACTCCCAAGAGAGAATTTTGATAAAGGCATAGCCAAGTTGGATATAATCACTATCTATGATCTAACTTGAGGGGGAATGTGAGAATATTCTACTCTTTATTGTTAATATTTTTAGGGCTTTATTAGCATTTATTAGTCTTTATTAGGCCTTATTAGTCTTGATTCCCTTGTTTCCTTCCTCTACATATATATTGGCATGTATCATTCTCCTGAGTATGAATGAAGTACAGTTTGCCCCCCTCAATCCTACACATCCTTTGTACTGTTAGATTTATTAGGGGGATTGGCATTATCGTAAATTAATTATAGCTGATGATTGTTGCTGATGTCTTGGTCAGATCTCATAGTATAAGGTTGATCCATCATATCAGTTTGGATTATTGACATAAAGAAAGAAACCCTCACAAATATATCATACACTTTTTATTGCACAAAACATGAAATTAAGAGAGTAAGTTGAAATAATTACCCAAATAACAAACGGCAATTGTAATCAAAATCAGAAACTTGGTAAGTTTTAGAATTTGCTGCATCAATCAGCTCAATGGAACCCTCCTTATTTTCTCTGTACCAGTTAAAGAGGCTTTCTCCCTCATGTCCGCCAAAATATTTACCTTCTCCAGAATAAATTCCAGTCGACAATTTCTTCACATGGACATTAGAAACTATTGGAGGAGCTGAAAATTTCACCTTAGAGTAAGATAACAATACATATACTTACACACATGCTCAAACATCAAATGTTAAGAAGAAAATTGAAGGTGGGAAATATGATTCGAAAAACAAAATGGAATAATGTGTCTCATATACGTTCCACCAAAGAAACGAGTAAAATACTCTTAACCACCCTTCTATTGTTTTACCTTAATTATACAGATCTTCCCTCTATTTTGGAAACATACATTTTAGTTTAAACCATTAATACTGTTAAAGAATATTCTAAAAAGATTCTTGAAGTATATTTTTTAATTAAAAACCATATTAGAATAAATCTTGTTTACTAATTCACCCCCACTATTCCAAATCTCTAATATATCTTTCAACATTAATATTTATTAATGATCTATTTAATATTTAATATTTTTATTAAAGTTAGACAAAAATTAAGTAATTTTATGAGAAAATATTAACAACTTGATCAAAAATTTGAGTAATTTTTTTAACAAACATATGTTTAATGAAATATATTTAAAAATTTTGAATTATAATATATTAATATAAGGATCTCAAAATCATATCATTTTATAATTATATAATTTAATTAAAAATGCATATATATAATTGCAAAACATTTTAGTCAACATATGTATTTAAAAAGATTATATCATAAGTAGTAAGTTTAATTACATAAACGAGATTAAACATATAAATTTATTAGAAAATAAAAATTTATGATTATAAAATTAACTTAGTAATATGGTAATCAATATAAAAGTTTAACAAAAAAATTTGAAATATATATTAAAATATTTTTTTTAATTTTGAAAAAATATGTGATTAAATGATTATTAAGTAATATTATGTTAACAAAGGGCATTTTGGTCCAAATGACGTGTTAATGCTATGACTTAATGGTCAAGTAATAGTTGGGTGGATGGAAGTTGAATTTGAAAACTATAAGGGAGGTTTATGGCTTTATGCAACATATATTTTGATTTTAAAGTAGGCGTATATAGGTTTTTAAAATAGAAGGGAGGTCTCTGTAATTTAGAGTAAATAAAGAGAAGGTAGATAAATAAAGGGAGGTCTCAAGAAACAAGTTGCTGATGTGCTCACCAAGGGACCTCCAAGAGAGAATTTTGACGAATGGATAAGTAAGTTGGACATGATTAATACTATAAAAAGAAGTGTGGGAAAATCTTACCATTTATTGTAAATTTTTATGGTTTTTTAGCTTTTCTGAGGAGTTATTTGTAATTTATTCCCATGTTTCCTTCTCTGTATATATATTTTTAAAGAACCATTCACTCGTTTTGATAACGGGAACCTAATAACAAGGATACAAGTAACTACATAAATTTATCCCCTACCAAAATAATAACAAGGTCTACATAATAAACATAGTATAAATAATCTTCCAGAAAGTACAGTAGAAATTTATACCCGGGGAAACTGGGGAACTGGAAATTGAAGTCAATGGCTCCCCCTGTTTTCCGTCAGCACGAACAGGTATCCAACACAATGCTAAATAAGCTCCAACATCTTCAAGCGATGGTTTATATGTTCTGATACAATAAAGAAAATAATCACAAAAAGATTAAAATTAAGAAGTTATCTTTTCTCAAAATCAGAGCACAAGGTTTTAACTCACCGCTCTGTCCCACATATGACTACATCTTCGCAAGAATTAGATATATTTAGCAGTTCAGAACCTTCAAGCTTATTCTTTGACCGATACCAAATATATTCTCCAATTCCTTCCTGTCCACCAAAATACGTTTTCTGTGGAGCAACCTCTCTGTCCTCGCAGCAGGGAGGAATCAAAAGGTCCATTCCCTTGGGATCCGCTGCGCATAGAGCACAAACAAAAAGAATACATTGGGGTCAAGCATATTTTTATTGACTTTAAAATTAAAATAATATCTCACAAATTCACCGTGCTAACTATCATAGCTAGGATATGCTAACTATCTTACTTAGATATATTGACCTTGTGCACTGTATTAGAAATAGAATACAGAATCATACACCAGAATTTCCACCTTGCTTTCTTTATGAGCACATTGATCTCTGCTTCTCCAAAAAAACACTTCAAGATCCATTAAAATTCTCCAAATATTGTAGATAGTAAATTCCTAATTTAGAGGAGATATTATAAGCTATTATTAGGAAGATTTGATATGATTTTATTCTCATTTATTATGTGATCCCTACAAATCAGATCACGATATCATAGATAATATATCATACACTTGTATATAATATACTCTGATGATCAACGAGACTTATTACATTCATTACATAAGCATTCATTGTCCTACAAAGCTTCATAGTATCAGAGTAGTGAAGCTCACTGCTGTCTTCACTAGGCCACTCACTTTCGTCCTTTTGTCGCCGTCTAGATGGAGGCCAATTGATCGGCCAATAGGGAAAACTTCTTGATATGTCCCACTGCTGGCGAAAACAATACTTGATTGTGCCTGACAATCTCACCGGTGACAACTACACTGAGTGGGCGTAGTCCATGCTCCTCGCCTTTGATGGACGGCGACATCCTCATTCTGCCTGTGTCAGATGTCAAAGCATGGCATCATTGGAAGCCAAAAAACTCCATTGTCTCCACATGGCTCCTCAACTCAATAATTTGCTCTCACATAAAAGCCATTCCTTTTTCTTCCCAAGGCTGATATGGGAGGGTGAGAGACTCCTACCGTTCCAAAAAGAATGCAGCTATGGTGTATGATGTTCGCGCCAAACTTTGGCGATTCTAACAGGATAGAAGCTCTCACAGCCTCCTATCTGGCCAAAGTCTCACTCTAGCAGGATTTGACCTCCTTAAAGACCGCACATGGCACTATGCAGATGATGCAAAAGTCAGCCCATGGGATCTACAAGAAGTGTTTATATGATGATAATCTTGATCTACCTATTGCCAAGAGGAAGCAGCCTCGATCGTGCACAAAACATCCCATTGAAAGATTTGTCTCATATAAGGCCCTTTTACCAAAATATTCAGCATTTGTCTCTCACCTAGATCATGTCAAGATTCCTAACAATATTAAAGAAGACTTATCTAGTCCAGAATCGAGAAAGGCGATCATGGAGGAAAAGAAAACTCTCGAGAATAATGAGACCTGGGAGATGGTGGATTTTCCTAAGGGTAAGAAACCAGTATGATGTAAATAGGTGTTTACCCAAAAGTAAACAACTGATAGCAGTTTGGACAAGTATAAAACAAGACTAGTAGCAAAAGGCTTCTCTCAGGTATATGGTACAGACTACACTAAAACCATTGCACCTGTAGCAAAGTTGAACACTACATCAGATGGATGTAAAAAACACTGTTCTTAATAGGGAGCTCAGGGAAGAAGTATACATGAAGTTGCCTTTAGGGTTCTCAGTGGAAAAGGAAAGATAGGTGTGCAGACTGAAGAAATCATTATATGAGTCATACAGTCACCCAGAGCGTGGTTTGAATATTTTCTAGAGTATTGAAGAGTCAAGGCTATAGATAGGGACAAAGCGACCAAACTATGTTCTTCAAATACTGTAGTAAGATCACTATCCTAGCAGTATACGTGGATGACATTGTTCTGATTGGGGATGATTATGCTGAATCAGCCAAATCAAAGGAGTCCTAAATGAAGAATTCCAGGTCAAGAATCTTGAAGAAATGAAGTATTTTCTGGGTATGGCAATTGTAGATCAAAAAAAGGGATAAGTATATCTCAAAGGGAGTATATCCTAGATCTCTTGAAAGAAACAAGGATGACAGGATGTAGACCAAGTGACCCACCTATACGGGTTGACAAAATTGAAGAAAAGGACCTCTGGAAAGAAGTGGATAAAGGGAGATATCAACGAATAGAAGGAAAATTGATCTATTTATCCCATACTTGACCCGATATAGCATTTGCAGTAAGTACTGTGAGCCACACCCCCATGATCCTAGGCAAAATCACCTAAAAAAAGTCTACATGATACTAAGATACCTGAAAGGCTCACCAGGTCGAGAACTACTGTTCAAAAGAACTATTAAAAGAAAAGTAGAAGTATTTACAGATGCTGACTAGACAGGAGATTAAGATGATAGGAAGTCTATTTCTATATATGCTACATTTGTCTAGGGTAATCTTGTCACTTGGCAAAGCAAGAAACAAAGTGTAGTTGCCAGGAGCAATATAGAAGTAGAATTCCGAGCAATAGCCCTTGGGATCTACGAGGGAATCTAGATCAAACAGGTACTTGAAGAGCTAAGGATGACTATGACTCTACCTATAAAGTTCTACTCCGAGAGCATGACATCAATTAACATATCTCATAATCCAAACCAACATGATCACACTAAGTATGATGAAATAGACAGACACTTCATTCGAGAAAAAAATGATGAAATGGTAGCAATGAATAGAAAGCTGATATTCTCCCTAAAGGACTGCCCCAAAAGAGATTTGAATACTTTATTGAGAAGCTGGTAGTGAACAATATCTATGAGTCAACTTGAGGGGGAATGCAGATAGTAAATCCCTAATTTAGTGGAGATATTATAGGATATTATTAAGAAGATTTTATATGATTTTATTCTCATTTATTATGTGATCCCCTTGCAAATTAGGTCACAATATCATAGATAATATCTCATATACTTGTATATAATATACTCTTTATCAATGAGAATTATTACATTCATTCCATAAGCATTCATCGTCCTACGAGCTTCAAATATTTAACTTGATCTTACCAGGATATATCACATCAGATACAATGCTCTTTATACTCCCTTTGCTTCCATCATTTCGTATCGGAGTATAGACTAGTTCAATGCAACAACCCACATCCGCAAGAGTCAAATCCAGAAATTCTACAAATTATAAATATTCAAAAAAATTAAATTTACAATAATGAATAAATAAGCAAACCAGTATCTAGTAACTGTACAAAACTCACCAAGATTGCTGATTTTCTCTCTTACACCACAGTTTGTAACCCTGAACCACTCGTACATGCAATCTCCTCGCTCACTAAAAATAATTCCACATCAGGGTAAACAACAAATGGGATAAAATAAGTCATCATATTACTCATTTAACATATAAAGATGAATGGCATAAGTCTGACCCTCCGCTATAAACAGCATGAAAGCTCAAGCGTTGCCCCTCTACCATCAATCCAAGAAATTCGAGAGAGCGACACATTGGGGGACCTAAATTGCCATGCCATTCAAAAAATAAGTGTTGTATCGCAAGAAAATATTACAAAGATTATAATTGATGAACAGAACATGTAAACCAAATAAAAACTAGCTTAACTTATTACCAGATAATATTGGTCCCACTTGTTCAGAAATGACTATAGGACCGCGAGCCCTATCACTACGGATAGGTTCACATGAAACAGAAATGAAGAAGCCAATGTCATCAAATGAGAGCATATATGATGCAGTAGCGGCATCCCTAATTTCATTTTGTGCGCAATCTGAGCTGGTCTGCACAAATAACATGTCAACCAATTAAATCTTTTATAACAAAAGTAAACGATGCCAATTTTCCAGTCAACAATTTTAGATAAATTAGGAAACAGGTCTTATGCCATCTGATCTCTTAATCAATTGTCGATGAAGCTGAGTACATGTATAAGCTTATTTCGGCTGTGAGGAATATATATTGTGAATGGGATCTCTCAAATCAGATAGAATAAAATAAATTATAATCTGACAAAACCTAATCTAATAAAATCTGATCCTAAGCTAAATAATCAGAAATAATAGGAGATATAACAGAAAAAATTAGTAAACAACTTAACAGAAATATACAATAAAAAATGTGTGAATCTGTGATCTACAATAGAGAATATATATGTATTATATACATATATATATATATATATATATATATATCATCTTCTAGCGGGAAATGTGAGGTATTTAACCATTACTAGGTCCATTGTTTGGTATTTTTGTCAATTTGAAGTTTTGAGAGAGAAAGAAATCAAATTCCATGGATTTGAAGTTACTTGACTATATAGTGTATGTGGCAGAAGTTTGCCACGGTCGTGGTGGATTGTTTTAGCAAATATGAGCATTTCTTGATCTTGTCATATCCACCATCCATGTACAACAATGACTAGCTGCCATATTCTTAAAGAAATTGTTTTTCTTCATGGCATTCCCAATCAGATAGTATCACATTGAGACACTGTTTTGTTAGTGCTTTGGACAAGACACTTTCCACTTAAGTTGCACACAAATGAGGATGCGTATTATATATCATCCTCAAAAGACAAATTGAAGCCGTTAATTAGTGTTTTGAAGCAGACCTTTGTTGTTTCAATAATAACAGCCCAAGACTTGGAGAAGATATTTTCCCTAGGTGGGATTATTCATTTTAAACAAGTTTACATACCTCTACTCAGTCCCTAGGGTTTTCAAACCATGTGCAATTTTTTGGTCGTGGGTTTTGGATGAGAAACAATGGATTTGTTTGTAGGTTCAAGGATGAGAACTGTTCATCGACATACCTTTGACAGTTAGGAAGACGATGAAAAGAACAAGGGAGAGGTTATGTGTTAATATTTTTCTGTGTATTACATCTCTACTCTCGGTTACATATATATACACACATATGATCCCATATTTGATGGGATTTATGGCATACAATCTGGGATTGCATTAAAGAACAAAATCACAATATAATCTCCTATAATCCCTCATTCTTAATGCCTATAATCTCTCTCACTTTAATTCTAATATCTTCAACACTTCCCCTCAAGTTGGTGCATAGATATTCATCATGTCCAACTTGCTAATAAGATATTTGAATTTATCTCGAGTTAACCCCTTTGTGAGCACATCTACTGTTTGTTCTTTTGAGGGAATATATCTGAGATCAATTGTCCCTGCAACGATTTTTTTTCTTATGAAATGCCTATCTATTTTCACATGTTTCATTCTGTCATGTTGAATTGGATTATGTGACATGTTGATATGTGCCATATTGTCCGAGTATAGTCTAATAGGTAAGCTCATCGACATCCTCAGTTCTTATAATACTTGCTTTGCCCATAGACCTTCACAAATTCCAAGAGCTATAGCCTTGAACTCAGCTTCTGCACTGCTTCTAGCAACTACACTTTGTTTTTTACTACGTCAGGTGACTAGATTTCCCCAGACATAGGTAACATAACCTGAGGTGGATCTTCTAGAATCATGATCACCTGCCCAATCAGCATCTGTTAACATCTCCACATTTCTTTTGTTAGACTTTTGTTAACATCTCCAATCAGCATTCTGTAGATTTCATTCAGGTGTTTTTGTTTAGGGTCATGAGTGTTGGCTCACCATACTGACAGTATAAGCAATGTCTGGTGGAGTATGGGATAAGTAGATTAACTTACCCACCATGCGCTGATATCTCCCCATATCTACCACTTTCCCTAAGTCTTCTGCATCGCTAATTTTATCAGCCTGTATAGGAGTATTACTTGGTCTGTAGCCAAGCATACCTGTTTCTTCTAAGAGATCTAGTATATACTTTCTTTGCGAGATATTGATTCCCTCTATAGATCTAGCAACTTCGATACCTAGGAAGTATTTCATTTTTCCTAGGTCTTTAACCTGGAATTCTTTATTCAATGCCCCCTTGATCTTGTCAATTTCTGCTAGATTATCACCTGTGAGAACAATATCGTCAACATATGCTGCTAATACCACAATTTTTCCATTTAGGTGTCTGAAGAATAGAGTGTGATCACTTTGTCCCTGTGTATAGTTTTGAGCTTTCAGTACTTTGGTAAACCTCTCAAACGAGGCTCGAGGGGATTGTTTTGGGCCATACAATGACTTCTTCGTCTACACACTTGGTTTTCCTTTCTTCCAGGGAATCCAGGAGGCATTTTCATGTATACTTCTTTCTTTAATTCTCCATTGAAGAACGCATTTTTGACATCCATCTGATGTAGAGGCCAGTCTAAACTAGCGGCCAGAGAAAAAAGAATTCTGATGGTAGAGTTTGGCCACTGGTGCCATCGGATTCTACTGCGAGGACCGGATAGAACCGGAACCATACTCTGATACCATGTTCATCGACATACCTTTGACAGTTAGGAAGATGATGAAAAGAACAAGGGAGAGGTTGTGTTAATATTTTTCTGTGTATTACATCTCTGCTCTCGGTTACATATATATACACACATATGATCCCATATTTGATGTGATTTATTGCATTAAAGAACAAAATCACAATATAATCTCCTATAATCCCTCATTCTTAATGCCTAAAATCTCTCTCACTTTAATTCTAATATCTTCAACAAGAACACTAGTAACCCAACCTATGATCACCTCAAGCGATGAATGATGGGTAGTTTATAAAAGGTGTTAAGTTCAAACCATTGCTCTGTCATGTACCCAAAACAAGAAAAAAAAAAATCAAAACAATTACACCCTATTTAACAGTATCTAAATATACTATGATTAATCAATTATAGTCAATTAAGGTTCCAAGATAATCTTTAATTGAAACTAGAGAATTTCATAAGACAATATGTTGAAGAAAAAGTACCCTAAACCAGCAATAAACTGAATCTCCTTCCTCACCACCCCAATAATTCTTTTTAACACTAAGGCTTGTTCCTTCAACAGCATCTCCAACTATCTGTAAGGAAAGCAATATGGGGCTTCCTGATCATCAAAAAGCAACTATAGTATGAGAGTTAATCCATATAAGAAACAGAAGAATCTTACACACACCAATTATTCAAGAATATAATATTGCTATCCCCATCCATAAATATAAGTCAATTTTTTGAAAGTCCTAGGGCCTAAAATATAAGTCACCTCTGAATCATTAAATGTTCAACAAGCAGCCTTATTTCACATAGTCGGAGGTAGTTACATGGATTGTACGACACCATTGTAAGATTGTTAACTAAACAAATCTTTAGATAAATTGTTAACCAAACAAATCTTTAGATAAATTATTAACCAAAAGATTGCACTTAATAACTTTATTGAGTGTTCCCCTACCCCTTTAAATAAGATTCAAATGATTTTCTACTATTTTCTACTCAATAGATGCTACTCCAACTCTTCCATATATATGTTCATAACGAATATTATCTTTTCTTGTGTAACCACATATCCATCTCAACTACGCCAACTTTATGCTCATGTTGTGCCTTTAAAGCCTAACATTCACTACTATAAAGCATTGCTAGTCTTATAACAATGTAATAAAGCTTCACTTTTGCCTTATTAGTTACTTTTCAGTCACGAATAACTCTGATAGCCTTTCTCCATCTGAACTACCCATATTGAATTCTATGATTAATATCTCCATCAATTTCACTATGTTTTTGAATAATTGATCCCAAATATCTTAACTTTGCCACTTGTGGAATGATTTGATCTCCCATTTTAAACTCTAAATTACTTCTAACTTGTTTTCTTATTAAAATTGCAATGCATATATTCCGTCTTGCTCCTACTTAGGCAAAAACCCTTATGATTCATTTTCCACAAATACCCCTATTTAAAGTTTGAGACTCAACAAAGATAGAGAAATAGTAAATAATTAAAATTTGATTCATTAATTATCAAGGGCAAGCTTGGGAAAAAAATTGAATTTGGAACACATTTAATGAGAAAAACTAACTTTAACTACTTTTATTATTTCTTAATTTGTGTAAGGTAGGTAATTGTGATTTATATTTGAGATTGGAGGTAATACTATGCCATTCCCAACAAAAATTAAGAATGAACGGAAGTATTCATTTGATGAACGCCACAAGAAAAGAAATTGAAAAATTGACCGAAAAGATAATACTAACAAATTTGTATACCTCTAAATAATCTTCTAAAACTTAATTTTTATTTTAAAATTGTGGTAATTATGTAAATAGGGTATTTATGTAAATTAAGTAATTATGTAAATTTAAACTAGAGATATCATTGGAGAGATTCTCGGATAGGATAGAGATAGGTATGTTAGCATATCATATAGAATCATGATCTTAATGACTATGATTCTCTTGTATTCTATTTAATCTGTGATTACCCTATGAATAAATAATTATCGGACTTATTCCCATACCGTCTCTACACATCGCAACTTAAAGTATATAATTTTTAACTTCTAAATATAACAAAAAATCCCTTGTGAACATGTAGTCAAAGTCACATTTTATATATATAAGAGAAAATGCAAATAGTTTTATTAAAATTTGCCATTATGGATCCCATAACTATATGAGAATGCCTTACCAGGGCGAACACGCTCCTTCCCTATGCAAGTTCTTGGGGCACCAACGATACCATCATCACGTATTGGTGTGCATTGGAATGAAATGAATTTTCCAATAGCATCTTTAGAAATTTGATACTGAAGAAGTCCTGAAACCTCTGGTATCAAAGAACCAAAATCCGTTTCAACCTGTAGAATCCAAAAAGATATTATACAACAAAACAAAAGATTATCGTTTACAAGGTGTTAATGTGTTATAGAGTATTGCTACATTATAGAAGATCATTGCAAATATTCTTATAATCCCAATAATTATCAAACGCTTGACTTTATTGATTATCATTACTAGGCCATTATTTAGCTTTTCATCCCAGAAGAGGTATTAGACAAGGAGATGCACTATTGCCTTGCTAGTTTATTTTGTGTGCAAACACGTTATCCTCAATCATCTTTCTTTTCTAACAAAGGATGAAATGGAAGAGGATAAAGCTAGGGAGAAATTGTATGGAGCTTCACATCTAATCTATGCAAACGGCACTATCTTGTTCTTTTGGACCAGGGTTTATGGTTGCCCCACTATAAAAAGTAGAAATTGTAAGTAATGTTCTCAAGAATTGAATTCTCAACCCACTCACCTATAAAAACTTGGGAGAATTGGGGAAGTCCCTATTTGGAAATTTAATTGGTGGGAATAACCTGATAAATTTTTATATATACAGAGTATCAGTACTCTGCAAATTTTGTATATACAGAGTACTAATGCTTTGATTTAGATATTTTCTCCCCAATTAAATTTCCAATTAGAGACTTTCCCCAATTTTTCCTAAAAACTTCTATGTGCCCCATAAAAAATTATATTTTCTCCTATCAAGAATTTCACTATAGAAGTTAATATGACTTCTAATATAAATATTATTTATATTGAAATAATTTTATTTTTTTAGGCTAATATAATTGTATAACTTTTGTATTTTTTGTTTAGTATTTAATTTAAATAAATTTTACAGTCATGTTAATTGAATAGATATTTATCATTATAATTTTTTTTTTCAAATAATATCTATATTGTGTACAAATTTTTTACCCATAGACTAATTATTCTAGTCCGTCTCTGTTCTGGATGGATAAAGATCTCTGCTCAACACATACACAGAAATGCACATACATATATGCAAATGCATACCTCATGAAGATACCAATTGTACATGCTTTTCCCTTCGTGGCCTCCAACATATCCATAAGAAGCTGTCAACATTCCACCTTCAATATAATCTCCAGTGATAGATAAGAAATTCAAGCTTGGCGGAAGAGCTACCAAAGAAAAACAGCAGAAAATTATGATGTCAGATGACAACCTTTATTGCGTTTCTAGAAAAAAAATATGTTATTAAAGTCAATCTAGTTAATGAATATATTGTCTTTTCTCTTCTTGGTTTTTTTTTGGCAAAGAATGTCGTAGTTGTTTGCATCACATATGCTAGAAATGCTAAAGAAAGCAAGAAGTGCTAAGAATAAATAAACCTACTCTCAACAGCTTTATCAGATATTACATAAGCAGGTTCACCAAATACACCATCAGGCGTCATTGGAGTAAATTTAGCAACAATGTAACAGCCAACAGCTCCAAGAGGTATGCGAAATGCCTGATCAGGCCAAAACCCAACAAGAACCAGTTCAATGAGGGAAAAAATTTACAGTTTAAGAATCATAATAGCTCAAGACGAGTCCACAACAAAACCTACATTAGCAATTTTGGAAGTGCTTAATGCTTCAAGACTGCTTTGACCATCAAAAGTTGATGAACATGATTTAAACCACTGAACTCTGCTAGATCCTTCATTTCCTCCAGTAACAATACCTGTCACAAAAACCTTGCTATTCTCTCGCAGATCGCCAATTATTTTAACATCTGTTACCTTAGGGGGAGCTGGAAATTGGCAAAGAGGAATAAGCATCATAAGATAAATCTATAATGACATGCGACCTAAATGCAAAATTAACAATAATTTTAACATTTAAAATAAGCTTTATCATCAATTTCCACGTGTTAGAACAAGAACTGAAAATAGGAGAACATATAGAAGCATAGTCATTTATGTATAGCTGAAAATGTAAGTGCAAGAACGTATATTATTTGATCAAAATAGTTTAAAGAATTTTTATTCTCCAAGAATGTGTGGGTGAGGCCTCTTATTAATTGGCCTTTAGACAAGGTAAGTTTACACTAATACCTCTAAAATTAATAGAAACGTACAAAAGAGGCCCTAGGAATAGGCTATTAGCTATTTACAATAAGCCAAAATGAGCAAATATACTGAATGGTAGGAGTGAATATCTACATAACTCAGCTAATGTGCGTTATAGCTGAGGAGGGTTAACAAAACCAACATTTAATCTAATCAGAACAAGATAAATACTGAATAAAATAACAGAAAAGGTAAAATAATAGGATAACTGAAACCTAGTGTAGTGGCCATGGCCTTTGAACTTCCAACACTCCTTCTCAAGTAGGAGAATAGATGTTGACCATTCCAGACTTGCTTCACGGTTTATCAAATGAGTCTCTTGGGAATGGTTTTGTAAATAAATCAGCTACTTCATCTTTAGTACTGATATAGAACAAATCAATTATACCTCCTTCAAGTCTTTTCCTAATGAAATGTCTATCAATTTCAACAAACATCGTCCTATCATGATGTAAAGGATATCTAGCCATTTCAATGGTAAGCTTACTGTACCACAATTTTATAGGTGCAGTATGAAAGAGACTCAACTCTTTCAAAACTCATGATTCATATTCCTTCACAAATTCCAAGAACCAAGAGCCTGAGTTCAGCTGCAGCACTGCTTCTTGATACATTGGTTGCTTCTTACTTCTCCAAGTAACAAGGTTTCCCCACATAAATTTGATGTACCTAATGGTAGTCCTCCTATATAGTGATGATCCATGGTCTGTCAAGGTGTGCATGTTTTGTTTGTGTGATTGCAGTGGAAGTGGAACCCAAAGTTATTCATTCTTCAGCTCCATGATTATCCCCTAAATGGGTAATTTGGGGTAATAAGCATCCTCCTCAGAGAAAATTGCATCTTTAGTGACCAACCCTCTTCGTGGTTGGGCAATAACACTTTATATCCCTTTCAAGTAGAGGATTATCCAAGGAAGATATTCTTCATTGCTCTTGAATCGAACTTACCTCCATCATCGTTAGGCATATATACAACACATCCAAATACTTCCACGGGCCTATTTGAGACCAAAGGGGAATTTGGGTAGGTTTCAAGGAATTCCCGAATAGGGGTTTGGATAAGTGGGCATCACATTGGATTCCCGGAACAACTTTGGTTGTTAGAGTATAATCTATTTACTGATATGTAGGTGCATAAATCACCTAAATGATTCCCTCTTCTCTCATTCTTTAATGAAAAACGAGTCAATTTCAACATGTTTAATTTATCAGAATGGACGAGGTTCTTTGCAACTCTTATTGCAACAAGCTTGTCGTATAATCATTTCAAGGAAACTAAAGTACAGAATCGTTGTTCTTCAAGGAGTCCATTTAACCATATACCTTTACAGATTCCAATGAAACATGGCTAGAAGTTCAGCCTCAGCGCTGCTTTAAGCTACAAATGACTACTATTTGTTTCTCCAAGTCATAAGGTCGCCTCGTAAATAGGTATAGTAGCTAAAACTTAACCTTCTATTATTAGGAGATCCAACCCAATCTGCATCTAAGAACACTGCTATGCTCCTGTCAGTACCATTCTTTTCATTTTTTTTTGGGGGGGGGGGGGGAACCTGTGGAAATTTGAAGGATTGAAAGTAGAGGGAAAAAGCCTCAAAATATTATTAATCCTTGAATAAATAAGAATACAAATAGGCCTTTATATAGACAAAAATATAAACTAATAAGATAAATCTAAAATCTATCATAATCCTAATATCTCAGATTTATTCTTCTAAGATATGATAATTTAATATTCAAACCTGATCCTAAATAATATCTAAACCTAAAGTTAGATAATTAATTAAACTAACAAAATATAATATTAATTAATTAATAATTAATTATAAACTATAACACAACACTCCCCCTCAAGCTGGATCTACAGCTTAAATATTTGTGATTCTCAACACTTCCCCTTAAGCTGGGAGGCAGCTTGGATGTGAGCAACATCATTATAAAAGAACCAGAACTTTGAATCTTTAAACTAATAGTAACTATTGAATTGAAGTTGATTGGATCTTGAATCTGTATTTTAAGATAAAGTTACGAACTTGACGAAGAACTTCCATGTTAGAGGCTTAACAAAAGCAAGATGCTCATAGAATCATGGTAACCCACTTGGGTTTACACACTAATCTAACATCACGTGAGGGAGATGAACTAATCCCATAACCTATGAGATTTTGTGGGAAGAGACCCAAGTTATCCTCTTCCATTGTAACCCACTTGGGTTTACATATTAATCTAACCTCACTTGAGATAGATAAACTAATCCCATAACCTATGAGATTTTGTGGGAAGAGACCCAAGTTACCCTCTTCCATTGTAACCCACTTGGGTTTACATACCAATCTTCACTTGAAGGTGTGCCTTCTCTTCAGGCTTGATATTTTTCATCTTCTTTTTCAGGCTCTGATACCATGTGAAAATTTGAAGGATTGAAAGTAGAGGGAAAAAGCCTCAAAATATTATTAATCCTTGAATGAATAAGAATACAAATAGGCCTTTATATAGGCAAAAATATAAACTAATAAGATAAATCTAAAATCTATCATAATCCTAATATCTCAGATTTATTCTTCTAAGATATGATAATTTAATATTCAAACCTGATCCTGAATAATATCTAAACCTAAAGTTAGATAATTAATTAAACTAACAAAATATAATATTAATTAATTAATAATTAATTCTAAACTATAACATCTCAACAGAACCTTTTTCCTTGTTTCATCTGTAAGTATCAGAGGATTTTATTCACTGCTTCTAAATGATCTTCAGCAGGGCCATTCATATATAGGCTTTTAGCTAATATATAGTTGGACATGGTAAAGATATATCAATTTTCCCACTAATCTTTGATACATTCCTCCGTCAACAAGAGCAAAATTTTCTTTCATCCTCATTTTGTTTGACGCATCCATGGGAGTATCAGCAAGCTTACACCCAAGCATACTAGTTTCTATAAGCAAGACAAGAGTGTATTTTCTTGAAGATATGGAAATAATTTGCTGGACCAAACTGCTTCCATACCTACAAAGAATTTTAAGGATGCCAAGTCCTTCGTCTCAAACTCCTTGTTTAGTATCTTGCTGAGATGAGTGACTTCTTCATTGTTCCCAATTACAACAATATCATCCACATAAAATAAGAAAGATTAGGCTTCAGGGAAAATTCACCACTTGTAGAATTGACTTGTCTAGAAGCTATTATTTACGCATTTATACCATGCAATGATTTTATACCATGCAATGATTTCCTTCACCTACAAATATGTTACTTGTCACAATTGAGACAATATGGCACCTGCTACTAAATGAGTAAAACAGAATGACAGAAAAGTAGAAAGTTAAAGAAACGAATCAAATGACACATTGTTGAATATCACCAAGATACCTTGTTTCACCACAGCAGACATTACTGAGGAAGATTTTCCTTCCTGGCCTGAATGTTAAACCAACAATTATGTTACTAATGGGTGTGAAATGAAAAGGAAATTGATACATAGATAAATGCAGGCCACAAACATGATTACTACTTTTCCAAACCTTCAAAATTAATAGGTACGTATACAAAAGCCAGACGCTGGCCAACATCCTCTTTGGTCAAGGTATATTCAGATGTACCAGCTGATACTAATAGAAAGTCTCTGCACAGTTTTCCACAAAAAAAACGAGGAAAGAGCTGAGTAAAACATGGGAAACTTAACAACCTGATGAATACATTCCATTTACTAAAAATGAAAAAGACACAAGCAAGTTTAAAAGTGAGGAGGCTTGCATTGGCAACCTATATGCACACATACTAATCAATATGTAAGCAAGTTCACATAGATACAGTACTCACATACACACAGAAGAACCACAAAAGAGAACTGTGCATCCAGGAAATGCATATTGTATTCAGCCCTTTTTTCTATCATTTTGTTTAGGACAGAAACATGAATAAGAGGATAAATGGAAATAGGAAAGATTTTATAAAAATATAAAGGAAAATATCGTGGGAGTTACCACCTCCCAGGACATATGCAGCCAACAGGACGCCCCTTCATGCATAAGGTAACGGCCAACTTGGAACCAATGTTCCTCCCTATGTTTAAAAATCATTATATTCGGCTCTAAGCCTCTTTTAACACCCAAGAAAAATAAAAAATAAAAATAAATATCCCATTACACAATACACTTGATGCAACAAAGCTATGCTATAATATATTGTATATATAAGAAAAAGTTATAGTAGAGTTCAGGAAGAAATGCACCAAGAAGAAAACATAAGAGAGCCAAAGAGGTTAAAATAAAATAAAGCTGATAAATCCTTTTGCATGTTGGCTATTGAAAATCCTTCAAAATATCCCTGGGCTGAAGAGATACCAACACTTTCCTCTAACCAATATGTCAACAGATCGCAAAAAATGCATATTGCCACAAAATTGGGCCCCTTTATTCTTTAAAAAAACCTTAAAAATGTAATATGGAAGTTGAGCAATAATTCACTTTCCAATTTGCTGAACACACAACAGAGCCGGAATAAGAGAAATACTCTACTAAATTATTGCTCTTACTCCTCTCACTTAAGCATTAAGAGTAGTACACTAACCCAGCATTCTTGTTTTCCCTTAACCATTCAAACCTGCTGGGACCCTCCCTTCCACCAAAATAATGACCAACACCTTTGATGGTACTTCCTTCAACAAAATCTCCAATTATTTGAACATTACTAACAGATGGAGGTGCTGCCATATTAAATGAAAATAAAGAGCCATTAGACAATGTCAAGGGAAGTGGATCAGCTATATTCATAATTCCTCATGTCAAAATCCACAAGTTAGTGAATAATTACTAAGATATGTGCTATAATAATAAAATAATTATTCAAATCATGAATCATGGGGCCACTTCATGAATCATAAGTCGTATCAAATTGTAGGATTTGGAGACGCAGAAAAATAGTTTGAAATATAACACTATTGAATGAATTCAAAGAATAATAATTAAATACCTTTCATAAGCATTACAATTGATGCATGAAGAAGAGGAAAACTAAGGGAAACTGTACTTTATTTCGCAAGACCCCTAATAAATTTGTTAATCCTGTATTTATGACAAAAGTCTCCTCTAACTAACTAACAAATCTCTAACTCACTCTAATAACCACATAACAATACATCCCCTCAAAAAAATATATCCTTGTCCTCAAGGATTAGTACAATTGTAAAAAGACATTGAAGAATGTAAAATAATAGTTGGAACTTAGGACATTAAGGGGTACCAAACACTTTACAATATTCAAATACCCAAGTAATTTAACATTGACAATAATGGCTTATGAATATTCTCAGCCCAACTTTCGTTGGTTTCTGAGTGTATAAATCACAAGTAGTTCAAGACATTAGACATATTGGTATAAAAAGTTCAGATGTTGTTTTCACATACACACAGAAGCTCTTTCAGGATCCATTAGTGTTTTGCTTGATACACATAATGGCTTAAACATATTATCAGCATGAACATTATGTAAAGTGAAATTCAGACAAATTAGAATGGCAGAAAAGAAGCTCCAACAAAAGAGAAGTAAGAAATTGGACAAATAGAAGTCTTACCAGCTTTTACAAAATCTGTATACTTATAATGAGGGTCTCCTTTAACACCTTCTTCAGTTACTGGTGTGTACATGAAAACTAAACTTGAGCCAACATCATCTATGGTGGGCAGATATTCCTCACCCTCCGTTCCAGCAATTACCACAGGACTGCTGTTCCATTTTCTCCTCAACCAACTAAAGACAAGGAGATAAAACAAATGGCAAAGCTGAATAATATCATTTCTTTCATAGCACACACGCATATGAGTATACATGTAATCTCACCTAGCAACACCTTTCCCTGGAGTCCCTCCACACCAAGCAACCTCAGCATAACCCTTTATAATACTTCCTTCCACAAGTTCCCCTCGCACTTCCAGGCCTACAACCTTTGGAATTCCACTTCCTATTGCAAAGTGTAAGAATCAAAATATAGTTAATGAATGTAACATGTAATCCAATGACAAAGCAAGGTCAACCACTTCATCACTAATATTTCTAGAAAACTAACAATCCAAAAACAAGCAGAACTTTTGACCCAACATTTTCACTATTTACTAGTTCATATGGTAGACTGGGAGCCTGGGCACAAGGATAAAGTTGCCATCATGTGAACTAGAAATCATGAGTTCAAACTCTAGAAATAACTCTCCGCTTGAGGGGGTAAGGTTGTTCACATCTATCCCTCCCCAAACCCCAAATAGTGAGAGCCTTGTGCATCGGGCTACCCTTTTTACTAGCTCATATGGTAATTTCACTTTTGGCAGATGTGAAAATAGTAAGTCTGTTGCAGCTAGGATAAAATAAGATGCTGATTACCTATAGGCTAGACTTGAACTATCTTTTGTACTTTCCCTACTTTGTAATCATAAACAAACAAACACGTTGCCTTCCTAAGTCAATAATCCCATTTAAAGTTGTGGGAGATATTATAATTTATGAGAGTCAATTACAATTTATGACGATTAATTAGATTTGACTATAGAGGAGTAAATGGGAGAGATTACGAAAGTTCTTGTCCATATAGCCCCCAACAAAATAGCATTGTAGAACGCAAAAACAGGCATCTCTTAGAAACTGCTAAGGCCTTTCTGTTTAGCGGTCATGTTCTAAGTTTCTATTGGTCCGATGCTATTCTGATGGCTACATTCTTAATTAATCGTATGCCCTATAAACCTCCCCCTTCAAACTCCTCTCCAAGTTCTCCAAAGTCACTTCCACCTTCCTTATATGGAAAATACTCTTCCCCTGAGAGTCTTCAGGTGTACTGCCTTTGTTCATCTACACCATACTTCGAAACTTGATCCGAAGGCTACCAAATGTATCTTCCTTAGACTCGCTAGTACTAAACAAGGGTACAAATGCTTTGATCCTTTAACTAAACGTCTCTATGTCACTTGTGTCGTCACCTTTCATGAGAGCATTCCCTTCCACACCTCTTCTTCGGTTCAGGGGGAGATTTGGAGTGAACCTCATAAACCTCTTATTGAACCTAAACTTCAACTAATATATCTCCACCAAGAACCTGATAAGACCTATAACCACCTTGACATACCAGTACAAGAGGCGTCTTAGGACTATGAAGGACACATTAGTTCAGGAGGAGACATTAACAAGTGGGACAAGTCTATACCCACAAAAACACGACAGGTAATGCTCCTCCAGTGAATGACGTATACCAAGAATCTAAACTAAATACAGGTCCTAAACTATAACAAGAACAAAATAATGATCTTGATCTTCTAATAACATTAAGAAGGCAACGCAGGGCATGTACCAGGCATCCTATAGAGAGGATTATCTCTTATCAGGCCCTATCTTCTGAACATCATTCTTTTACTTCTCATCTTGATCAACTCAGAATACCTGAAAACATAAATAAGGCTCTCGCAAGTCCTGAATAGAGGAAAGCCGTGATAGTAGAAATGAAGGCACTAGAAGAAAATGAAACGTGGGAAGTAGTTGAACTTCCCAAGGACAAGAAAACAATTGGATACAAATGGGTATTTGCTCTAAAATATCTTGCAGATGGAAGCTTTGATAAATATAAAGCAAGACTGGTGGCTAAAGGGTTCACTTGAGACAAATTTGAACATCTAATTGGCAAGTTGGACATACTCCAACTTAAAGGGGAGTGTGTGAGGTATTACAATTTATGAGGATTAGTTACATTTGACTATAGAGGAGTAATTAGGAGAGATTATAGGGATTACCCTCTTAAATGTATTCCATGAATTATTCCCTGGATTACGCGCCATGGTTGTATGTTCATATGTGTACATATGTATCGGTAATGTAGAGATATTATAGTGATATTATAGGATATGTAATATCCTGTAATTAGTACATAATATTCTGTATTTAGTATAAAGGATACGATATATGATATTATATCATTAATGCCTAGGGTTACCTATTGTATATAAATACCCCTCAGCACATCAAAAATATTCAAGCATTCTACAAATCCTTTCTCTTTGAATCAACATGGTATTAGAGCTTTAAAGTTTAGGTGCACGTCCGGCTGTTTTTGGCGTCAATTTTCTGTTGTTCTTTGGTCTCTGTTTCCGACAGCACTGTTCACCACCGTTGTGCCATACTTTCCGACGTCAGGCCACGACACGCGCCAGCCAGGGACGGTTGCACAGTCCCGATCGGCGTTTCCCCAAAATTTTGTGGCCGTCTAAGCAACGTGTGAGCGTCATGCACCACTGCCAGTTTCGCCGAAAATTTCACACGCCAGCACATGAGGCCATCTCCAGTGACCTTTTTCAACAGCGATTCACTCCTTTGGACTCGACTCATCTTCCTTAGCATACCCCTGAAGTTTCATGCCCTGGTTTTGACTGTCACATACTGGGTCTTCAGTCTCTGATCCGTATTTTCTGGCGATAGATTTGCTATTTCTGATTCCAGATCAGTTTGTTCGTTGTGGTGATTTTATTTGACCCCTGGAGTGGTCTTTCTCTACTGGTTTGAACATTTGTTCTTACGAGGCTCCCAGTGAAGCAACGGTAATCCAGTTCTTTTAGCTAATCGTTGTTTGGTTGATTTTATTAATACTAATCTGTTTTGGATGGCTGCAACTAAGTTTACAACAATTTCTGAGATGGTTCCAATAGTCACTAAGATTACTATAATGACTCCGAAAATTTTTAGATTTCAAAATACATTTTGTATATTAATTGATGCAGAAAAGTTTCAATGTGGAAGGAGTGGATTAGTGGTAAAAAGCGGAGAAGTTATTCAGGCGTCCTGTATTCGATTCCTGGAGGCTGCAGAAGTTGGAAATTGATTTTTTTTTCTCTAGCATGTGAAATTACATAACTGCCCATTCCCTTTTTCTCTGATGAAGCCGTACCTGTTCACCATTTTTCTTAGAATTCCTTCAGTGGCGCAGACGGATGAAAGCAGCGGGGGAAGCTTCATGCCAGTGATGCCGTGTGGTCAGCTCCTACAGTGTCCTGTCCCATCCCCTGTTGTGCCGCTGTCATTGGTATGGTCACGTCGCTCAGCTAGCTCGAGCTCCTTGATTTATAGAGTTATCGATGTGAAGCAGAGGGGGTGGTAATCGGTGAGTACGGAAGAGTATAGAGCCGACGCTGTTGGAAGCTATCGTGCTCAATCTTTGTCGCCGTCGTCCTGCTAGCTGTAGGGGCGGTCGAGATTTCAAAGCAAGGCACTGTAGATTATCTCAAAATTCAGTTGCCTCTCGACGTCGGTGAAGTAATGTGCTTGAGGGGAAGGAAATTGAAAGTGCCAGAGTTGAGTGCAGCGGCGGTAAGGAAAGAAGTTTGGTAGCAACGTCTGAGCCAGAGCTGCAGAGTTGTTGACGGTGATCGGTAAGTGCAGACTCTGTTTTCTGTGTAATGGATGCTGGGATTTGGAAATTCTGTGATTGAACAACTGATTGAGTAATGAAAGATTTCTCTTCTTTTTGGACTAGTGTTCGCACCGGCAAGGTATTTTGTTGTCTATTTCTCTGTTTGCCTTGGCTAGGAAGGATACTAAGCGAAGCCACATTTGGAGTAGGAGGCTGTGATGCTTCTGTTAAGTTTGAATTGTAGGTGGTAAGTATTTCAGTTTTTCCTTCCACCATTTTCCTCTGGTTGTCTGTGTAATTTGGGGGTGCTCTATCCGAAAGGTTGAAGCTTATGAGAGTAATGTTTAGTTGTTGAGGTTAGCTGATTATGAAAGTTGTTTAACGTGATATGTAGCCTAAATCAACGAGTTAAATTGCTATTGGTGTGCGCTGTGTATATGCTCATGAGGGACATGCAGGAAGGAAAGGGGAACAGAGGCATGTCGTGATGGGTTTTGTTGGATTGAATGGAAAGAGTATATTTATAACTGCTATGTGTATATATATATGTGATGGCATGATTTGGTATTTAGAAAATTTTGCTGCTGTTTTGATGTATGTTTCCCTTGATGTGCTGTTGGGAAAGTTTCACTGCGCACACACACACACATAAACATATTTTAGCTGAAGGAATTTATTTTGGGGAAATGATGTGAATATTTCAGTAGGTTGAGGTGTGTATCAGTGCTATATATGCATGTGTGTAGGCAAATAAAGGGTGAAGCTGATGAAAGTTTATAGTAAAAGTGAAGATAGGAAATGGCGATTTCATTGGAATAAAGAAAAGATAAAATTTAGCCTTTGAGATTTCTAATCAGTTGGTAGGGATGATGAATATACCTATGTATGTGTATGCCCAGAGATGAATTGAGATAGTTATAAAGCTGTGTAAGGTTGTGTTCAGGGTCTAAGAATAAATAAGTGTTTACCTTCATGATTGGTTGTAGATTAAGAATAATTGCGTTGGGGAGACTTTGCATTTAATGTTAATATATGTATTGTTCGGGAATACCGAGGATTGACAGGTGGAGATAATCGATAGTTATTGGCTGAAAATGGTAAAGGTTTTGGAACTTGTCAAGTGAGTGAATAACGTTCCCTAAAATTTATATTTTTAAATGCATTGTCATTTCAAATGATGAATTTCAAATATGGATTTCGATTGATTTACAAAGGAATTATGATTATGTATGAAAATGAATGAATAAACTTTTTGAAAAGAGTTTGACAAAAGTTGCATTGAACTGATGCTATTCATGAAATATATTCTTATACGAATTTTATATGGTCTTACAGTAACTTGATTTTAAATATACATGTTGCGGTTTTTGAAATTCAAAGTGATTTTTACCAAAAGTTATGGCATTGAAACGGTTGAAATTATTACATGTGAAATAAACCCCATGCATGATAAAAATGTTTTGAAAGGACAGAATACAGAACGCTGGTTGCTAACAGCAGTACTATTAACCCTTGGTACACCTTGGTTACTCGAGCTCGACAGTTTATGGCCTTGAGTCACCAGAATTATTTCATGGGATTCATTCTCGCGACAGTTTGTGGCCTTGAGCCACCAGAATTATTTCGTGGGATTCATTCTCACGACAGTTTGTGGCCTTGAGCCACCAGAATGGTTAGTTACCCTCATGGACTGTGTCCACGTCTGTTTTCGTTCTGTTGAAGTCCTATAGAAAGATCATGGTTTTAAAAGGATTGTTATTACAACGATTGATTTGAAATTATTCTTTCAGATTGTTGTTTCCCCTGAAATACAAATGTTTACGAAAAGATTTGCATCAGATTACAAAATATTATGAAATACATTTTTAACATGATATGTATTGTTTATTTCCACATTCTTTTAAATTATGTTTTTGGGACGTTATTCACGAGTAGATTATTTGACCTCAGATAGTGCAGGTGACCCTAACCTTCCCGCTGAGTAGTGAAGAGCCTCGTTGCCGATCCAAAGCGTCATTTTTTACAAAATTACTCTTGATATAATTATCATTAAGAAACTGCTTGTATTATTTTGAAATGAAGGTAAATGCTCCACATAGTGCTTAGAAAAGATTCTGTTGAATTATGAGATACAATTTATTATGGTTTTTATTTCAAAATGTTTTATTTAAAGTTTTAGGCTTTCGGAATGTGAAACTATTCATATTCTGTGCCGGTAGAATATAAGAGAAATATAGAATACATAATTACCTTTGATTCCATCTACCTTCTATCAGTATTTTTGACTTTCCTTCATCAAAAGTATTCTACTTTCTCTACTTGCAGTCAAAGCTAGATTTGAAGGCAGATTAGGGCTTCAATTGCTTTTTTTCTCCCTAATTTCCAGCTCTAACCATTTCTCTAAGGAGCTCTGGCCCCCCTTTTCTAGTGAATAAATTATTTCTTGGTGACTAGTAAAGTTTTCCAACAAGGTCATTTTGGATCAAAGACACTTCAATAGGCCTCAACAACTCTAAATGGGCCTATCACTGATAATAGTGATGCCAAAAGACTTCCCACACTAACAAGCCTTGTCATCATCCTTTTCATATGGACTGCAATGCTTTAAGATGCCATTGGTTGTCACAAAGCTTTTCCAACATATTTCTTGATCATGGTTTGTGTTCAATATGTTTTCATTTATTTCCCTTGGTTGTTTGGTATCTCAATATGACTGAGGTTTTGGTGTGATTTGGAACCTTGATTAAGGTGAGGAAAAAATAAAGCACTTTCAAGGTTTCAACCTAGGTTGTGTGCTCTATTGAATGCCTCAAGGTATACCCAGGTAACGGAGAGCAACCATAGAGTGCTAAACAAGTTGGCTAAACAATTGTGGAAGCTACATCAATATGATCAATGACATGACTGAGGAGAGTAGGTGGTATAATGTTGAAAGGGCTACTCATTGATAGCAGCTTGAAGAACTCTAGGATTTGCTTAGACAATTAAGGTCATAATTAGAGAAGGTATTAGTTGCTGAAGTTCACTTCTTGGATTGCAATTGCACTAGACTGACCATGTTAGTTATGACGCTTCATCTAGGCTTTTAAGGTTGTAAGTGTTAATATGTTTTTCATTAATTTTGATTGGGTTTTATCTGCAGCAAGCAAAAGTTTGAACAACCTTTAGCTTAAAATAATGCATATATGCGTGATAAATAGGGAATAGGTTCAAGTTTGTTAATCACTAGGGAGCTAAACTTGTACTGTATGTGCTTTCATTAGTGCTTAGCTTAATTTATAATTACAAATAAACACACAAAGTACCTGGCTAAGTATATTAATAACCCTATTTATAGTTTTTCCCCAGAACACGGAACAACGAGAAATCATTTACTACCAGGTAGAAACACCATGATGTCCACTTAAGGCACAACAAAGTTTAACACATCCCCCATGCGTTTATATTTTTCAATTTAGCAAGTTTACGGGCCAATAAATTGAGAATTTCTAATCAAACCATTAATTAGATCATCAACAGATGTTTACAAGTTTCAAATAACACTTGAATCTATTGGGAATTGAAGAGTAAAACAGAATTTGTTATTCTTTTTTTTCATTTTGATGCCACAAGCTCCACAATACACTGCACACGATTCATAAGCCATTTTAATACAGTTAAACTAAGATATCTATAATTTAAATATGCATCAATGAGAAACGTTAAAAGCCTACCTGGTAAAACTGGTGAACTGATGGCATATATGGGAGGATACTCCATTTCTCCTAAAATGGGAATGCATTCCACTTTCAAGAATTTTTTTATGTCTTCATGTTTTGGCCAGTAAATCTGAGCATAACATAATGCCATGGACAAATAAATGATATAATATAAACATCAATAAAAAAAATTCAAGCAGCAATAATCATGCAACAACTCATAACCTTGTTAGTAGCATCTGGAATTGGAACAAAATTTGAAAGTGCCCTCTCACCAAGAAACCACTGATATTTCAAGGTTAATGGTTGGTCAATACTCATTGCATTATCTTGAATGAAAGTAAAGTGACAGCAACAAGAATCTTCTTCCAAAGGTTGATCTATGAAGGCTTCCTTGAGAAGAAAATTGGGGGGCAAATGGTCCTTCCATTGCTCAACTCGAAAGCAGAAAGTTGACTCTATTGATTGGACCACAAGACTGAAAGTTAGAGCCTTCATGAACACAAAGGAGGCATTTGGATAAATTTAAAATACAAGTGGATGAAACTTAAAGAAGAAAAGACTCACTGAAGCATATAACTTTTCAGAAAGTGATAATATCAATGGGAGACCAGCACAAAATCCACTCTAATGCCAAAAGAAAAACTGTAAAATCACTGAGGTCCCAAGGAATGAATGTAATCACCAAAAAATCCCATAACAAGTGACATCATGCATTGACAAATTTTGCTGCGTAAAATGACAACAAGTCCATGCTGCTCGCTTATTTGCAGGACTTTTTGATAATTACATTCATTCCTCAATACCTCATAATAATTTCCCCAAGAAAATATTCTAAGGAAAAAAATTAAAATTCACCTAATTACTGAATAAAATGGTTTAATTACTTTGTTGGTGTAGCATCAACCCTACTTCAAATTATTACTGATATTTGTACCATATTCTCCCTAGTCAGGTCGAAGTTTTTGGATGGACAAGGGGGTAGAATTTGTTTTCACTGTGACATACAAAATTTGATTGAAGAAGAATGCTCAGCAGCACCTCTCATTTTGCGGCCCTCACTTTTGGTAACACTGTTTCTTAATTGGATATTACTTGTCCTCTCAAGTCTCACCTACTTTTATTTTCTTCCTTTTCCCTCTAATAATATTTTTTTTTTGGAAAAAGACATGACGCTTCATGAAATTATTGAATAGCCCTTTTATACAACATATATAAAGAGCAGCAGTCACTTGTTCATCTAAATCCCAAAACCCAAAATCATTGAAGTGAATCACATAGATATAATGCAAGTCTGGGAATAGGACTATCTACCAGATGCATGCTCAGGGCGGCTAAACTCCCAACCATCTCTTACACACAAAGCTGTATGTGCAGGATAACGTTTTGCTATTGTCAATTCCTCACGAGAAAGATCTGCAAAACTCTCCAATTTCAAACACTGGTTTGACAAAGAAAACTTAATAGAATATAACAATCACCTATAAGGCAGGAAATAATGAAGTAATAATTCACCTTACTTAGAATTAAGGAGAATTATTCATTCTGTTAAGCCTGGCAACAATATTAAGAAGAAAAAGACTAAATATAACTTTACCACTCATACCTCTATCATTAAATTTTTTCAAAGTAGAACCCACTAGCAAAATTGATGCTGCTTCCAAATGAGGCATCTTAAGTATAGGATTCTCCTCCAACCGTAAGTGCTACAGTACAAAAAATTATTGAAAGTAACATGTTAATTAACACAGGAAAAAAGTGAATTCCAAGTTATTTAAGGGGCCAAAAGCAACTTTGGAGATGTGTGGGAATATCCTAATATCTAAATCATTAATATTAGGATATTATTGTTAGAGATATTATTGTTATATCAGATTTGATTTAGATGTAGTTATTAGAGATTTGATTTTATCTTGATTTGATTTTATCTTGGTGTATCTCATTTGATTCCCAAGAATTGTGTATATATATGAGGCATAAGCCAAAGCAATGATCATCGGACAATTCATATCCAATAAACTCCACATGGTATCAAAGCCATCAGTCCGACAAACGTGCTCTGTTCTGCTGTCCTGCGAACGAGTTGCCTCTGTGTAGGTTGCCAGCAGCCCAGTCGCTTCTGCGGCGTTGTATGCATCGTACTCCAGTGGCGTGAGCGGCAGGATTCAAACCTGCGCAGGCCGTCGTTCTCCAGTGCTATCGACAGCAAGGTCTCTGTCCAGTGGTGTCGTGATTCCAGTTCCAGAGTCTCTGCTCCCAGCGGTGTCGCGCCTCCTGTTCTAGCGGCGTGCTCCCAGCGGTGTCGCCCCTCCTGTTCCAGCGGCGTGCTCCCAGCGGTGTCGCCCCTCCTGTTCCAGCGGCGTGCTCCCAGCGGTGTCGTCCCTACTGTTTTTTTTTTCTCTTTCTCTCTTTTAATCTTGTGCCGGACAAGCAATTTGTAATCAAGTGCTACAGTGTCGGTTGCTACAGTACCGCTTGCTACAGTGTCGGTGCTACAGTACCTCTGCTACAGTGTTGGGGTTGCTACAGTACTGCTTTTAGTGCAGGCTTGTGTTTACCGCTTTCTTTCAGTTCAGCGTCTTGTGTTAACAGCATTGCTACAGTGCCGAGTGCTACAGTGCCGAGTGCTACAGTGCCGAGTTGAGATTCTGCCATGTCTGACCAGCGGAAGAATCACGGTTTGAGTGCAGGCTTTGATGGGGCATCCAGTGTTCCTGTTTCCATTGTATCCGACAAGCTCACCTTGACAAATTATCAAGACTGGGCTCAGGCAATAAAACATGCAGTTGGTGGGCGCGGGAAACTTGCTTATCTGATCGGTGATGTTAAAAAACCAGCGAATGAAGCATCTCCTGAGATGCAACAATGGACCATCGACAACCATTTGGTTTCTTCCTGGCTTATCAACTCCATGTCTCCAAACATCAAACGAAGCTTCATGTATCTACCTACAGCACGAGACATTTGGGTAGCTGTTCGTGACTCTTACTCGATCACCAAAGACCATTCTCGCCTATTCAACCTCCAACGTACTACATGGCGATGCATTCAGGGGACCCGTGGAGTGCACGAATACTGGCTTGACCTCGTGGCATTCTGGCAGGAGCTGGATCTTCTTGACGAAGATGAATGGGATACCCCTACAGACGTCGTTCGAAATCAGAAAAGGATTGAAAAGGAGCGAATACTTCTTTTTCTTGCTGGTCTAAATGCTGAATTTGATGCTGTAAGGGCCAGAATTCTCAGTAATTCCATACTACCGTCACTTCTGGAAACTTATGCTGAGGTGCGCAGGGAAGAATCCAGGAGGGAGACTATGCCTGTTGAATCCAAACAACCTCTTCCTGAGTCTACGGCCTTTGTTAGCAAACATAACAACCCTGATGCTTCTGGTAAGACTCGACCCACCTGTGAACACTGCAAGAAGGTAGGACATACTCGTGAAAAGTGTTGGGATATCTATGGCAAGCCAATTGATTGGAAGCCTCGTAAAAATAAGCCACGAGCTCACCAAGCCTCAAATGAATCAGCATGTACACCATCCTCATCTGAGCCATCCACATCCTTCAGTCAAGAGCAACTAAATCAGATTACACGTATGTTCAGAAGCCTTCAAGCTGAACAACACCCTCACGGATCTGCATCCATGGCTCATAAAGGTATAATTCCCATTGCTTTACATACCTCTCTTCCTCCATCACAGTGGATTGTAGATACAGGAGCCTCTGATCACATGACATCAAATGAAAAGATATTTGTCACCTACCATCCGTTAGCAGGAAATAAGAAAATCACTACTGCCACCGGCACTCCTTCACCCATAGCAGGCATCGGTTCTGTAACTATCTCAGATTCTTTACATCTTGAATCAGTACTTCATGTTCCTCATTTAGCTTGTAACCTGCTTTCTATTAGCAAATTGACGAAACAAGCAAACTGCTCAGCTCATTTTTATTCTACTCGTTGTGATTTTCAGGATCTCACATCGGGGAAGATGATTGGTTCTGCTAAGGAGTATGATGGTCTCTACTATCTCGACACATCTACCGTGAGTGCATTATGGTCCAAGATCACCACCTCTACACCTAACCCCACCTCTGATGAGGAGTTTTTTCTGTTATGGCATAAAAGACTAGGTCATCCTAGTGTTCATTATTTACAAAAGTTGTTTCCCCAGTTATCTATCAATAAAAGTTCTTTTGTTTGCGATACTTGTGCTTTTGCTAAACATCACCGTGTTTCCTTTCCTCCTGTTCCATACAAACCATCTTCTCCCTTCTTCATTATTCATAGTGATGTATGGGGCCCCTCTAAGATTCCTAATCGCACCCGGACCAAATATTTTGTCACGTTTATTGATGATCATACTCGCATGTGTTGGGTCTATCTTTTAAAAGATAAATCTGAGGTCCCGAATGTCTTCATTGAATTCTATGGTTTTGTCCAAAACCAATTCCATACCTCTGTCAAAGTCCTTTACACCGATAATGGCACTGAATACTTCAATAACTCCCTTCACGCTTTCCTGTCTGCTAAAGGAATTGTTCATCACAGCAGTTGTCCCTATAGTCCTCAGCAAAATGGGATTGCAGAACGAAAAAATAAACATATTCTTGAGGTTGCTCGGGCTCTCTTATTTCAGTGTCATGTTCCTTTGTTTTATTGGGGGGATGCTATCCAGACCGCTATTCAGCTCATTAATCGTCTTCCTAGTCGTATTCTTTCCTTCACCTCTCCCATTGCAGAATTACAAAAAACTCACGATGTCTCTCACTTACAGTCTTCTCTTCCGCTACGTGTCTTTGGATGCACTGTCCTTGTTCATATTCATCATCCTCCCTCAAAATTCCATCCCCGTGCCACTAAATGTGTCTTCTTGGGCTACTCCTCCTCCCAAAAAGGTTACAAATGTTTTGATCCTGTGTCCAAACACCTGTTTGTTACCCGTGATGTCACTTTTGTTGAGCACCAGTCATATTATCCCGAGTCTTCGATTCCGGGGGAGAGTTGGAATGAATCTCAACTTGTGGAACCCATTGTACCCATTTCCCTCACACCACATGGACCGTTACAGCCTCCAGAAGAATCTGAACAACAAAGATTGGGGAAAATGTACTCACGCCGACATCATAGAGGCCACGACCATCATATCTCTGAGGTAGAACCAATTCCTGAACCGTTGGTAGATCCTGAACATGGTGAGGCTAATCTGGAGCTTCCTATTGCATTGAGAAAACTACCACGGACATGTACGAAGCATCCTATCGAAAAGTTTGTTTCTTATGCTGCTCTTACTCCAAGTTACCATGCTTTTGTAACTAACCTTGACAGCATCAAGATTCCTAACAATGTACATGAGGCCTTGGCTGTCCCAGAGTGGAAACAGGCAGTGATGGAAGAAATGCAAGCCTTGGAGAAAAATGGGACTTGGGAGATAGTGCATATGCCTTCAGGAATAAAACCCGTAAGCTGCAAGTGGGTGTTCACTCCCAAATACAATGCTGATAGTACGTTAAACAAGTTGAAGGCAAGATTAGTTGCTCGGGGGTTTACGCAAACACATGGTATTGACTACAACGAAACCTTTGCACCTGTTGCGAAATTCAATACCATACGGGTTCTCTTCTCAGTAGCAGCAAATCTAGATTGGCCCCTAGAACAACTTGATATTAAGAATGCCTTCCTCAATGGAGATTTAAAAGAGGAAGTGTACATGACACTCCCACCAGGTTTTGAAGCAGGAAGACAGAACCAGGTATGTAGGCTGAGAAAATCCATCTATGGGCTGAAACAATCACCACGTGCCTGGTTTGACAGATTTTCTAGTGTTCTCAAGGTTGAAGGGTATAAGCAAAGTTTATCTGATCACACGATGTTTGTATCCCGTCGTAATGACCTCATCACTATTATCATTGTCTATGTGGATGATATTATTGTCACAGGAAATGATACTAAGGAGATTGATCGAATCAAGGTAGCCCTGAATCATGAATTTGAAGTCAAAGACCTTGGTAAGTTGAAATACTTTCTCGGTATGGAAGTAGCAAGATCTAAAGGTGGTATTTATGTTTCTCAGAGAAAGTATATCCTTGATCTACTCAAGGAAACAGGAATGCTTGGGTGTAAACCTAGTAAAGTCCCTATCAGCACAGTGAAACAAAAGAAAAAGCAAACTGTTGTGGAAATTGACAAAGATGAGAACAAGCAGAAAAAACAAGAAAGGGATGAAATGAGAACAGACAAAGGAAGATATCAAAGGTTAGTTGGGAAACTCATTTATCTCTCACACACACGTCCTGATATCGCCTTTGCAGTGAGCGTTGCCAGTCAACATATGCATGATCCACGGAAGAAACATATGGACTCGGCTTACAAGATACTACAATACTTAAAAGGTACTCCTGGCCGTGGGCTATTCTTTAGAAAAAGCACAAATAGATCGGTAGAAATCTACACCGATGCTGATTGGGCAGGATCACAAGAAGACAGTCGATCAACCTCTGGCTATTGCACATTTGTATGGGGAAATCTTGTCACTTGGCAGAGTCAGAAACAGAAAGTAGTGGCTAAAAGTAGTGCAGAATCAGAATTACGAGCTCTTGCTCAAGGAATCATGGAGGGTCTATGGTTAGCAAGAGTTGCAAAAGAGGCTCATTTGAAGATAGATGCTCCATTAAAGTTATTTTGTGACAACAAGGCTGCTATAAATATGGCCTTGAACCCTATCCAGCATAGCAGAACTAAACATGTGGAAATTGACAGACATTTCATTCGTGAGAAAGTAGAGGATGGGATTATGTGCCTCACCTACATACCTACAAGGCTACAAACTGCAGATATTCTCACCAAGGGACTACCAGAAGAAATATTTGAACGGCTTCTAGGCAAGTTGGATATGGTCAATATCTATGATCCAACTTGAGGGGGAGTGTGGGAATATCCTAATATCTAAATCATTAATATTAGGATATTATTGTTAGAGATATTATTGTTATATCAGATTTGATTTAGATGTAGTTATTAGAGATTTGATTTTATCTTGATTTGATTTTATCTTGGTGTATCTCATTTGATTCCCAAGAATTGTGTATATATATGAGGCATAAGCCAAAGCAATGATCATCGGACAATTCATATCCAATAAACTCCACAAGATGTTTGAAATATCTTTCACTGTGTTGGGTAGATATGATATGCTGTATTTATTATGTGGATATTATGTTATCTTCAGTTGTTAATTCCTAGACCATTTTGTACCAGTTTTTACAGACATTTTCTCATTATAGCATTTCATTTTTCCCTTATTTTGGCACCCTAGATTTCAGATCTGATTAGAGGGGCCCCTATTGTAACATCTTGATTTTTAATTCCGAGGTTTAGCATTAACAAGTTTGATTTGTGTGGAAATTGTGGTAAGTGAATACTTAAATTTAGAGCTCATATGAATAAAGATTGAATGGATCGGGAATATACATAACATCATTGACCACTTGAATAGTTGGTACTCATATTTTGCTTGGCACTTTCCTTCTTAACAAGGTATTAGAGCACAAATGTCACCCACCTTAAACCCTAACCTAGTTTCCCCTAAAAAAGATTCCAGTAACTTCTGTTTTATGCCTCCACTTAACAGTTTAAAATAATGTCATAAATATTCTGTAAATCTTCCCTAGTTAAGAGTAAATCACTCAGTTGTAAATCAGAACTAAATGTAAGTAGGATCAAAAGGATCAATTCCAGATTTCCCTTACACTTAATCCCTAATTCTTCTCTAGTAAATTCCCATAAAAGGCTGTACTCATTCCATTTCTATAAAGAAGCAACAAAAACTTCTCTCATAGCTCCTGTTAAACAGCTAAAGCTTTTAAGTTGAAAAAGTCCTTTATAATATATTTCACAAAGGTTTGTCATTGTTCTATAAGATCTCAATCCGCAAAGGCATTATTAACAGCTATAAAGCAGTTGATATTGAGCTCTACTATGGCATTGTCATAGTTCAACATTAAGGATAATTACTTTAGCATTAATGAATTAGTCAAGTCCATTATAAAGTGTGTGACGCCATACTGGTGACAGTGAGGAGAGAGACAGAAACAATGCACATTGACTGAAGACAGAAAAATGCAGATTGACGCAAGGTTCTGTGTACTATTTTTCTGTGTCTATTACTCTACTATCCTGTTACATATATACACATATGGGATCCCAAAATAGATGGGATTTTCAGCATACAATCCGGGAATGATTCAAAGAATAAAATCACAATAATATCTCCTATAATCTCCCCTTCTCAATCCCTATAATCTCTCTCATTAAACTTCTCAATCCCTATAATCTCTCTCATTAAATTGAATATCTTCAACATAAAGTTTTACTAATATTATTACTGTAGACACAAGTGATTACTGTTAATGCCCTAGCCTATAAATAGCTAGCTTACTAGATGTAAAGTAGACAGAAATGACAATACCGTGATTCATTTTCATTCTCCCTATTGTGCTTCTACCTCTCATTCTCCTTTGTTCCTATCTTTCTTCCCAAATTCACTTAATGCCTTCCTCGAATTCCCTCTGTGCCTTCATTCTCCCTATTATGCCTTCCTCAGATCCCCGTCACGTGACGTTGAATAGTAGAAAACCAGTTACAAGAAAATGCCCGGAAGATGGACGCACGAATGCAAAAAGTTGAGCAACGGCTACAGAACGTGGATGAATTGCAAGAACTGTTCAAGGCTTCCGTGTTGAAATTCAAAGCTTGGGGCATACCTTCCGTCGAGAAATGCAGGCAATGGAGCGAGAGATGCGAAACATTGCCCACAGTCCACCCCATGAGCAGTCGATGATGGAGCTGACTGACCTTCGACAAACAGGACGTTGGTAGAATTCAACGTTAAGTTTGATACAATCTCAACAAGATTGGATCTGTCTGACGCATACTTAGTGGACTTGCACATGGGAGTGCTGAAGGAGGAAATCATTGACTCCATCCGATTATTTAATCCAAGAACTCTGCCTGAGGCACGACACATGGCTAGAGTGCAAGAGATATCTTTGTTGTGGCAGAGCAAGAAAAAAATGGTTATACCAATCAAGAACGGTCCTCAAGGAAAATTCCCAGAACCCCAAGAACGTGTCGTAATGTAAGAAGGATGTGACGGTATTTTGAGATGGGCCAAGACTCTTTCATTGATATTGAAAGCAATTCGACCTTCAACTTCAAAACCCAAGGTTCAGTGGCAAATATAAGTTCTGCTTCGTCGTTTTCTTCGAATACTGAGATTAGGTATGTGGAAATCACATCTAGAGTTAATGGGTCTTGGTGTCTCGATTCTGGTGGAAGGGTACAAAAGCACAATAAACACAAGGGAAGTGATGGAGGAAGGTTGCAAAAGCCTTTCGGTGAAGACCCAAGATTTTGTAGTAAACAAAGGCTCTATCCTTCAATCTCGTTGAAATCAGAGGCTAGGTGTGCAAAAAATAGTGTGGAAAATTCAAGAAAAGTATACCCTATTCCTTCGCCATTGGGTTCCATTTCATCATCTCCGTTTATTACTCCTGGTTGTGGGATGTTTTCCCCACCTTTTATGGGTTCATCGCTAGAGTCTATTACTGCTTCTTTGCCATCCCTGCCTCTGTCCTTACAAGTCAATATCTATTGCTCTCTCAACGCAGGTGATTGTTATACTCCTTGTGCTGCTAGGTTCTTTTTCTTTACTACTATCTCTGTTTCAGTCGCTTGTTCAGGGGACTTTGCAAAGTGAAGATAATGTGCAAACTTCAAAAAACTCTGTATAGCTTGCAGAATGTACTTGGGAGGTCATGTGGCCGTAAAAATCTCAGTTTGAAAAGTCATACTCACAGCTGGTTAGCACCTTTTCTTAGCTTCAACAGTATTTACGAGACTACATTGAAATTTGCAATAGCCAATGGGCTTATGGACTTGGTTGTCATAGTAAAGAGGATAGCCCAATACCATTTCAATTGTGTTTTACAGTTCCTTTGGGTGTTATTAACTGTGGGTTATTTCAGAAGTGGGCCTTGTCTCTAAACTTCTCTCTAACAAGGATTCTGATGCTAGAATGGTTTAAAGAAGAATTAATGCTTTTTAGGAGGGTTTGCTCTCTAAGTAGGAAGAAAAGAAAGAAGTGAAGTGTGCAATGCCGCAGGAATAAATACAATTTGAAGGAATCAACTTTTGGGTCCAAGTCATAGAGAATTCATCACCGACTAGCAAAATTTGTCAGAATTTAAAACCTATGTTTTGTTTTCAGATTTGTATTTTTGATCTTGCTTGATTCTTGAGGGCAAGGATCTCTTTGGGAGGGGGCATTGTTATAAAGTTTTACTAATAGTATTATCATAGACACGCAAGTGATTACCGCTAATTCCCTAGCCTATACATAGCTAGCTTACCAGATGTAAAGTAGACAGAAATGACAATACTGTGATTCATTTTCATTCTCCCTATTGTGCTTCTACCTCTCGTTCTCCTCTGTTCCTCTCTTTCTTCCCGAATTCCCTCTGTTTTCCTTCTTCGTTTCCTATTCTTTCTTATTCTTGAACAATCGGCATAACAAGGTCTTGAGGAACCAACCATCTTTGCCTATCACTATCTACCTACGTGCCACTTTGGGCTTGTTTTGATTGGCTTTTGTTACCTCAAAAGCTAGTTTAAAAGCCCAAAAGCCAGTTTGAGCCCAAAAATTATGTTTGGATTGGCATTGGAGTTAAATGAATTTTTTCCCAAAAGCCAAATGGTCTCCTAAAGCCACATTTTGGAGCTTTTGGGGTCACAAGCCAAATGGGTATTTAAACTAACTTTTTTATAAAAGTGTATCGAAATGTAAATCACATTATACTAATTGACTTTTACCTTTAGTTTGCCAAATGCAATTGGGATAAGAGTCAATTTAGCAAATATTAATCCAAAAAAGCCCTTTGTGGTGTTCTACAACCATGTTGAACAATCTATACATGTTCTTAACGTATCATTCTCATGCCCTAAGGAAAGGCATTAGAAAATACACCCAAGATCCTTTATTCAATTTTGCGTCCTTTGATCAAATTGGCACCCTCATGAAAGTTTGGAGTCTTTTAAAGAGTATAGTCATTCCACAAAGTGAGCTCAAAGCACTTGAAAAAGAATAATGGAGCCAAGCTATGAGGGTTGAGGTGAAGGTCTTAGAGAAGAACCAAATAGAGGAGATTGTAGACTTGCAAGTGCATAAAACTAGTTGGACACAAATGGACTTTCAAAATTAAATATAAGTCTAATAGATCCATTAAGAGGTATTAAGCAAGGCTAGAAGCGGGTTTAAGGTTTAGGGTTTTCTAAAGGATACACATACCCCCATCTCAGTGACATACAAAAAAGACTGCATTGCCTGAAGGGAAGCCCAAGTAAGGGAATCCTATCAAGAAAAGTGCAAGAATGGATATAGACGTTTGCATAAACGGGGATTATTCTAGCTAAACCACGGACTGAAGATCCACATCCAAGTACTATACATTCATAGGAGGAAGCTTGGTAACATGGAGGAGAAAAAAAACAACTGTGGCAAGATCTAGTAGAGAAGCAAAGTTTCAGCACTTGACACTTGCAAGTTGCTATGAATTTAGATTATTCTTGTAAAAATGAAAATTACTAGAGAAGCTCTAATGAACCTACATTCTAATAATAAGTTGTCAATAAATATAGCTCATAACCAGATTCAACATGATATAACTAAACGTGGAGGTTGACTTGGACCCCTTGTGTTCCTGCATGAGTCCAGTGAGCAGATCTATCGGTTAACTGACTGTCAAGATTATTCTCGAAGATAAATAGCTTGGGATGACAAATATCAAAAGCCCAGCTTGAGGGAAAGTGCTGAAATCATGAAACTTTTTAATATAACAAAAGCATGGAATTTAAACGTTAATTATGATTAAACTTTGTACTTATTAGTCCTAATTAGTCTTTGTTGTAAGTATTCTTCTTTGTAAAATACATATGCTTCCGATCAAATCAATAAAACGCTATCAGAATTTGGCCTAACATACTAACACAGAAGTATAAATATGTAAGATCACTTGATTGACACCACTTGCTATGTCTTATGAAAATAATGATGTCATGCTAACCTCAAGAACTGGTAAATATGGGAACCCTTTAAGAGTAGAAATTCTATTCTTGCTGGCAGCTAAAACCTGCAAGAAATTATATTCAATGAAAAACTAAATATTAACAACGAAAACAATCTGAATATATGGACAAAACTCAAAACAATAAAAAAAACCTGAAGTCGAGGTTGACTTGCCATTGCAAGAGACTTCAACTTATTCTGAGCTACCGAAAGGAACTGTGGAAAGGAAACAAAACGTAAGCCAGAAAGTATTGTGATTTAAAAAGCTGAAGTTTAAAGTTAAAGCAGGATATAGATTAAGAAAATCAATAAACTGAAGCTTGCCTCCAAATTTGGAAGCTGTGGGAGGCTTGCCATTGATGTTATTTGATTTCCAGCAAGATAAAGTTGCTGTTAAAAATAGATTTCAAAATGCCATTAGATCAGCATCAAAATCTTTCACTCTATTTGGGAAGCTCTAAGGCAACTATTTAGACATAAAATATAATAAACCTGCAATACTTTGCAATCCTCAAGAGGCTCAAATCCAGGCCCCTTAAATTCGTTGAAACTCAAATCCAGAACCTGGCATGGAAAGCACCAAATAATCAAACATAACACCCATATAATTATAATTTCTACAAAGACTTGCTAACAGAAAAAATAAAAGACTAGAATGTTAAAAAGTTAAACCTTTACTCGTGTCAATATTTCTACTCCTTCCAATGTAGATAAGAGATTGTCTCGAAGATAAACAAACTGCCAAAAAGATCCTTGGTCAACGACTATAATGACCATCAAAACACAAACTGACTAAGGGACATCAAGAGATCAAGTTCTCTTCTTTTCTTAAAGAAACTAAGGACTCATTTAGCATGCAAAATGGGCTGGATTGGAAGAGAAAATCGTAAGAAAAAACTGATTTTTTAAAATCTGAAATGTTATATGTGTCCCAAGATAAAACATAGTAATAAAAAGAAATAGTTGTTGTTGAGTAATGATTACAAGGATATAATCTAAATTATGCTTCCAGGTTTTTGTGTGATGGAAAAGATTTTTTCCCTCAGTTTGTACCAAACAGATCCTAAATTTGAAGGTCTTCTCCTTAAATTAAGTCCCTGTGAAAAACAATGTGGATAGTCAATTCAAGAGCATTAGGTCATATGACATTTGGTGAGTCATTACTTGATGTTATTAATCCTCTTAGCTCCTTTCTAACCATCAAAATTGCAAGGGATTGAGAAAATAACTTTATCTGAAAATTTGTTTGAAAAATGTTCTTCTTGTTCCAAAACTTTCATGCCACCTAACATCTATTAGCGAACTGAAAAAAGACTTAACTGTAAAGTTAATTTCTTTAATGGTGACTGTGAAAGACCTGGAGTCTAAGATGCTTGGCAATGCTAAGGTGAAAGATGGGCTATACCTCATGAGAATGAAACTAGGAAAAAGGAGTCACAAACTAAAAGCAAGTATGATCTTATATGTTGCCATAACAGACTAGGTCCCTGTTGTGGCATTTGAGAAAGATAGGAGAGAGAAAGGGAAACAGAGAGGGAAACAGAGGAGATTCATAGAGAAAAGAGAAACAGAGAGATAGAGAGATGAGAGGAAACTGAGATACACTACTATTGACATGAGTCAACAAATCTGATACAATAATTCTACGGAGTCTTTTTTATAGCTAGTGACTCCCTTGAGACTCTTACCTACCCCTAATGGCTAGTATTAACAGATAACTAACTTCTATAAATTTATTATTTTCCATAACAGAAACCCCTGATTTTCATTATATAAAAAGATCTATTTAAGTCTATTAAATAATAATTTTAGTGAAATACATTGTGAAACGGGTGATATTTGGGGACCTTCAAGGGTTAGAGTCATAACAGAGTGTAGGTGATCTCTAACTTTGATTGATGATCCTATGAGGGTCACTTGGGAAAATAATTAAAAATCAATTTCAAACTGATATAGGAGTTCGACATCAAACATCTTATATTCCTGTTAAAACGTCTTGTATTCATACTCCTCATGTTGTTGAAGGGGAAAATAAGCATATGCTTGAGGTGGCAAAGGCTCTTATGTTCATCATGAATGTGCCTCATCATTTTTGGGAAGAAGTTTGTGACTACCTCTATTCCTTATAAATAGGATGCCTTCTAAAACTTTATCCATCAAAACTCCTTGTGATACTCTCCTAGAAGGCTATCCAACCACAAAAACAACTACCAACATTCCTATTGATGTTTATGAGTGCATTTTTTTTGTTCATCAACATTGAGGAAACAGGCTATGCATTACAGAACAGATTTCTCTCCAAAGCTCATATCTCTCCCTCTTAAAGCCCAGACTCACTGCAACGATGAAATCCATGAGGGGGCATTATTTTCTTTCCATTTTGTATATATTCAGACATTAGGACTTTACTTCTCTGATTTTCTTTACTTGTGGAGTGTTGTCCACATATATAACACCAGCTCCACCCTAGCTATTTGATTCAGACTTCTTCCTCTTCTTTGTACAAGTGTTCTATGATCAATAAATTTAATCCATGAAATTCTTCAGGCATAAAAAGATTACACTACCAATTACATATACATCAAAAATTTTACCAAGTGCTACTTTGAATAGATATTGCCCATAATAAATAGTGTCACTAGGAAAAAATCGGTTTACCTCTAAATTTGAAGATAATTTTAGCCCACTAGCATTGAGATTGCGAACTCTGTGCCCTCTAAGATCCAATCTCTGAATACAACATTGATCAAGAATAAATAATGATTGTGACAATAAAAACGATTGCATTAACTCAATGATATATGGGTAAAGAGAAAAAGCAAAGGAAGTTATTCCTCACAAATACAATGGAGAGATTGCAAAAACACAAGCCCTTAGGAAGAAGGAAATGGGGTGAATCCAACATATGATGCCTATTGCTTTCTAACATGCAAAACATCAGCCTCTATTATAGAATTGATATACTATGGAAATAACAAGCTCACCAGATTTGAAAGGTATGCTATAAGAACACCACTTCTCAGTGATGGAGTAACAGGATACTCCAATGCTAACATGAAAAATGGTGATGAATGACAATCTATTCACTCCATAGATATCATAATTCAGATAACAAGCCTCTATTATAGAATTGATATACTATGGAAACAACTTTCAGTTTCAATGATATCTATAAAGTAGATCCAAAAATGAAGCGAAGGTTCAAGTAATTTTAGCAAAATTCACGGACGTCTATGTGATTTATTCTAAATATTAACATGAATGATGTAATTCAGTGACATATTAATGAGCGCAAAGCTCCTTTACTTCCTTTACTCGTAAGAAGGCATAAGAGGCAGTGGAATGAAATAGTATTGAAAGCCAAAATAAAACAAGGTTGCACATTTAGTTCTCAGCCACATTAAAATTTTCATTTATCACTAAAATGATGCTTACCACATCGTCACTAGCTTTTATCTCAACCTGTGGAAGAACGATAAAATGAGAATTTCGGGTTTCAGGAGTTGGTCCTTTCCTCCTTCCAGACAAAGTTGACATTTTATCCTTAGAGGATGACAAGGACCCAGCTCTTAACGTACTGGAGATAGAAGGTGACTGTGCTGATGAGGAAGAAATTTTTGAAATTGTTCTCCTGGTTGATGAGCTGCAGCTACTGTACAATGAAGAAGAACCAACCTTTCTTGAGGAAGAGGATGCAGGTGATGCTGTCTTAACCGATGATTTTATTGAAACCTCTAGCCCTGACACGTCAGATGCAATGGATTTCCTCAAACTCTGGCCCATTGGTGATGCAGGAACTGATTTTCTAGTCCCTGAGATGCTAGCTAGGCCGGAAGGTTTAGTAGGAGATGAAGACATAGAACCCCGCCTAAGCTCAGGAAGGGACCTCCTTGCAGAGTCTGCTACTGAAGAGAGACTACCTTTTTTCCTGACAGATGAATTAATACAGTTTTTTGTTCTTCCATCAGACATCAATGGCTTCTCAAGTAATCCTCCGCTGCTATTTCCCCGAGCTACAGATACTGAAGTTTTAGAACCACTAGAAGAAATAGTTAAACCCGACTTTTTTGCACCCAATGTAGATTCTGAAACACTTCTAGGTCCTGCTCGTTTTCTGACAGGAGCACTTGCGGGGGAGCCCTTTGACCCCACTGCAACTCTAGACTTTCCAACTCCGGAAATTTTTATCATGCCTTCTGATGGAGAATCAACATGGGCCAATTCTGCAGGAATTTTGGGATTTTCTGAAATAAATTCACCAGATTGTTCTGAGGACACCTCCATTTTCAGCCCCCAGATAGTTATTCAAAAGTAGGTCTTCTGATCCAACTATATAATAAAAGTGTGTTAGATATCTAAGATGTATTAAAAATCTTCAACAATCAGGATTAAAATGTAAAATAGGCCTTCCGCTCACTTAAGCAGAGCAGAGCTCATCCGAAGCTTAAAAACAACAAAAGGTAAAATGAGACAAATTCTAATTCTAAGCATAAAAGCAATAGGCAAAATAATAGCATACATTAAAGCAGCAACACATTCTGAAGTTGGGATACAAAAAAAAAAAACAAAGAAAGAAAGAAATTTGAGGAACTAAAGACTAAATTCTAGAAGTAAAAATGCATTAAAGGGTCTACCACGAAATGCAGCTTCTGAAACTAAATTCCAAGCCACCAAGTTTTGATCCGCAGGCAAGAAAGGGCCGAATAGCATGCAGAAGAGATGAAACAAGAAGCACAAAGTGAGTGCAAGCATCAAACTCATTCAAGGGTTCACAATGGACCAATGCAGGATAATAGGCTCACCAGCAGAATGTACAGATCTAGCAAAAGAAGACGCTGGAGCTAAAATCGAAACTGAATTTGGACATGTATAGGGTTTGATATACTGCAAGAGTGGGACATTTTGCGGTGCGGCACGAAAAGCAAAAGAGAGGGAAAAAGAGACAGTAACTGGAGCCGGTGAGCCGAAGTTGGAAAAAGTAGAAAAGCGACAGGAGGCAGCGAGAGTTTCAAAACTTTTTGAAAAAACCTTTAGTCAAGTGTGTGTTTGGATAACTGAAAAAAATTAATTTTAGTATAAAATTTTAATTTACAAAAATTTTATATAAATAGTAATTTTTATTTAGAATTAATTTTGATCAAAATAATTTTGAATAAGGTACTAAAAATAGATTTTAGAATAATAAAAGAATTTTGAACTATCTAATTACTATTTTATCTCTACTTTTTCTTATATTATCTCTCATCTCTCATCTCTCTCCTCTTTCCTCTCTCTTATTCATCCTATCTCCTTTACACTCTGTTATCTCTCCTATTTATTCTCTATCATCTCTCCTCTCTCATACTTTAATTAAATCATACTATTTTTGATAATTTATCAATATAAAAATAATTCTACTACTAATAATATAAATATTTCTATTCCCAAAATATATTCTTTCAAAAATCTATTCTCTAAAAATTAATCTAAACATACCCTAAATTGGGATGATGCCAATATTTTAGCGCTATAAAAGGTGATGTCGATATATCAATTGTTATTGGTCAATAATTATTAATAATATTATTAATTTAATATTTAATATTATTTAGGATGGTTAAGGAAGAAATTAAAATATTGGCAAAAAAGAAGAAGAAGAAAAAATTAAAATAAGTACATGTTTACCTCGAATTAAAATAAGTATGAGACTTTTATATTCATCCCATGGAATACGTGTGAACTTATACTTTCCTATTTTATCATAATTAAACTTTCATAACCACGTCATTCTGTGAATAAACTCTAAATCACGCTAGTACATGGCTACTAGTGTTCTAGGACCCATCATTCCGTCCCACACTGAATTGTGACCTTATATAAATTTTTGAGAAAAAAACATAAAAAGACCATTTAAATTTTAAAATAATAAATTGAGTTTCTCAAATTTTAAAAGGATAGATTGGGCAGGAGGCCCAATCTGTCATTTCTAAATTTATGTGCAAAGACGATATTACCCTTCACTTTCCCAATATTTTGACAATACGATTTACAACTTGGCCAATGATATTTACAACTCTGACAATGGTATTTGTAACTGTAAGAAATCAAATTTTGGAAATTGGGAGAAACACTGTAGTTTCTTTGACAATACGATTTACAACTTGGCCAATAGTATTTACAACTCTGACAATAGTATTTGCAACTGTGAGAAATCAAATTCTGGCAATTGGGAGAAACACTGTAGCTTATTTTGAGAATACGATTTACAACTTGGCCAATGGTATTTACAACTCTGACAATAGTATTTACAACTGTGAGAAATCAAGTTCTGACAATTGGGAGAAACACTGTAGCTGATACTGTAGCTTATTTTCACAATACGATTTACAACTTGGCCAATGGTATTTACAACTCTGACAATGGTATTTGCAACTGTGAGAAATCAAGTTCTGGCAATTGGGAGAAACACTGTAGCTGACACTGTAGCTTATTTTCACAATACGATTTACAACTTGGCCAATGGTATTTATAACTCTGACAATGGTATTTGCAACTGTGAGAAATCAAATTTTGGCAATTGGGAGAAACACTGTAGCTGACACTGTAGCTTCTTTGACAATACGATTTACAACTTGACCAACGGTATTTACAACTTTGACAATAATATTTGCAACTGGGAGGGTAAACCCAATGGAGGGTAAACGTGCAGAAAAGGAGTGTAAACCCAATAGTATCTGCACGTGTACCCTCCATCGGGTTTACCCAAATAAGCTACAGTGTCAGCTACAGTATTTCTCCCAATTGCCAAAATTTGATTTCTCACAGTTGCAAATACCATTGTCAGAGTTGTAAATACCATTGGCAAAGTTGTAAATCGTATTGTCAAATAAGCTACAGTGTCAGCTACAGTGTTTCTCCAAATTGCCAAAATTTGATTTCTCATAGTTGCAAATACCATTGTCAGAGTTGTAAATACCATTGGCCAAGTTGTAAATCGTATTGTGAAAATAAGCTACAGTGTCAGCTACAGTGTTTCTCCCAATTGCCAGAACTTGATTTCTCACAGTTGCAAATACCATTGTCAGAGTTGTAAATACTATTGGCCAAATTGTAAATCGTATTGTCAAAATATTAGGAAAGTGAAGGGTAATATGGTATTTGCACATAAATTTGCAAATGACAGATTGGGCCTCCTGCCCAATCTGTCCTTTTGAATATTCAGAAGCCCAATTTGTCCTTTTGAATATTCAGAAGCCCAATTTATCCTTTTGAAATTCAAATGGATTTTTTATGTCTTTTTTCCTAAATTTTTCTCTTGTGAATTTGATTATTGAACCCTAAAATGATTTCTTTAAAACCCCATTCATCCAATTGCTCCATTTAGAAAAATATAGGAAATTGGTTGGAAAGCCTGCCTACAATTTTGTGTGTCAATATTTAAGGTGGTTGGGCTTATTTCTTGGTCAAGCACAATGCATGTCACATCTGGTGCTCTTGGCCATTTATCCAATGTGGGCGCATTATCCATGATCTATGCGTAGCTAGTAGTCTTTAACCAAAATATTGATTGTGGAGAAATAGGAGCAAAGCATATTCTGCAAGCATAATTAATTTAACAAAAATGTTGATTGGGGAAAATTATTTTTAACTATATTTTTCTTTAATTTTTATTTTAGTATCTATGTATTTTTCTCTGTTTATTAAATCTTTTAATTTTACTTTATTAATATAATTAATTTTTGTAAAAGGACTAAAACTACCAAATTAAACATGGGATATATATATATATATATTCCTTTACATAATTCATTCATAAAGACGGAAGGATTAGACGGTGCAGGCATCTGCGGACCCCACTGCACAATCAAAACCTCAAAAGATAATTAGAAATTAGAAATTAAAAAAAAAACTATTATTCACAAGTCTATTTAGTGTTTCAAAACCAGCTAGTAAAGTTACACTAATCTGGCTTGTTAATCTTTTAACATTTATCATCAATAATTTTTAAATCGTGTTACAGAAAAAGGTCAGCTAATTATCTATAATAATATAAAAATTTAATAATTAAACAAATATACAAGGATTTCAATACATTTATACTACATATAAATAATTTGAACATAGATCAAAAACCAATTTGTTTAAGCTTAACAATAAGTGTTTTTTTCACATTATAGAGACTTTATGAAAAAGCTATTTATTGTGCAAAGATTTTAAAAATACTTTATCATTAAATAATTTTTAAATTTTATAATATCATAACCGGTACCAAACCTAAATAAAAGAAAAGAGTTATATTAGGCTTTCTATAGCCAACCTAACACTTAATGAAATTTATATAAATATAGATCAATGAAATAATTGTACTAATGCTAAGTCATTGCTTGAAAGTAAAGCATTACATAGTAAAATTGATGGAAATGTTTTATATAACATATAAGTTGGGGAGTTATTTGTGATAAAAAAATATCTAATAAGCTTAAAGGGAAATTTTATTAAACTATAAGACTAACAATGTTTATTATATGGTAATGAATGTTAAGTCCTAAAAAGACAACGAAAATATAAAATTTTCGTTACAGTAACGAAAAGTGAAAAAGGGTTTAGAAGATGGAAAACGGATGACATACCTCATGGTCCAGGACCCAGGAAACAATAACCGTCCTTAGTAGAATCTGCCACAGCGCAAGGAAAAGGAAAAAAATAGAAAAAGGAGAAAGTCTGGAAGATCAAGATAAATCTGTGTGAGAGCCGCTAGATGACTGCAATTCTGAAGGCTTCATCAGTAGTTCAAGAGTATGATACATGGTAAACTATCATTAGAAATACAATGGGCCCTACACAAGGGTCCAAATTACTGCAAATTTCTACGTCGTTCCCAAACCGAGCAGGAAGAACAAAAAAAGAAAAAAAAAAGGAGGGGGGGAGGTGAAGTTCCTTGGAAAAGAGCTTAGTATCTTTTCAATGATCCTCAAAAGCCATCTTTCATGCTGATCTTGATGTTTTGCACCGTAACCGACAACTCCGACTTATGATCCTCAACAGCTTTCAAAACCGAAAGCAAGTTGGACCGGTAAATTTCACACTTGCGGTTTGAAGATTGAAGCTCATTCACAAGTTCTCTAATATTGTTGTCCATATCATCCTGCTATTATAAAGCATCAAGTTTAAGCAAAAGACAACATATTTGACCATATATGATTCATTATAAATGTACAAGACTAGATCATGGAAACAGGGGACTTTCATACACAAGGAATGAATTAAACTTCCTCAACCAAATGCATGAAAGAAAAAGCGGACCTGGAAGTACTAATAATATGTAACATATTTAAAGATGGAAGTCTACAATATCATGCTACTGTTCCATCATAGGTAGAAGCTACAGAGTGGAAAATTTACAAAATTTTGAACTAAAAACTAAAGTACTAATAGCAATAATATTTTGACAGGTTAGCTATTCTCATCTAAAACTTTAGGATCCAATTCAGCTACAATCGACATTACATAGTTTTACCGGCCAAAAAAAATTACGTGGTAATCTGTAAATGATAGGAAGATTAATTCCTTGGTACTACAAGAGAACGTAAAATGAACTCCTAAAGTAGATACAGATACAATCCACACAAGACCACCGGAATTTAATCGGCTTCCCGATGCTGAAAGTACAATATCATGGTGATTAAATAACCACATGGATGTGATAAAACTTAAGTTGCCAGATGGTCAGGTGGTTGGGAAGGGTTTGTAGAAACACAGGATGTTGCATTTGTGGTGCAAGATGAGCGGAGGGTTCTGGATGGCTGAGTCTTGCCATGGCTGAAAGGATTATGCACGAATCAGATAGATGATGAAAGTAGCTTAGCAAGTATGCCCCTTGCTGGTAATAGAGAACATGCCACAGGAAATTCGTGACGGGTGAAGGACATAAAAGAGCTTATGAAGAAAGTTGGGAAGTGGGATTGTGCCATTTGTATTTGAAGGCAATACGAGAAAGTTGGCCGAGGTTTTTCACCATTTATACAATTTTCCTAGGCTGGGTTATAGTTAGAAGCGCCTAACTGATGAGACGTTTCTTCCTTCTGTCACCCAAAAAAAGAGACTTGGCTCAGTTGTTGCCCTTTTAGACAAAAACTTCCATACAATTCAACCTTCATATGTTTCCGAAGAAAATGTTAAACTAGCTTAGGCTACAACATACAAGTGGCAATTCTCATGAGAGCTTGCCAGGTAATAGCCAAAAGACTGACAACAGCATCAGGTATGAACCGTAAGGTTATGACACCTATATATTAGCAGTGCTTAAATAGTTATAAAGAAAACAAACAGCAGCACCCAACAAAAATCACAATGACTGTGTAAAAGCTTAAAAGTAGCTAATCCTACATTGACAGGGTAAATGAGTCAATAAAATAGTTAAATACAGTCAAGACTGACACTGTTAAACGGGCAGAAAACAATATGAAAAAACCTCTAACCTCCGACATAGTCTGGCTCAAGCTTTCTTCATGGATCCCCCTTGTATAATCTCTATGACTTCCATCATTCAGCAAACAACTCCGAACTTTTCCATTGCTGTTGGGAGTTCTTCCCTCATTTTTTATTGCTTCAGCAACTCTTTTTGCAGCTTCTTGCAATGCAACCATTGCCGTATCATAATTTTCAAGAGTCTTTGCTCCTTCATCTACAAATTTCAAGGCCTCGTGTCGGAGGGTGTTATATCTAACAGTATGAGATTCCAAATAATAAGTATATACATCAGTAGAATGGTCTTCTAATATTACATTGCTCTTGGCATTTCTGGTCCAACGTTTCAATATGTAATAAGATGGGAGAGTAAGCACATTGGTTACTCTAAAGACAGCCAAAACGTGTCTGCATAGAAGACCTGAGAATTCAAACATTTGGCAGCTACATGTTGCGTTCATCTCCAAAACATTGAATCTAACATAGTATGCTTTATGGTCCTCTCCAAATTTTGCAACATGATATGTAATGACCTCTCCATCATCCTCAGCCCTGGATGCCATGAATGTCAATGTCCCAACTAACTCTTCTTGGAACCTCATGAAAATTTTTCTTGTGTACAGCTCAGATGCTTGTTTTTCCATTGGAGATGGGGTCCTCAATATGGGTAAAGTATTCATTGTGTCATAATCAGCTCTTACTTCTTTCTCATTGCGACTTTCAAGTGCTTTCTCATATAGCTTAAAAAATTGATTCAAATTGGTGGAAGCATTGACATAGCCATCAAAATACGAGTTCATGCTATCGCTTCGCTGAGTTATGGACATTTCTGCAAAGAATGTGTCCCGCAAATACACAGGTACCCACTGCCTGCAGGAAGAATAAATTGTCTGAAGCCATTCATGGTCCCTTAGACCATATCTATCAACAAGTGTCAACCAGCAAGACTCAAATTCCTCAATTGAGTCAGTCAAGTTAACACATTTGTGAAATTCAGCTTCAAAATTAGGATGTTTGAGAAAAATTTGAGATAACTTCTCCTGACATTTTTTAAAGATGTGCCACTTGCAGAAACGGTGACGAGTCTTAGGAAATACTTGTATTATGGCGGACCGTAGCACAGAGTCATGATCAGTTGTTATTGACACTGGAGGACGTCCAGACATTGCCATAAGCCATGTCTTAAAAAGCCATACAAATGACGCTTCAGATTCATTTATCATGAAAGCACAACCAAACAGAACAGGGTGCCCATGATGATTGACACCAGTGAAGGGAGCAAAGGGTAGCCGGTATCTATTAGATCTGTAAGTAGTGTCAAAAGTGACGGTATCACCGAAAAATGTATAGTTCATCCTTGCCTTAGGATCAGCCCAGAAAACGTTGCTCATGCACTGATCCTCCTCACCTTGCACAGCATAGAAGAAATTAGGGTTTTCAGCATGCATTTGCCTCAAATAATCCAAAACAAGCTGAATATCTCCTTCCAAACTTCTCTGGCGATTATTCCTCATGTAATTCCGACAGTCAACCTCCGTAAAACCGACTTTGCTAATCCCTCCATACTCTTTAATGAGAGCTGACATAATTCTCCGAGGACCCATTCCAGCAGCCTGTAAAGTGTCAATCAGCGTCTTAGCAGCTCCTGATATTTGTCTGTGAGAGCGAAGACAATGCACCTGATCGGGTGGAACGAGTTCGTGGTTATGTTCTCTAACAAACCCCGAAACGATCCATTTGCCAGAGTCGTGCATTTTCACAGACAAGGACGCTTTGCATCCCACTCGGGTGATGGTTCGTGGGCGCTTAATCTCTCTATCCTTGGTGCGTTTCTCATTCAAATTGCGGAAACCCTCCTTTGCGCAAACAAATTGCCTCTGTATAATAGCTCCATCACGCCTGGAACGGCGGGATGAGCTGACGCGGGTGCTGAATCCAACACGACGCGCATAGGAGTTATAGAAGGCCTTCGCGGCCTCCTCGGACTCGAATTCCATGCCCTCGAAAGGCTCGAGATCCGAGAGGTCACCCTCAGGAAGATATATCTCGCCACTACCAATAGCACCTCCACCACCAGTGCTAGGAGAGGGGCTATAGGCCAAATCGTCCTCATCAACGGGTTGGTCCATGTCCCCCCCATCATCGTCACCGAGGCCATCTCCTTCTCCACCCAACCCAATGTCAAATTCAAGAATCTCGTTATCCATGATCGAAATCACAAATTGAAAGGAAGGGGATCCAAGATACCAAATGTGAGAATAGAATCGGGATTATATGGGATCCTTATCGAATCCCTTCATCGTATTAGATCATTAGTGCAAAGGAATACCGAAAACAGAGTAACTATACAATAGATGAATTTAAAATAGAGACTTCGGAAAAGAACCGACGGTCACCGGATGACAGACGTATTTTCCCGTGGTGAGCAGCGTCTCTTGTTCGCCGGGAAGCCGTCCTTCACACCACCAGAGGGACAGTAAGTAATTATAACGATTCCGGGTCAAAAAGAACGGCAACTAGAAAATATATGCCGACGGAATATCATAGATTTCTTCAAAGTCCCGAAGTGGAATAGAGGAAGAAGAAGTAGCAGAGAAACTGACCGACACGGAGGATACCGGTGAAACACAGGAGAAGAACACGGAAGAACCAAACCAGCAAAACGATGGGAACAGGTGAAGTGGAAATGAAAGAATCCCTGCCGCTCAACTAATAATGCCTACTTGTGTTGATATATAAATAATTGCCTAACAATTATTTACTCTTCTTTATCTAAAAAATAATTTTAATATAAAAAATAATTTACCCTATTTTGTCAACTTTTTACCTTTTTATTGATGAATAAGAAGTTGAAAAGAGATTATTTTCTTATTGTTGATGTGGAAAGTTGTTGCTATTTTGATTTCTTAATAGATGAAAAATAAATAGTAAGACAATCGATTTAAAAAATCTCAATAACAAATAAACAATATAAATATATTATTATTTTGCTCCATTTATCATTAGAGATTACTCAATTATCATTAGACTTAAAATAATTAGATCTTATCCATTCAATCTCACTATAATTCTCCCTTTTTTTCTTATACAAATAATTCTCCCTTTTGTTTATTTCTAAAGAGTTGCAGAAGGATCAGGAAGTGCAGTCTGTAGAGACAGGGGGGGGGGGTATTTTTTATGCCTTATATTTTTTAAATTTCATACGGTATCATAGCCTTTTACAATTGTAATGAAACATTATTTAAAAATTATTCAAACATTCACATTTAAAACTAAACATGTTTTTTAAAAAAAAATTAACCACTTTTAAAATTCATATTGCCTACCATCAGGGCCTTAGATTAATTCCAAAAAAGGAGAATCCCCATTGAGTAAAAGGAAGTGGCGAAAAAAATGGTCTTTAAAATCGAGAGTACACATTTGACTTGTACAGGACCAAAATTACTTTCCGGCAAAATTAAGTAAATGACAAGCTACCCATGAAGATGCACCGTTCCAAGATTGACTATTATTGATGCCCCCAGAGCCAAATCAGAGGCTGACTTCTGTCAGCATGCCAGCATAGGGCGAAGATAAAATAGCCTCGAAAATAGGTAGCATTATATATGGGAGCAACATTTGATCTCGGCCTCATTTTGACATTAGCTGGAGCGCAATATGTAACTCTATCAAGTTTGGGGAGGCATCACAGACTCAAGCGCATCACTCAACGATTGTCTATTGAGAGATCTTCCCGGAACTATGTCATAATAAAAAGTTGAGGTATTAAATTGGTAGTTTAGAGAATTCACTTGAAAGGAGCTGACAACAACTCGAATATAAATGTGCAGCATTGGCAAATGGATGTCAGAAGCTAAGACTATCTTTGCATCTTCCCAGCAGAATGCAGATAAATTGCCACAGAAACAACACTGAAAACAGAATAAACAAATAACAACTTTAGAGATAGCACATCAAGACTGCAAACTAACTTAAAACGTTAGTGAACCAGAGCCATCAAGATCCTATTAATCTCAACATTCTAAATTAAGATGTTCATATCATGTGATACATTGGCAATGCCCGCTATTCCCTATGTCATGCATAAGCTACAGTTGAAGATAAAATTTCAATACTAGACTCATTAGACACTGGCACGAAGGAAACGCATTCATAGGATACAGCATCTTACATTGTGCCAAGGAAGAAGGCAAGGGAGAGATGGAAACCAAAGAGAAAAACAGAAACCACCGCAGTAAGTAGCATCGCCACCGAAGTGGAATACACCTGCATAAATGTTGGGAAGCTGAAGAAAAACTGAATTTTCAAAGGTGTAACTGTTGTTACTGGTGATGGCTATGATGATGTTTGAATCAGGATATGATACGCTCACCTAAGAGAAACAATCAAGTGCGCATCTAGATTATGATACAGCTTAAACAATAAATAAAGAATAACAAGGTCCGTTTGCAAAACCGTATTTGCATATGACTAACCTAAGTCAAATGATTTCCCACCATTTTCTCATATATAATTATTATGAACCTTGTGTTTTCTTGTGTAACTGTGTTTGAGTAATTATGTTAGAGTTGAGTCATATAGATTCTCTCACCTTCTATGGCTAGGACCTTTTATGGTAGATATTGATCCGCAAACCCCTTCTATATTCATCTTCACTATCCCAAATTTTTTGATCTTGTCCCTTCAACATCCAACATTTTCTACCATACAACAATGTCAATCTTATAGTAGTTCTATATATGTTTCCTTTAAACTTAGTAGGTACTTTGTGATCACAAATAACTTTTGATTCCTTTTTCTATCTCAACCATCCAACTTATATCTTATTGCATAGCAGTTCATCAATTCCACCACTATTTTCTGCCTTTCCTAAGGATGTTGCCTTATTTTTCCTTTCATTGTACCTATTATTTCTTCTTTCCAACAATTTTTTCTTTTTACTCACCAAACTAATTATACAAAGTAGTAGACATCTCAAAATATCTACAGTCATTAAATCACGTCTTACCTTCACAATGTTGTCAGCGTACTTCATTACCATTGATACAGCAATACCACTATAAACAGAAACAACCTTGTCAGCACATAATATTAATGCACACTAGCAAAATGAAAATTGTATATAAATGCCATAAAATAACAAAGAACTTTCCTTTGGGTTCACTTATTAAGATAATTATCTGCAAAAAAATTTAGCTTAATAGAGGTCGGTAGTGATCTGTGTAGCATGTACAACTCAAAAAATAGGAGTGATCCTCGTGCCAGTTACATATCAAACTTTGTATTAGACATGAAAGGCTACTTCAAATTTTGTTGTAGGCAGTCTCCATCTTTGTGTCAATGTTCATGCTTCCCAAATGAGAATTGACATTCTAAACAAGTTCATGTCTTTTGTGTTGGTGTCATAGAGATTGGTGACAGACTGAGAGAAAGAGAGAGGACTTGGTGATTGGAAGAACAAGAACCCAGTAATGACCACAGCTGTAATCACCAAAGACATTGACAAGTTTAGCTCATGTACTGGCACTTGGTCGTTTGTGCATCCAATAATTACTGTTTCATCTCATTGATGTTTCAGCTATGATTCACTAAATGTTGTTTTGAATTTCTTGATTCCAGCAATCACAACTCCACTTCCATTGTTGCTATCCATCAATTGATGTATGTACAGGATCCTAACAGCTAGGTTAACAAAACTATGAACACTAAGGCAAGAATACTAGTTTTCATCAACAATTCTTCTGAAGCTAATCAAGAATCAAAACATACCTGAGTGCATGGTTGAGAATCATGAGAACGGTGATTAAAGAATATCCATGGAAAAAACCCCTGAATATAGACAGCTTAAGATGTTAGGCAAATATTACTGATCTGACAGGATAAGCCTTACAACCACATCACCAATAAGGCAGGTTTGTTCTCAATACTTGGTGTTGGTTATATGAATTTTTACCACCAAAACATATGCATATATATAATAAATTTTGCTCCATCGTGAAATAGAGAAATACTACTATTTGATGATGAACTAGGGGAAAGAACAACTTGGCAAGATCAAAATTGACTCCAAAACCAGAATTAAGAAGAACGCAGATTACTTGTTCATCACTGCATCAAAATCTTGAATCAATATTGCAACGGCATTGAAGGCCATGCCAAAAATATACAACCAGAAGTTCTGAACATTAATGTTTCTAGAAGGACGCTTCTTAATAATAGCCTGCAAAAGTCATAAACAAGCCTGCTAAATAGAAATTCTCATTTAGAATCCTCAATTCTATCCTAGCATTAGTAATTTTAAAACTCTTGGTCCAGGCAGATCAAAATATGTATTGGTCAATCAAATTTAGCTTAGACAAGAACTAAGTTATATAGGCTGATAAACTATTGGAACTCTCCACAGCCACAAGAGTTTCAATTCTAAACAACAGAGTTATATCAAAGTATTAACCAACATTCACCTCTGTATATACTCCTGCAAAACCACTCAAGAGTGCCATGACCTGCAGGGGAAGAACTCATTGTCAGGAAATATTCTAAAAGCATAAATTTATAGTTTAGGTCTTTCACATATATAATGAGACATGTCAACAACTCACAGTTGCCATAACCCAACCCTGAAAGGGAGTTTGGAGAACACCATCAGAACTGAAAAAATAATGAGATTTCTTAGATAAAATATAACAAAGACAAAACATGTTATATATGAATAAAGAAAACTAAACAAACACATATACTGGGAGAAGATTGGTCTGATCTACAAAACAAGCACAGTACATGCGAATAGTTATTCAGTGAATATTCGAATATCTTCTGTGGTTATGCTTACTCTATTACTAACTTATTCATAATTCACTAAATTTTGCACATTGGTTAGTATGTATGAGATTATTAGGGAGATCATCTATACAACAGGCACAACTTCACAAGGGTGAATTAAGGTTAATAAATTAAACATGTGATGGCTGAATGCCAGCATTAAATAACTCTTACTTTGTATTCAACTGAGCAGTGGTGCACCCAGCACAGAGTAGAATAAAAGCAGCCCACTGAATCTCACTTAACCTGAAATATAGAATTATATCAGAATACACAACAGCTTCAGTACCAATGACCTGTGACATGATCCAGTATGATTTATATTAAATATTATATTAGTCCGCCAGTGAGCTTATAGTGATTCAGTCTCACGAAGAAAGAATGATTGTAATAGTTATGCTCTACGAAACTTCTATACCAAAAATGCAGGAGAAAGCTTTCCTTTGTGAAAGCATAAAAGTGACTTAACAGATAGACCTTATGGTACTACATTGATCCTTCACCAACAGTTTCCACAATGAAATGGCAACGAAAAACTTATTAATGAAAGACCTACCTTTTCTTAAGAATAATCCTGTAAAGGATGCCAGTGCTGATAATATTTAAATTCTTCAATATTTGATAACCAGGAGCATCTACATATGCAAAGATGTAATACTGCCATAAAATTGACAAAGAAATCAGATTTCAGAACGCAACAAAAATTCTATAAACAACAAATAGCATATAAGAATACACTGTTGCCACAAACACAACAAACCTGGAGCAAATTTTTAACTAGGTAAAGAGCTGCTGGAATGGGATACACTATAACTTCATCTAATGTTGTAGTCAACCTAGGTTGAAGGCACAATGAGAAAAATATAGACTCAATAAAAGGTGAAGTAGCAAAAGCCAAAACACAAAAGGAAAAATTAAGTCGTTACAAAATGAAAGATTTAGGCTCTATGACCGGGCGGTTAGATAGCCCACACTTAATACAGAAAAACGCTTTACAAATTCCCATTTCTCACCCCCTTCTCTTTCTATTGTTTTTTTTAAAAGAAAGTCACTGTTATATCAGACCAACCAGAGGAACCTGTATCTTAATTAATATTAAAAAATAAAGCAAAGTAGTGGCAAACAGAGGTATACAAAAATATAGATTGTATTTTGGTAAAAATAAAAAAAGATTGTATCATATCATCTATAAGAACAAGTTTATAACAGTTAACAGAGCAGTAACAGCAAATACAGTATGAAATCCATGAATATGATTGCTCAGCCCCAAAAGCTACCTCAAAAGATCATATTCACTAATTTACCTGTGCTTGCTTTTTCATTGTAAGTAGTAGTGGCAGTGGGTCACAAAATCTAATTCACAAGGTAACATATTACTCTAGTCCCAACTATGTCAATATAATATTTACAAATTCGCAAGGCTTTGCAAACAAAGATTTAAAATGCTGCCACTATATCCCCAGCCAAACGTACAAGGAAATCTGAACAATAAAGAACAGAGGTCACCTGTTATCCTCTGTAACGCCTTCTGTTCTCCATATTTTTCCTAAGACTGTGAGGGATATAGCACATTTCAAAGTCTCCACCTACAAGGAAAGAAAAATCCTGCTGGTATCTGATATGAATAAAATAAAGCAGGTTTAATCTGAGAGATTAGCTAGGAAATGGAAATATTATTCAAATATTGCCCCATCTCACCAAAAAGTTCGCAGTAGTCACACTATACTCATATTTGCCAGCTCTTTTGGACCAAACAATAAGGATGGCTTGTGAACTTGTAAGAACTGTCAGTGCAAGAGTAACGATTGACCTATTTTGACAGGGGCAAAGGGTAAGAAATCAACTAGGAATTTATTTGTCCTCTAGAAATGGTCATATGAACAGGAATTATAAGAGAAAAACCAAAGTCGTACTTGCGCTTCCACTTTGCTCTGTCAATTCTGGATTCTCCTATAGCGGCAAAATTATCTAGCATTGTAGAAAGAAGACAAAAGCTTACAAAGAAAGCTAACAGAAGATAGATGTTAACGCAACTGGAAGCAGCATTTTATCAGAGTCTAGTCCAGGTTAATGGGCGAACGAGGAGGTGAATGCAAATCAAATACCTGACAGCGAGAGTGATTTTCCACATAAATTCTCAACATCTTCAACGCCCGCATCTCTATCTTCATCCTACGACAAGTGTTACGAAAGTACAAATAAATTCAGAATTCATAATACAGAAATGCATAGAGAAACAACAAGAAAATGATTAATCCGAAAAAAATGCTCAAATCATTTCCTTATTAACGAATAAAGCTAAGAACTAAGTGGGGGAACTTAAAGCTCGAATTGTAGTAGGCAACGGAAGTATGTGGATAAGATTAAAAATGACTGAAAATGTAAGGCAGGACACGTAATACCTCTCCTTTGATTTTTCTGTACTCCATTTCTCTTCTTGTTTAGTATCGATACATGGAGATCTACAGTTATCCTTGGGAGAAAGAGTTTATCATGTTAGAGGACTTCTTGGGTTACCGGATCCGAGGGGAGGGCGTCTGTGCTCTGTCGATCCGTTTCTGGAGGTTTTGTTTGGGAGGGTGGGAAAGATAAAGATTGTTTAGTTAAAAAAAAAGGAAAAAAAAATATTATTAACTAATCTCCTCTATTTCCCGTTTGAACTAAATAAAAAATATTATTAATTAATCTCCTATATTTTTCTCTACTTTCTACATTAATTTATTAATTTATTAATTTATTAGGGTTTAGGGTTTAGGGTTTAGGGTTTAAAGTTTAGGATTTAGGGTTTGGGGTTTGGGGTTAGGGTTGAGGGATTAGGGTTCAGGATTTGGGGTTTGGGGTTTAGGGTTTAGGGGTTGAGGG